>LR738711.1:165365887-165409927 GCA_902687465.1 Secale cereale | reverse complement strand
AGGGCGGCGGCGGACTGGCGGTGGGGAGTGTTTTCGGGGCGGGCGGGGTAGTGCACCGTCGGCCGCGGGCGGCGGGGGCGGCTATTTGGCCGGTGGTGGCTGGCGGCTCACGGGGGTGGAGGTTGAAGATGAACTGCAGGACCTTGATTTCGTATCCAACAGCTGCAAAATCGACTGGCCAGAGATGAAAAAGTCAGTCGACTGACGTGTAGCCTCACCTCTAGTGCGTTCAGTTTCGACAGTAAAATTCAGTTTCGATAGGAAAATTCAGTTTCGACAGTTAAGTTCAGTTTCGACAGTTAAATTCTGTTTCGACAGTTAAGTTCAGTTTCGACAGTTACATTCAGTTTCGACAGTTAAGTTCAGAGATGAGCGGCTGATGTATACATCTAGCACTTTGTGGTTATGTATTTTACGTCATCCATTGGAGATGCTATTAGAATTCCACTCAGATTAACGTTGTCTCTCTTGTCCTGCTTCAGCCTCGGTGTCGTACAAATCACCGGAGATGCTCCAACGACGAAACCCTCCATCACAGCGGAGCAGTACCTCGGGCTCCATCTCCAGACGCCTAAGATCTTCTTCCCCTCCTCAGACAGCCAAGTTAGCCGGAGCATCCTCACTGCCAACCCAATCACGCTGAGATCGACATGGCTTCGCCAAAGAGGTTGTAGAGTTCTTGTGGTTTGACTTAATCTCATCATTCTTCTTTGCATCATGTGATCTTCCAATTCTTGTGAACCAAACACCCAGATTGGCAGAAATCCAGTGTTTTTAAATTCTCTGTTTTGCACGTGCATTCCTATCCTATTCCTATCTATTTCATATCCCTGCATGGTTAGAATCCTCAAATTCAAACAAGCCCTTACACTATTACTTCTGTTATAGATATGTGTAAAAGAAAACCTTGTGTAGTTTGTCCTGCTCTTGCGGTGTTGTGTTCCAACCCAGCTCAGTTGCTCCAATGATGGAAGGGTTCACCATAGCAGGGATCCGCTCTCCAGACTGTCTTTCGCCGCCTCAGATCTTCTTCCCCGCCGCCGGCAGCCACGGCAACTGCATTACCATCATCAAGTGAGCAGATGACCTTCAGAACTACATGGGTCCGCAAGAGAGGTTGCACTCTTCGGTGTCTACTTACATTATGCATCGCTTAATATGATGGCATGCTACTTTATCGTCGTGTTCACCTATTAGACTCTGACGCATGTCCAAACATATGCTGAAACTTGAGTTTTTAAATGGTTGTGGAGTACATATTGGGCTAGCAATCAGTACTATCTGTCTACTATCTGGTTAATCTCGGGTGTCGACTATGAGTTTCATGTTGGGTGCAAACAAACATTAAAGGAGCCATTATCTGTATTTTTAACTAAAGCTATTATCTGCCTGCTATCATTGGTTTTGGGTCTATCCACAGTTTGCTACCTTCACTCTGGATTTGTGCATGCACTCCTTACATAATCTCACTATGTTTTATTCCTATGCATGTCAGTTATTGTACACAATGGAACTAAACATGTAGAGCAAAAGAGACGAGCCTTAAGTGGCAATAAAATTTCATGCAGATGTCGCTCCATGGTGGGCGCAAAGGCAGCCCCCCCCACCCATTTCGGATCGTAATCAAGAGGAAGATAACTCCTCAGAGGAGGATTCAGAGACAGATGACCAGTCCTATCCCCCCCCCCCGAGGTGCATGCTCTAACTTGGTAGGGTTATGTTGCTCATATCGTGCATATGGTATCTAGCATTGCTATAACATTTGCTTAGTTTAGACATGATTTGTGTGAATGCCACCTGTTTAGTGTCTAATTACCATATATGTGAATTATGCAATGCCATCTTTTTGCAAGACATTATATATGTGAATTATGCAATGCTATCTTGTTGCAACGCATTATATATGTGAATTATGCAATGCCATGATGTTTAGCCAAGCGTCATATATGTGAATTATATCATACTGTCCTTTTTTGTATTTCTCATTGCTTTTGTTGACAATGTCTGTATATTCAACTACTCTTCCTGTGCATCAGCCATTTGAATTGGTGATGGGAAAATCTGGAGTGAAAACAAGGTCTTCAAAGCAGACAATGCTACCTGGTGAAGCAGATATCTTGCTGGTTACAGATAGCTCTTCAGAGGAGGATTCAGAGGCAGATGACCAGTCCTATTATCCCCATTAGGTGTATGCTCAAACTTGGCAGGGTTATATTACTCATATCATGCATATGTTGCATTGCAATGCTTAGTTTTTACATCATATACACGATATTAAATGCCATCTCCTTAGTTGACACATCATATATGTGATTGCCCTCTGCTCACTTCCTTAGTATATAAATCATATATTTGAATTATATCATGCCATGATGTTTACATAGACAACATGTATCTGAATTATGGCATGCCAACCCATTTTCTAAAGACATAGTATAGTTATATCATCTCATCCTGTTCACATAGTCATCATATTTTGAATTATGTCATTCTATCCGTGAATTATATCATGCCATCATGTTTCCATCGACGGCATGTTTGTGATTTATGGCATATCAACCACTTTAATAGACACATCGTATAGTTATATCATATCATCCTGTTTACATAGTCATCATATTTTGAAGTATGTCATTCTATCATGTTTAGTTAGCCATCATACATGTGAAATTGTGTCATGCTATCACGTTTAATTAGCCATCATATATGTGAAATTATGTCCTACTATTCTGTTTGGTTAGACAACATAAATGTGAATTATTTCATGCCATGTATTCTTCCCTACTATCCATTGCACCCGTCTATCTTACAATGTCTGTACATTCAATTACTTTTCTTGTTTATCAGCCATTTCAATTGGAGGGGGATGGCAGTATGTGTGGGAGTAAAAACACGGTCTTCAGAAAAGATCATGCTACCTATCGATTGAGATAGAACCATAGTTGTACTTGCCCAAGAACCAGCCCCACCACACATAACCCAGACTCACGCAGATTGTACTCCTACCTAGTTGGAAAGAGAACCAGCTACACCCCTTCTAACCCCAACCCCAGCAGATAGTAACCCAATTCCCGTTGACACAGCACCGTCTCCACCACAGAGCACCCAAACACGAGCAGTTAGTAAGGCAACTGCAGCGCCCAAAGCACGAGGACCACCACTACGAACCCCAAGTCAACGCTTAAAGCAGAAGAAGAATTGTTCTCAAGTCAGGTTCCGTAGCTATGGTTCATAGTACTTTGCTCTTGCATCACTGTATTTACTCATACCAACTAATTTCAAATTTGAACGATGCAATTGAAACTCCAATGGCGCAACAGGTATGTTTTAAACCTGTTTCTTTAACGTGTTTGCTGTTGTAACTTGCTCTATGTTGGTTTCAGTTTCAATTGAATAAACAGTTATATTCTCATGACATGCACCTTACAAGTGTTGTTATTGTTGTGTAGTTTCCCACACTTATATTCTGTCTAAGCTGTTTTGTCTTAAATAGATATGATTCGAACTGTATCTATCTTGATTTGGCAACATAAACTAGAATGATATAGACCATACAGTGACCATACTACATAGATATATGTTTGTTTCATGTTGTTATCCCGTCCACCTTACTACTGAATTGGTTTACCAAAATGAGTATCATATACTACATTGTAAACATGTGATGTGTTTGTTTGTTTCTCTTTTAGAATATGGATAAAATATTGGAGAAGAGTACCCCGTTATGCAATGGTGCATGAAGTAATGCAGATAAGGTTCAAGATAGTGAGACATCCATGTTGGTCACCAAGAAAGCTGATAAAAACTATATTGAAGACACTGAGATAACCCCAAAGTGCTGTCTTGATGTAGTGTTCGAATTACTGGCTACTACTGCTGGCACCAGCTCTTCGAACTCGCTGCCTGAATCAGTTCGGCTTCTTGAGTCTCAACTTCAAGTTGAAAGACGATCAGATGTTATGCGACAGGAAGCCGAAGGACTGAGGAAGTCCCTGCAGAATTCAGATGCATACTTTCTGGTGCAACAGCAAGTGCTGGAGGATTTAAGAGCCAAATAAGAGAAAGTTAATAAGATTGCTAAGCATCCTACCAGCATTATGGGTACCCAAGATATTGTTTCTTGAGCTCTTCTTAAGTGGTTTCAGTTCTGGACTTGTTTTGCTGCGGCGTTTATATGCTGCTTTGTTCCCTATATTTGCACCGGTGGCAAACTTTGACGCCCAGTGGATGTAATATGTGTAATAGCCATGATAGCCTAGCGTAAGTTGCTTGCCTATTTATTTCCTTATTGTCTTGTTTATTAGTTTTCTTGTAGTCAGTGCAGTTCTTTTTCCACGGTTTGCTAGTGGCCGCAATAGCTTATTTTTAAAACTAGGCCACATTAACCGTGGGCTACATATTTACTGTAGTTAACATGGGCCTCTTACGGGCCGTAGAAACAATGGGCCTTCTAAGGGCCGTAGAAACAATGGGCTTTCTACGGGGCGTAGAATCAATGGGCCTTATACGGGCCGTAGACACAATGGGCCTTCTACGGGCCGTATGATCGGTTGGCCAAACATGGGCCAATAACATACCACATTCTGGCCGTAAATGGGCTAGAGTTGAAATGGTCCGCTCATGGGCCGACCATAACGGGCCGACCATAACGGGACATCGTTAATCGGCCATATTTGATGACGCTATGAAAACGGCCCAACGTATTAACGGGCCACAAATGGGCCGACTGTAACCACGGGCTGAATTTGACCCACAAGCAGAAAATGACAGTAACGGGCCGAAAGTAAACGAATGCTGGAAATGAGCCCAAGAATAAATGGCCCTGAGAAAGCCGAAAGATAACATGGGCTAGAAACAGCCCAACGGAATAATGGGCCATTAATGGGTATAAAGTGAAACACTGTTCATTACAGGCCAGTTTTACCACGGGTCGTTAATGGGACGAGGGTTACTAAGGACCTCATATGGACCGAAAGACGTCATGGGCCATACATGGGCCAGAAGTTAAAACGGGCTGGAATTATATTGGACGGCCCAGATGCCGCTACTGGGCCAAATTTGGATAGGCCGTGAACGGGCCCTAGGTTAGCGGGCTATAAATGGGCTATATGCGAACAGGCCGTTAACGGGCTTGCCATGGGTCGGCACCTTTTGACCAAGTCAAACAGGCTGGCCTTTTCATAGGAATGGGCCTCTGTTGGGCACTGTTCATTACGGGCCAGTTTTACCACGGGCCGTTAATGGGCCGTGGGTTACTAAGGGCCTCATATCGGCCTAAAGACGTCATGGTCCATACATGGGCTGGATATTAAAACGGGCTGGAATTATATTGGACGGTCCAGATGACGCTACTAGGCCTAATTGGATAGGCTGTAAACGGGCCCTGGGTTAGCGAGCTGTAAATGGGCTATATGCGAACAGGCCATTAATAGGCTTGCCGTGGGCCGGCCCGCCACCTTTTGTCCAAGTCTGGCGGGCCGGCCTTTTCAAAGGAATGGGCCTCTGTTGGGCCGTGCCACGTGTCGACATATCATAGGCACTTTGGGACCAATGAGTGGATGACATCTGTCCCAACGGCGAGCCGACACGTGTTCCCTCCAGCCAATGATGATTTTACGTGTGGAAAATCCCCATTGGTTGGGGCTGTTAACGGGTTATCGGATCCAAAACCGGACCCGATAGCTTATCGGCGTTCCGTTACGGTGGATGCCATGTGTCGGTCACCCTTGACGAAAGAACTTATGTGACGCGCGATTTATCATGATGGAAGTGGACACTTCCATGATGATAATTTTGGTAATATCATGGAACGCTTCTACGACAGCACAGGTATGACTATCTTGATTCTGTCATAAATTTGTCATGGATGTACATGCATGACAAAAAACATGACCTACTGTGACAAACACGTATCATCATGGAAGTGTATTTTTTAGTGTATAGCATCTCGGGTCCTCTTCCTCCGAAAACGAAGGCGGGAAGGGATCCCATAACGACAAATTTGAAGGGATCCTGACGAAAGGTGGTCTTCGCCTGCAATGCTTCTAGTCGTGATGCTGTGGTGGGCTCGATGATGACATTCGTCATGCCGTCCTAGCGATCGTTGTCTTGTTGCATAGGAATATAAACATTTGGTTGATTCCTCGGGAATCTGCGACTGCGCTTGCCTCCTTAGCACCAAAGAGGAAACCTGCTGCTCTGCACCCGCTGGTGTTGGGGAACGTAGCAGAATTCAAAAAAATTCCTACGCTTCACCAAGATCAATCTAAGGAGTCATCTAGCAACGAGCATAAAAGAGAGCATCTACATACCCTTTGTAGATCGCGTGCGAAAGCGTTCGAAGGAACGTGGATGATGGAGTCGTACTCGTCGTGATCCTCGTCACCGATGATCCCAGCGCCGAACGGACGGCACCTCCGCGTTCAACACACGTACGGTATAGCGACGTCTCCTCCTTCTTGATCCAGCAAGGGGGAAGGAGAGGTTGACAGAGATCCAGCAGCACGACGGCGTGGTGGTGGATGCAACGGAAAAGCTCCAGGGCTTCGCGGAGACCCTGCGGGAAGAGTTGGAGGTGTGATGGGGGGAGAGGCGCCAGAGGCTTGGGTACGGCTGCCCTCTCCCCCCCCACTATATATAGGGGGCCAGGGGGGCGCCGGCCCTAGGAGATCCAATATCCTAGGGGGGCGGCGGCCAGGGGGTATCTTGCCCCCCAAGGCATAGGGAGGCGCCCCCACCCCTAGGGTTTCAACCCTAGGCGCATGGGGGTTGGCCCATGTGGGGTGCGCCAGCCCACTAGGGGCTGGCCCCCTTCCCCCTACGGCCCACGGGGCCCTCCGGGATGGGTGGCCCCACCCGGTGGACCCCCGGGACACTTCCGGTGGTCCCGGGACACTCCCGGTGACCCCCGGAACTCTCCCGATGGCCGAAACTGGACTTCCTATATATCATTCTTCACCTCCGGACCATTCCGGAACTCCTCATGACGTCTGGGCTCTCATCCGGGACTCCGAACAACATTCGGGTTTCCGTGTGCATATATCTCTACAACCCTAGCGTCACCGAACCTTAAGTGTGTAGACCCTACGGGTTCGGGAGACACGCAGACATGACCGAGACGACTCTCTGGTCAATAACCAACAGCGGGATTTGGATACCCATGTTGGTTCCCACGTGTTCCTCGATGATCTCATCGGATGAACCACTGTGTCAAGGATTCACTCAATCCCGTATGTTATTCCCTTTGTCTATCGGTACGGTACTTGCCCGAGATTCGATCGTCGGTATGCCCGATACCTTGTTCAATCTCGTCATGGAAAGTCTCTTTACTCGTTCTGTAATCCATCATCCCGTGACTAACTCCTTAGTCACTTTGAGCTCATTATGATGATGTCTTAACGAGTGGGCCCAGAGATACCTCTCCGTCATACGGAGTGACAATATCCCAGTCCCGGTTCGTACCAACTCAACAGACACTTTCGGAGATACCCGTTGCGTACCATTATAGCCACCCAGTTACGTTGTGACGTTTGGCACACCCAAAGTATTCCTACGGTATCCGGGAGTTGCACAACCTCATGGTCTAAGGAACAAATACTTGACACTGGAAAAGCTTAAGCATTACGAACTATACGATCTCGTGCTAGGCTTAGGATTGGGTCTTGTGCATCACATCATTCTCCCAATGATGAGATCCCGTTATCAATGACATCCTATGTCCATGGTCAGGAAACCGTGACCATCTGTTGATCAACGAGCTAGTAACTAGAGGCTTAGCAGGGACACGTTGTGGTCTATGTATTCACACATGTATCGCTATTTCCGTACAATACAATTCAAGCATGAATAACAGACAATTATCATGAACAAGGAAATATAATAATAATCCTTTTATTATTGCCTCTAGGGCATATTTCCAACAGTCTCCAACTTGCACTAGAGTCAATAATATAGTTACATTGTGATGAATCGAACACCCATAGAGTTCTGGTGTTGATCATGTTTTGCCCGTGGAAGAGGTTTAGTCAACGGGTCTGCCACATTCAGATCCGTATGCACTTTACAAATATCTATGTCTCCATCTTGAACATAATTCCGGATGGAGTTGAAACGGCGCTTGATGTGCTTGGTCTTCTTGTGAAACCTGGGCTCCCTGGCAATGGCAATAGCTCCAGTGTTGTCACAGAAGAGAGTCATCGGGCTTGACGCGCTTGGAATGACTCCTAGGTCGGTGATGAACTCCTTCATCCAGACTCCTTCTTGCGCTGCTTCGCAAGCAGCTATGTACTCTACTTCACATGTAGAATGCGCCACGACGCTCTACTTGCAACTGCACCAGCTGACTGCTCCACCATTCAAAATATACACGTATCCGTTTTGTGACTTGGAGTCATCCAGATCTGTGTCGAAGCTAGCATCGATGTAACCCTTTACGACGAGCTCTTCGTCACCTCCATAAACGAGAAACATGTCCTTAGACCTCTTCAGGTACTTTAGGATGTTCTTGACCGCTGTCCAGTGTTCCATACCGGGATCACTTTGGTACCTCCCTACCAAACTTATGGCAAGGTTCACATCAGGTCTGGTACACAGCATGGCATACATGATAGAACCTATGGCTGAGGCATAGGGAATGACACTCATCTTTTCTCTATCTTCTGCCGTGGTCGGGGACTGAGCCGTGCTCAATCTCATACCTTGCAAAACAGGCAAGAACCCCTTCTTGGACTGATCCATATTGAACTTCTTCAATATCTTGTCAAGGTATGTGCTTTGTGAAAGACCAATGAGGTGTCTTGATCTATCTCTATAGATTTTGATGCCTAATATGTAAGAAGCTTCTCCAAGGTCCTTCATTGAAAAACTCTTATTCAAGTAGGCCTTTATGCTCTCCAAGAATTCTATATCATTTCCCATCAGCAATATGTCATCCACATATAATATGAGAAATGCTACAGAGCTCCCACTCACTTTCTTGTAGATACAGGCTTCTCCCCAAGTCTGTATAAAGCCAAACGCTTTGATCACATCATTAAAGCAAATATTCCAACTCCGAGATGCTTGCACCAGCCCATAGATCGAGCGCTGGAGCTTGCATACCTTGTTAGCATTCTCTGGATCGACAAAACCTTCCGGCTGCATCATATACAACTCTTCCTTGAGGAAACCATTAAGGAATGCCGTTTTGACGTCCATTTGCCATATCTCATAATCATAGAATGCGGCAATTGCTAACATGATTCGGACTGACTTCAGCATCGCTACAGGAGAGAAAGACTTGTCGTAGTCAATCCCTTGAACTTGTCGATAACCCTTAGCGACAAGCCGAGCCTTATAGATGGTCACATTACCATCCGCGTCTGTCTTCTTCTTAAATATCCATTTATTTTCTATGGCGTGCCTATCATCGGGCAAGTCCACCAAAGTCCATACTTTGTTTTCATACATGGATTCTATCTCGGATTTCATGGCTCTAAGCCATTTATTGGAATCCGGGCCCGCCATCGCTTCTTCATAGTTTGAAGGTTCACCGTTGTCTAACAACATCATTTCCATGACAGGGTTGCCGTACCACTCTGGTGTGGACCGTGTCCTTGTGGACCTTCGAAGTTCAGTAGAAACTTGATCTGTATCTTCATGATCATCATCATTAACTTCCTCCCTTGTCGGTGCAGGCACCTCAGGAACAATTTCCTGCGCTGTGCTACTTTCCGGTTCGGGAGGGGTGACTGTCACCTCATCAAGTTCTACTTTCCTCCCACTCACTTCTTTCGAGAGAAACTCTTTCTCCAGAAAGGATCCATTCTTGGCAACAAAGACCTTGCCTTCGGATATGAGGTAGAAGGTGTACCCAATCGCTTCCTTTGGTTATCCTATGAAGACGCATTTTTCCAATTTGGGTTCGAGCTTTTCAGGTTGAAGTTTCTTGACATAAGCATCGCAACCCCAAACTTTTAGAAACGACAGCTTAGGTTTCTTGCCAAACCAAAGTTCATACGGTGTCGTCTCAAAGGATTTCGACGGAGCCCTATTTAAAGTGAATGCGGCAGTCTCTAAAGCATAACCCCAAAAAGATAGCGGTAAGTCGGTGAGAGACATCATAGATCGCACCATGTCCAACAGGGTACGATTTCGACGTTCGGACACACCATTACGCTGAGGTGTTCCGGGCTGTGTCAATTGTGAAACAATTCCACAGTTCCTAAGGTGTGTGCCAAATTCATGACTTAAATTTTCACCCCCTCGATCCGATCGCAAGAACTTTATTTTTCTGTCAAGTTGATTCTCAACCTCATTCTGAAATTCCTTGAACTTTTCAAAGGTCTCAGACTTGTGCTTCATCAAGTAGACATACCCATATCTACTCAAGTCATCTGTGAGGGTGAGAACATAACAATAGCCTCCGTGAGCCTCAACACTCATTGGACCGCACACATCGGTATGTATGATTTCCAACAAGTTGGTTGCCAGCTCCATTGTTCCGGAGAACGGAGTCTTGGTCATCTTGCCCAAGAGGCATGGTTCGCACGTGTCAAATGATTCATATTCAAGAGACTCCAGAAGTCCATGCATGGAGCTTCTTCATACGTTTGACACCAATATGACCAAGGCGGCAATGCCACAAGTATGTGGGACTATCATTGTCAACTTTACATCTTTTGGCATTCACACTATGAATATGTGTATCATCACGATCAAGATTCATCAAAAATAAACCATTGACCAGTGGGGCATGACCATAAAACATATCTCTCAAATAAATAGAACAACCATTATTCTCGGATTTAAATGAGTAGCCATCTCGCATCAAACGAGATCCAGATACAATGTTCATGCTCAAAGCTGGTACTAAATAACAATTATTAAGGTTTAAAACTAATCCCGAGGGTAGATGTAGAGGCAGCATGCTGACGGCAATCACATCGACCTTGGAACCATTCCCGACGCGCATCGTCACCTCGTCCTTCGCCAGTCTCCGCTTATTCCGCAGCTCCTGCTTTGAGTTACAAATATGAGCAACTACACCGGTATCAAATACCCAGGAGCTACTACGAGCGCTGGTAAGGTACACATCAATAACATGTATATCACATAAACCTTTGACGTTGCCGACCTTCTTGTCTGCTAAGTATTTGGGGTAGTTCCGCTTCCAGTGCCCCGTTCCCTTGCAATAAAAGCACTCAGTCTCAGGCTTGGGTCCATTCTTTGGCTTCTTCCCGGCAACTGGTTTGCCGGGCGCGGCAACTCCTTTGTCGTCCTTCTTGAAGTTCTTCTTACCCTTTCCCTTCTTGAACTTAGTGGTTTTATTGACCATCAACACTTGATGCTCTTTCTTGATCTCCACCTCCGCTGATTTCAGCATTGAATACACCTTGGGAATGGACTTCTCCATCCCTTGCATATTGAAGTTCAACACAAAGCTCTTGTAGCTAGGTGGGAGCGACTGAAGGATTCTGACAACGACCACTTCGTCTGGGAGATTCATTCCCAACTGAGACAAGCGGTTGTGCATGTGACGCCCGAGACCGACGTCCCAGAAGATTCCAGAAGATTCCAGATGTTCCGGGTTGCCCGTGTGTTTCAGTTGTGCTTGTGTTATTTATTTTTGCATTGCATCATGTCATCATGCCATCATGTCATATTTATTTTTGCATCTCAACCTAAATAAACCGTGTGGACCTTCGGTCCATTTAAATCGAGGGAAGGTGACTTCTCTTTAAAACATATAAAAGCCTCTCAATATTTAGGGAGCTATATTTATTAATTATTCCATTGCTTCGGAATCACCATAACACACTTGCATAATTTCCCCATGTCTTTTCACTTCGAGTTTCACCTTCAAAACCTTGCCAATAATTCTTTTCCGTTGTTTTGAGGTTCCTCCGAAAATTGGAGCATTTTTGGACACTTCAATAATCAAGTTTTAGTTCAAAACTATTTGAATTAAATTCAAATAAGTTTGAATTATTTTTCCGATCTGGCCTTTTCTATTTTTCTCGGACCGTGCTCGTTTTTATGAGCCCAAGAAAAATATAATTCCAGGTGCTAACTTTTTCCTAACTCCCCTCCTCTTTTCTTTCTTCTCTTTTATTTTCTGTTAAAGAAATAAAAAAAGAAGAAGAAGCCAGCCTCTAGGCCTCCTTCTTTCCTTCCCTCCAGCCTCTCAGGCCTCCCGCGGCCCAGCCGGCCCATCTCCTTCTCAGGCCGCAGCCCACCAACTTCTCCCTCCAGCCCGACCGCACCGAACCCCAATCCTCGACCGCACTCCCTCACGTTCCCTCGAGCCCCCCTCAGCGCCGCCAGTTTTTCCCCATCGATCTCCCTCGTCCGCTCACTCCTCCCTCGAAACCCCTTCGCCCCGAGCCTCCTCTCGACCGAGGCCCGATTTTCCCTCTGCCTCGCTCCCTCTCGACGCGTCCGGCCTCCCTCGCGAGGTCGCCTCTGCGCCCCGTCCCGGCCTCGTTCGCCAAGGCAGCGGCCGCATGCCTGGCGCCCCGCTCCCTCCGTCCTTGAAGCCCGGCGCTCCCCGCGTCTGCATCCCCTCCGGCCACCAGCGCCCTGCGCCTCGGCTCCCTCCGCGCCGGAGCAGCCCGGCCAGGCCAGGCTCCCGCCGCCCCCTCGGTCAGGCAGCGCACGAGCGCTGCGCCTCCCTGGTCCCTGTCTCGCTCACGCCATCTTTCTTTTGCCCGGACTCTCAACGAGTTACCGGAACCGATATGATGCGTTGCATCATTTTCGGATCGTTGCCGTGGCAACCTTTCCTTCCACCACGGTGATAAGTGCTTCATCATCTTTGTCAACCTTTAACAAAAACTTGCATAAAACTTGATCATGTCATCCGCATCATGTTAACAACCTTGAATGTTTAATTGTTGTTTGCTTATAATTATTAAACATGCTCATGGGGATTTTCCGGATATGTTGTTGTTTTCCGGCCTCATTTAAAATGTCTTAATAGTGTAGGTTTATTATTGTTTCACCTCTTGCCATGTTAAAACATTTAACCTTGTCTTGTAAATAATGAGAGTCAACTAAATAATTAAATGTGGTGTTTCGCCAATATGCAACTCGTTGCATATTGAGCTCCACTTAACTTGTAGTTTTGTTTGTGCACTTTGCCATGCCATGCATATTTAAACCGGACATGCATCATGCTTGCTTGTGCATCATGCCATGTTTATGATTGTGTGTTTACCGTGTTGTTCTTTCTTTCCGGTTGCTTCTCTTGTTAGCTTCGGTTTCGTTCCGGAGTTGTGAGGCTTCTCTCGACTGTGTTGCTCCGTCTACTTCGTGGATCCGTTCTTCTCCCTTGTGGAATCCCAGGCAAGATGACCGAACCCGGATACCATTACTATTTTTGCCTATTGCTAGAGTATCGCTCTTTAGTTTTGCCTCGATGCCCATGTTCTTCTTGTCAGCCTCCTACTTGTAACCAATTGCCATGTTTAACCAACCTACCTATGCAAACCGTTGCTTGGCTAAGTACGCTTCGCTCAGCCCTTCTTATAGCATTGCTAGTTGCAGGTGAAGATTGAAGATGCTTGCTTCATGTTGAAGTGGTTGGGTTATATCACACTATATAAATGCTTAAAATGAAATCATCTATATACTGGCAAGGGTGGAAGGCTAAGCCTTTTGCTTGGTGATTTGTTCCACTCATGCCGTTAGGAACCGTATAAACCGGTGTTATGTTCCTTGATTATGCGTTCCTAACACGGTTGGGGTGTATGGGACCCCCTTGATAAACCGCTAAGTGCTAAGTCTTTTCCAGCAAGTCCCAACATTGGTACTATTTGCCTAATAACTAATAAAACTTGCATATGGGACTAGCTATCCCTTTTTATCTTAATTCAACCCCCCGGGCCAGTGCTCCACATGAGTGTTGGTCCAAACTAGAGTCGTGTGCGGGGCCCCCCTTGGCAACTTGGGCATTTCGGCCACTGTACGCTGTGCTCATCCGGTCGTGGCCTGAGACTAGATACGCGCGGCTACTATCAGGGTGTCGGCACGCCGGGAGGATTTGCTGGATTAGCCTTACCTTAGTTCGGTTTAACTTGAGCACGGGATTCCGAGAATACTCGGGTCTTCCCACCTATGGAGTTGCGACTCCGCGGATCGTGGGATTGTAATGGGTCAAGTTGGAACACCCCTGCAGGGTTTGAACTTTCGAAAGCCCTGCCCGCGGTTATGTGGCAGATGGGAGCTTGTTAATTCCGGTTGTAGAAAACTTGACACAATGTTCCAATACACTACCAGCGTGTGTACCGTGACTGTCAATTTCCGAATAGGGATTCGGGAGTTGAACACGATGGGGTTATGTTTGACCGGCTTTAGTTAGGATCACTTCATGATCATCTTTCGACCGGTGCACTTCTCTTCTCGCTCTCTTTTACGTAAGTTAGTGCTAGTTGCTGCTGCAGACTCTTGTTGTTCCTTCACCTCATATTTCTTTCTTCAGCCTTATCCTCACCCAAGGCTTAAATAGTCTTGTTACCCGGGAACGGGATTGCTGAGTCCTCTGTGGCTCACAGTTACTTCACAACACCAGATGCAGGTTCAGCCGAGTTGATGCAGGAGTTGGATCAGTTCTTCACCGGGAGCTCGATGAAGAGTTTGGCTGTTTGCTCGTGACGTTTCGATGTTCAGTAGTGGTTTCTACTAGGATTCGATCCTGACCTATGGTTTATGTTGTTTTTGGTATCTTTCTTTTGGATCTTCACCCGTAGTCGGGTTGTGATGTTTTGTATGATGATTGCTTATGTAATGTATTGTGTGAAGTGGCGAGTGTAAGCCAACTATCTCCTTTTGCAATTTAATCCCTCTTTTACATGAGTCGTGCAAAGATACCAAACTTGAGATCATTCTAGGATGGGCTTATACCTTTAAGTCATGCCTCGACACGTAGGAGGTATAGTCCCATCCTGGGCATTACAAGTTGGTATCAGAGCCTTCTCCGACCTAGAAGCCCCCACTGATTGATCGAATCGTTGACGGTTGAGTCTAGGCACACACTGAAAAATATTTGAGTCCTATATTATATCGGAGAGTAGGATTTCTTTGCTTCTCATCCCCTTTCTCTCTGGTGAGGACTCCTGACGATTACTCTTTTCTCTTCTACTTTCAAAAATTGCACCAAATTTTTTTTTTAGGATCCCGCGAGTATTCTGGGATTGTTTCGATGTTCTTGTGACAAGGATATTGTTCCCGATGCCTCCTGTTACCGAGGAGTTGAGCTTCGGGGTATCATTGTAACAAGCATATCGCGACAGTACTAAATACTTAAGACGGCCGACATCGAAAATCTCTCCTATACGGCCAGTGGCAAGATAACCCCGACATCACCCAGTACTGGGGAGGTAGTTCGAGAGTATTGCCATAGCTTATTATAGTGGATGCTTTTCGAAGGTCCGAGGTACACAGTTTCC
The DNA here is from genome assembly GCA_902687465.1 of Secale cereale. NCBI lineage: Eukaryota > Viridiplantae > Streptophyta > Magnoliopsida > Poales > Poaceae > Secale > Secale cereale. The sequence continues at coordinate 165,394,502 of LR738711.1, read as the reverse complement.
GAGAAAGACTGGTTATGTGTTGAAGGATGGATACACCTGGATGTAGGTTTAGAGTTGATTGCGCGGTGCTTCCCGTGTATCCCCAACACCTGATTGCATAACTGGAAACTTTCGGAAATCTATAGGTGGGTTCATCAAGTAGTTCTAGGCATTCTTTAAACGGATGCACGATATGAAGTTCGGGGTTCTACATTGAGTGAAGTGGTTTTATGGACTTGTTCTGATCGGGAGTTGCATCTTAAAGGGTCCTTGGCTATGCTGATCCGGGGATTGCAAAACCCTTTTGTAACACGTTCCATGAGCTTTCAGCACGAATATGTCGAACGAAGCTTCTATCTTGTATTTGTTCTATTTGATCCTTGTTCCTTTTTATTTTCTTTTGTTCTTCCAAGTGGTTTCTCGACAAGTGATGTACCTGCGGAATTCATTCGTTCAATTCTCTGTTCGGATGATTTTGTGAAGATCATGTTGCATATCTACCCTTTGTTCTTGTTTTGATTCTGGTATTCGAGTTGCTTCGATGTCAAATGTTGATCCCATACCTTTCCTAATCGGTGTTCTCATAATTCTATGGGAGTGCTACTTCTTCTTGATCATCAAGATGGTCATGTTAAATTCTTTTCAACCGGTGTGCCTTCTCTTCAAGTTACTCCATACGGACGTCGTTGAGTAATCTGACGATTTGTCTGTTTCTTTCATCTCAAGTTGTCTTTGTTTTCCCCACCCTCCCACCCTTTTCTTTATTGGAGCCAGAAATTCTCAAATGAAATATCCATTTTATTCATGCGATATTTCTTCATTCTTTTCCTTCAATGTTCTTATCCGGTGAATTATCGTGAAGATGCTCAAGAGCTTCTAGTTCATCATTCTTTTGTTCTCTAATTCTTCCGGTGGTTTTAATTCAAGATTTCGGTGTTGATCTTATACTTTTCCTCATTTCACAATGCTTTCTTATTCCGGTGCACCAATTAATCATTCTCCTCTTGTTATTCATATCCGGAGTGCTGGAGATTCATAATTCCATTCTTAACCCGTTCAATTATTTTGAGCTTTGTCATCTTATTCAAGCCATTTAATTTAACCGGTGCTATATCTCTTAAGCAATCTTTTCCAACGGTGATTTCTTTAGTGGGCCCTAACCCACAGGTCTTTTTCCAGGATCTTACCTGACTCTTCTATTTTCTGGAGTTATACTCAAATTCGTTTCCAAGTGTGACGTAAGAATGATTTCCATCAGTCACATGCCTTCTCCAAGATCGTTTTCAAATTCTTGTTCATCATTGGTTCAACCTTTTTAATTATTCATTCCGGAGTGCTCAACAATTCTTATGGCTTTTCTCGTCTTCATTCTCAACATTTGGAGACCGGAGAAGAGTTTCTCTTAAATCTTGGCCGTTCTCTTGAAGATTTGTGGTTCTAGCTTCATGCCATCCTCATAGTTGTTTTGATTGTGAGGAATTCTTGTCATACCCATCCGAAGCTTTTCAGGAATTCTTTTCTTTGTGATCCTCCGAAGGCCTTCATTTCAGAATATTTCTTCGTTCTCAGTTTTCAACTTCGTCCTCCAACTATTCTTCATTGATGTCTCTTCGTTCGTCTCCCTATTTTTACGGTGGTTCATTCAAGTTTACTCTTCCTTGTTATCACATCAATTCATTTGTTCCTTTCATAATCCTACCGGTGCTTCGTTCAAGTTTTACCCAAGCTTGTGCTAGATCTCTCGTTAATCCTTTCCAACGAGAATAAGTAGTATGCCAAATCCTTTGGTTGTCATCAATTAAATTGGTGAAGGATATGCATTACATAATTCTTATTCTTATTCCTTCAAGGTGATTTAATTCTTTGTCTGGAGCTTGTTCATCATATACTTGGTTCTAAATTTCTTCATCTTGTTTTTCCGGAGCTCCAAGTTATTTCAATTATACCATTTCAAAGCTCAATCTAATTCATCGCAGGCCTTGAATCTTATTCTTTTCATCTTCCACTTCTCATGCTTTCATTACCGGAGTTTTCATGGTGGTTCATCATGTTTTAATTCATCCTCGTAGTCTTCATCAAGATTCTTGTTGGAGCTCAAGCATTCTTCATCATGCATTCCAATTGCAATTCTTTCTACCTTGTCTTTTCAGGTGGTGTTATGTCATTCTTGATAATTTTCCTCCATGTTTCATGATTCACAAGTTGTCAAGATTGAGATATTTGAAACCATCATTTTTCTTTGTTCAAGAGATCTTTTCAACCCTTCAATTTATTCATTGGAGTTATCTTGGGTTATATTTCACCTAAAGCTTTCCCTAAGGATTGTTGCTAATTATGGTGCTTATAAATGACCCAAGTTCTTCATTTTTCATTCCGGTGAATTAAGTTTATCGTCTCCTTGTTGATCTCAATGCATTCAATTGTTTAAGTTAGTGGCTGGTTGTCACCTCATAACTTTGAGATGTTTTCCATAAGCCCACATCGAGCTTATTCTTTTCGTTGTTGAATTTCCAACAACTCAATTCAACCCTTCTTCGTAAGGATGCTCTTTCAAATTTATTTTGAGAGAAGTGTCATATTTTCACCGTTCATTTCTTTCTTTGATCTATATTCTATTCTTTCATTCCGGAGGCTTTGTGATGTTGCTCTCTTTAACCATCATCTCGTTTTTTTTATCAAGATCTTGTTCTTTCCCTTGCTTATCATTTAACCGGAGTGTTCTATTCTTCATTCAAGTTCTCTCATCTTATCAAGTTTTAACTCTCTTTTAACCGGAGTGCTGTCTGAAATCTTTCTTAACCTTGTGCCATTCTTTTAATTGTTTCGGAGGCAGTATGTTGTTGTTTTCATCAAGTATCTTTCCATCTTCTCAAGTTCTTGTTAATTCCTTCCATTTTCAGACGGAGTGCTGCCCAAATTTTGTCATTCTTATTCCTTGGCTGTACCATTGCAGTTTCATTTTCTTTCCGTCCGTAAGCTCTAGTTTCATGTCTTTCAACCTCCAAGGTTCTCTTAATGCTCCTTGTTCCTCTTTTCTAACGGAGTGTTTTCATCTTCGTTCATCTCCGTTGCATTCTTTCTTTCAAGTTTTGTCAACCTCTCAAGGTTCTTTGGTTTTCACTCGTTTGCAAAGAAGCAACTTTGTTTTACCTCTTCCTCTTCCATTTCTTTAACCGGTGATATCTGTAGGATCTCGGGTCGAGATCCTCTGTTAGTGTGGGAGAGTTGTGACGCCCGAGACCGACGTCCCAGAAGATTCCAGAAGATTCTAGATGTTCCGGGTTGCCCGTGTGTTTCAGTTGTGCTTGTGTTATTTATTTTTGCATTGCATCATGTCATCATGCCATCATGTCATATTTATTTTTGCATCTCAACCTAAATAAACCGTGTGGACCTTCGGTCCATTTAAATCGAGGGAAGGTGACTTCTCTTTAAAACATATAAAAGCCTCTCAATATTTAGGGAGCTATATTTATTAATTATTCCATTGCTTCGGAATCACCATAACACACTTGCATAATTTCCCCATGTCTTTTCACTTCGAGTTTCACCTTCAAAACCTTGCCAATAATTCTTTTCCGTTGTTTCGAGGTTCCTCCGAAAATTGGAGCATTTTTGGACACTTCAATAATCAAGTTTTAGTTCAAAACTATTTGAATTAAATTCAAATAAGTTTGAATTATTTTTCTGATCTGGCCTTTTCTATTTTTCTCGGACCGTGCTCGTTTTTATGAGCCCGAGAAAAATATAATTCCAGGTGCTAACTTTTTCCTAACTCCCCTCCTCTTTTCTTTCTTCTCTTTTATTTTCTGTTAAAGAAATAAAAAAAGAAGAAGAAGCCAGCCTCTAGGCCTCCTTCTTTCCTTCCCTCCAGCCTCTCAGGCCTCCCGCGGCCCAGCCGGCCCATCTCCTTCTCAGGCCGCAGCCCACCAACTTCTCCCTCCAGCCCGACCGCACCGAACCCTAATCCTCGACGCAATCCCTCACATTCCCTCGAGCCCCCCTCAGCGCCGCCAGTTTTTCCCCATCGATCTCCCTCGTCCGCTCACTCCTCCCTCGAAACCCCTTCGCCCCGAGCCTCCTCTCGACCGAGGCCCGATTTTCCCTCTGCCTCGCTCCCTCTCGACGCGTCCGGCCTCCCTCGCGAGGTCGCCTCTACGCCCCGTCCCGGCCTCGTTCGCCAAGGCAGCGGCCGCGTGCCTGGCGCCCCGCTCCCTCCGTCCTTGAAGCCCGGCGCTCCCCGCGTCTGCATCCCCTCCGGCCACCAGCGCCCTGCGCCTCGGCTCCCTCCGCGCCGGAGCAGCCCGGCCAGGCCAGGCTCCCGCCGCCCCCTCGGCCAGGCAGCGCGCGAGCGCCGCGCCTCCCTGGTCCCTGTCTCGCTCACGCTGTCTTTCTTTTGCCCGGACTCTCAACGAGTTACCGGAACCGATATGATGCGTTGCATCATTTTCGGATCGTTGCCGTGGCAACCTTTCCTTCCACCACGGTGATAAGTGCTTCATCATCTTTGTCAACCTTTAACAAAAACTTGCATAAAACTTGATCATGTCATCCGCATCATGTTAACAACCTTGAATGTTTAATTGTTGTTTGCTTATAATTATTAAACATGCTCATGGGGATTTTCCGGATATGTTGTTGTTTTCCGGCCTCATTTAAAATGTCTTAATAGTGTAGGTTTATTATTGTTTCACCTCTTGCCATGTTAAAACATTTAACCTTGTCTTGTAAATAATGAGAGTCAACTAAATAATTAAATGTGGTGTTTCGCCAATATGCAACTCGTTGCATATTGAGCTCCACTTAACTTGTAGTTTTGTTTGTGCACTTTGCCATGCCATGCATATTTAAACCGGACATGCATCATGCTTGCTTGTGCATCATGCCATGTTTATGATTGTGTGTTTACCGTGTTGTTCTTTCTTTCCGGTTGCTTCTCTTGTTAGCTTCGGTTTCGTTCCGGAGTTGTGAGGCTTCTCTCGACTGTGTTGCTCCGTCTACTTCGTGGATCCGTTCTTCTCCCTTGTGGAATCCCAGGCAAGATGACCGAACCCGGATACCATTACTATTTTTGCCTATTGCTAGAGTATCGCTCTTTAGTTTTGCCTCGATGCCCATGTTCTTCTTGTCAGCCTCCTACTTGTAACCAATTGCCATGTTTAACCAACCTACCTATGCAAACCGTTGCTTGGCTAAGTACGCTTCGCTCAGCCCTTCTTATAACATTGCTAGTTGCAGGTGAAGATTGAAGATGCTTGCTTCATGTTGAAGTGGTTGGGTTATATCACACTATATAAATGCTTAAAATGAAATCATCTATATACTGGCAAGGGTGGAAGGCTAAGCCTTTTGCTTGGTGATTTGTTCCACTCATGCCGTTAGGAACCGTATAAATCGGTGTTATGTTCCTTGATTATGCGTTCCTAACACGGTTGGGGTGTATGGGACCCCCTTGATAAACCGCTAAGTGCTAAGTCTTTTCCAGCAAGTCCCAACATTGGTACTATTTGCCTAATAACTAATAAAACTTGCATATGGGACTAGCTATCCCTTTTTATCTTAATTCAACCCCCCGGGCCAGTGCTCCACATGAGTGTTGGTCCAAACTAGAGTCGTGTGCGGGGCCCCCCTTGGCAACTTGGGTATTTCGGCCACTGTACGCTGTGCTCATCCGGTCGTGGCCTGAGACTAGATACGCGCGGCTACTATCAGGGTGTCGGCACGCCGGGAGGATTTGCTGGATTAGCCTTACCTTAGTTCGGTTTAACTTGAGCACGGGATTCCGAGAATACTCGGGTCTTCCCACCTATGGAGTTGCGACTCCGCGGATCGTGGGCTTGTAATGGGTCAAGTTGGAACACCCCTGCAGGGTTTGAACTTTCGAAAGCCGTGCCCACGGTTATGTGGCAGATGGGAGCTTGTTAATTCCGGTTGTAGAAAACTTGACACAATGTTCCAATACACTACCAGCGTGTGTACCGTGACTGTCAATTTCCGAATAGGGATTCGGGAGTTGAACACGGTGGGGTTATGTTTGACCGGCTTTAGTTAGGATCACTTCGTGATCATCTTTCGACCGATGCACTTCTCTTCTCGCTCTCTTTTACGTAAGTTAGTGCTAGTTGCTGCTGCAGACTCTTGTTGTTCCTTCACCTCATATTTCTTTCTTCAGCCTTATCCTCACCCAAGGCTTAAATAGTCTTGTTACCCAGGAACGGGATTGCTGAGTCCTCTGTGGCTCACAGTTACTTCACAACACCAGATGCAGGTTCAGCCGAGTTGATGCAGGAGTTGGATCAGTTCTTCACCGGGAGCTCGATGAAGAGTTTGGCTGTTTGCTCGTGACGTTTCGATGTTCAGTAGTGGTTTCTACTAGGATTCGATCCTGACCTGTGGCTTTATGTTGTTTTTGGTATCTTTATTTTGGATCTTCACCCGTAGTCGGGTTGTGATGTTTTGTATGATGATTGCTTATGTAATGTATTGTGTGAAGTGGCGAGTGTAAGCCAACTATCTCCTTTTGCAATTTAATCCCTCTTTTACATGAGTCGTGCAAAGATACCAAACTTGAGATCATTCTAGGATGGGCTTATACCTTTAAGTCGTGCCTCGACACGTAGGAGGTATAGTCCCATCCTGGGCATTACAGTGCAACCCACACAACTTGAGTATGTGCTCACTTATAGAACTATTTTCCTCCATCTTACACCTGTAGAATGCGTTGGAGACATCATATCTCTCAACTTGGGCATGAGCCTAGAAAACCATTTTCATTTCTTGGAACATCTCATATGCCCCGTGGTGCTCGAAACGCTTTTGGAGCCCCGATTCTAAGCTGTAGAGCATGCCGCACTGAACCCGGGAGTAATCATCACAACGCGACTGCCAAGCGTTCATAACATCATGGTTTGCCGGGGCGGGAGCGTCACCTAGCGGTGCTTCTAGGACATAAGTTTTCTTGGCAGCTATGAGGATGATCCTCAGGTTATGGACCCAGTCCGTATAGTTGCTACCATCGTCTTTCAGCTTGGATTTCTCCAGGAACGCGTTGAAGTTGAGGGTGACATGAGCGTGGGCCATTTGATCTACAAGACATATTGTAAAGAATTTAGACTAAGTTCATGATAATTAAGTTCATCTAATCAAATTTTAATGAACTCCCACTCAGATTGACATCTCTCCAGTCTTCTAAGTGATACATGATCCGAATCGACTAGCCCGTGCCCGATCATCACGTGAGATGGACTAGTCATCAACGGTGAACATCTTCATGTTGATCGTATCTTCTATACGACTCATGCTCGACCTTTCGGTCTTCCGTGTTCCGAGGCCATGTCAGTACATGCTAGGCTCGTCAAGTGAACCCTAAGTGTATTGCGTGTGTAAATCTGGCTTACACCCGTTGTATGCGAACGTTAGAGCCTATCACACCCGACCATCACGTGGTGCTTAGGAACAACGATCCTTAGCAACGGTGCACAGTTAGGGGGAACACAGTTCTTGAAATTTTCAGTGAGAGATCATCTTATTTACTACCGTCGTTCTAAGTAAACAAGATGCATAAACATGATAAACATCACATGCAATCAAATAAAGTGACATGATATGGCCAATATCATTTTGCTCCTTCGATCTCCATATTCGGGGCACAATGATCATCTTTGTCACCGGCATGACACCGTGATCTCCATCATCGTGTCTTCATGAAGTCGTCACGCCAACTATTACTTCTACTACTATGGCTAACGTTTAGCAATAAAGTAAAGTAATTACATGGCGTTATTCAGTGACACGCAGGTCATACAATAAATAAGACAACTCCTATGGCTCCTGCCGGTTGTCATTTTCACTGACATGCAAGTCGTGATTCCCTATTACAAGAACATGATCAATCTCATACATCACATATATCATTCATCACATCTTCTTGGCCATATCACATCACATAGCACATGCTGCAAGAATAAGTTAGACGACCTCTAATTGTTGTTGCAAGTTTTTACGTGGCTTCTATAGGTTTTCTAGCAAGAACGTTTCTTACCTACGCCAAAACCACAACGTGATATGTCAATTTCTATTTACCCTTCATAAGGTCCCTGTTCATCAAATCCGATCCGACTAAAGTGGGAGAGACAGACACCCGCCAGACACCTTATGCAACTAGTGCATGTCAGTCGGTGGAACCAGTCTCACGTAAGCGTACGTGTAAGGTCGGTCCAGGCCGCTTCATCCCACGATGCCGCTGAATCAAGATTGGACTAGTAACGGCAAGATAATTGAACAAAATCAACGCCCACAACTTGTTTGTGTTGTACTCGTGCAAGATGCTACGCAAAGACCTAGCTCAGATGCCACTGTTGGGGAACCTAGCAGAATTCAAAAAAATTCCTATGCTTCACCAAGATCAATCTAAGGAGTCATCTAGCAACGAGCATAAAAGAGTGCATCTACATACCCTTTGTAGATCGCGTGCGGAAGCGTTCGAAGGAACGTGGATGATGGAGTCGTACTCGTCGTGATCCTCGTCACCGATGATCCCAGCGCCGAACGGACGGCACCTCCGCGTTCAACACACGTACGGTACAGCGACGTCTCCTCCTTATTGATCCAGCAAGGGGGAAGGAGAGGTTGACGGAGATCCAGCAGCACGACGGCGTGGTGGTGGATGCAACGGGAAAAGCTGCAGGGCTTCGCCGAGACCCTGCGGGAAGAGTTGGAGGTGTGACGGGGGGGAGAGGCGCCAGAGGCTTGGGTACGGCTGCCCTCTCTCCCCCCCACTATATATAGGGGGCCAGGGGGGCGCCGGCCCTAGGAGATCCAATCTCCTAGAGGGGCGGCGGCCAGGAGGGGTATCTTGCCCCCCAAGGCATAGGAAGGCGCCCCCATCCCTAGGGTTTCAACCCTAGGCGCATGGGGGTTGGCCCATGTGGGGTGCGCCAGCCCACTAGGGGCTGGCCCCCTTCCCCCTACGGCCCACGGGGCCCTCCGGGATGGGTGGCCCCACCCGGTGGACCCCCGGGACCCTTCCGATGGTCCCGGGACACTCCCGGTGATCCCCGGAACTCTCCCAATGGCCGAAACTGGACTTCCTATATATCATTGTTCACCTCCGGACCATTCCAAAACTCCTCGTGACGTCTGGGATCTCATCCGGGACTCCGAACAACATTCGGGTTTCCGTGTGCATATATCTCTACAACCCTAGCGTCACTGAACCTTAAGTGTGTAGACCCTACGGGTTCGGGAGACACGCAGACATGACCGAGATGACTCTCCAGTCAATATCCAACAGCGGGATCTGGATACCCATGTTGGTTCCCACGTGTTCCTCGATGATCTCATTGGATGAACCACTATGTCAAGGATTCACTCAATCCCGTATGTTATTCCCTTTGTCTATCGGTACGGTACTTGCCCGAGATTCGATCGTCGGTATGCCCGATACCTTGTTCAATCTCGTCATGGCAAGTCTCTTTACTCGTTCCGTAATCCATCATCCCATGACTAACTCCTTAGTCACTTTGAGCTCATTATGATGATGTCTTACCGAGTGGGCCCGGAGATACCTCTCCGTCATACGGAGTGACAATATGTCAGTCTCGGTTCGTACCAACTCAACAGACACTTTCGGAGATACCCGTTGCATTCCTTTATAGCCACCCACTTACGTTGTGACGTTTGGCACAGCCAAAGTATTCCTACGGTATCCGGGAGTTGCACAACCTCATGGTCTAAGGAACAAATACTTGACACTGGAAAAGCTTAAGCATTACGAACTATACGATCTTGTGCTAGGCTTAGGATTGGGTCTTGCCCATCACATCATTCTCCCAATGATGTGATCCCGTTATCAATGACATCCTATGTCCATGGTCAGGAAACCGCGACCATCTGTTGATCAACGAGCTAGTAACTAGAGGCTTACCAGGGACACGTTGTGGTCTATGTATTCACACATGTATCGCTGTTTCCTTACAATACAATTCAAGCATGAATAACAGACAATTATCATGAACAAGGAAATATAATAATAATCCTTTTATTATTTCCTCTAGGGCATATTTCCAACAGTTGGCACCATCCTGGCCTTGGTCATCATGGCTTGCGTTAGTTGATCCCCATGAGGTGGATGCTTGCATAGGAAACTTTGCTCCTCAGGAGGCCGCCTAGGGCGGCCACTCCCTTCGGAGGTCTTGACATCGTTCGCCTCACGAGGCTTACCCCCTCGCGAGGGTCTTGTCTTGTCGATGTTGAAGATGGGTCGTACCAGGCCGTTGATGGAGCCACGCGATGGCCCGCATGCAGGCAAGTCTGGGTACCCTGGTCCCCAGAACATCAAGAAGATCGGATATGAACTCCTTCATCCACACAACTTCATGTGCTGCTTCCGAAGCAGCTATGTACTCCACTTCACACGTAGATGACGCCACGAAGCTCTGCTTAGAACTGCAGCAACTGATAGCTCCACCGTTCAACAAAAATACATATCCGGTTTATGACTTAGAGTCATCCAGATCAGTGTCAAAGCTTGCATCGACGTAACCGTTTAAGACGAGCTCTTTGTCACCTCCATAAACGGGAAACATATCCTTCGTTCTTTTGAAGTACTTCAGGATGTTCTTGACCGCTGTCCAGTGATCCATTCCTGGATTACTTTGGTACCTCCCTGCTAGACTTATAGCAAGGCACACATTAGGTCTGGTACATATGATTGCATACATGATAGAACCTATGGCTGAAGCATAGGGAATGACTTTCATTTTATCTGTATCTTCTGTAGTGGTCGGGCATTGAGTCCTACTCAACTTCACACCTTGTAACACAAGCAAGAACACTTTCTTTGACTGATCCATTTTGATCTTTTTCAAAACTTTATCAAGGTATGTGCTTTGTCAAAGTCCAATTAAGCGTCTTGATCTATCTCTATAGATCTTGATGCCCAATATATTAGCAGCTTCACTGAGGTCTTTCATTGAAAAAGTCTTATTGAAGTATCCTTTTATGCTATCCAGAAGTTCTATATTATTTCCAATCAACAATATGTCATCCACATATAATATAAGAAATGCTACAGAGCTCCCACTCACTTTCTTGTAAATAGAGGCTCCTTCTTTGAGAACCACAATCACTCTTGGTCTCTGAAGAAATTGAGACCTAACCATCTAGAGAGTTTGCAGCTCTCAAGAGTAATAGGCGGAGCGTACTGGACTTAGATCCGGATGATACTGAACCACTATCTAATTTTTCAGCTCTAGCATTTTTCTCTCGGTGGTTTTTAAATTCAAATCGCTCTGAGATGGGGTTGCTCACAAATCTTATCAAAATCAAATGGAGCAGCCACCGGACAAAGCCGGTGCGGGGTGGCTATTTATAGCCGCAACCTTCTCTGGTGGGAACTGGCCATTTTGGACACGTGGTCCAACCAATGGCCAACCGACACGTTCACAATGGTCGGATTTTGGAGCATCGATAACATTACTTTAGGAAGAACTAATGCTAACTCCTAGGTCTGAGACAAATCTCTCGTAGCGAAGAAGATCACAGTCTCTTGCTGGCAAGTTTTTGCTCAGGAACACAAAGAGATTTCTCTCACAACTTTCATAGGATTTGGGTTTAGCATCGGAGAATCAAAGTTACGTATGCTACACCCCTCTTAATAGTATGGTGGAATTATGACTCAATAAAGAGAAGAAGAACTACGAAATAAATGCTACATCTTCACTTCGTCTTCAATCTCCTCGGGCACAGTCATTTACTTCGGACGAACACCGAGTCAATTGCTTTACGTCATCAATTTTTGAGGGGTCACTCTTGTCATCATATTCTTTGGTGATAGTCCTCACTATCACACATGGGATTATCTTCGTCGTTTGCATCAAACTCCTCGAGACACAAGGGACATGTTACTCTATGTGCACTAGCAAACACATAAGTCCCATAATGTATATGTCAACTGTCGGGGGGATGAACCCCAGGCAGGCAACGGAAGCCAGATCCTTTTCAAAAGCAACGGGGCCAGCATCGACCCGCTATACGGCTTTCGCTTGGACGGGTCGCTCGACCCGGCCAAATCCCACGACCCGGCCAAACTCTCCAATCCGGCCGGCTCCCACGATTCGGCCCCAACGGCCTGCTCAAGGGATCTGGACCCAGCGCGCCAAGACTTCCCCAACAAGCCAGCCCAGCCCGTGGCGTGTTCCCCAATCCGGCCACGGGTCAGCTCCCGTCCCATCCTAGCCGTACGATGGGACGAGTCGCCACCTACCGATGACCGAGGCAATAGTGCCCCGCCCATGCCTCTGGTCAGCCGAGGCGTGGCAACAGTGCAATCATCACCACCCATGACACCGGCAGAAGGTGACATGACGGAACACCACTGTACCCGACTTAACCCGGCCACTCCCTGATGGTCGACAAGACGGCACATAGTGCCCCCGTACCCGGCGGGCCCCGCACCCGGAGAACCCGGCGAGCCCTGTACCCGGCGGATCCCAGCACCGGCTTCCCAGACGATGACAACCTGACCCCACGGCCTTGTAACATTACCATTGTATCCCTGGGGGTTGGCCTATAAAACCCCCCAGGAGCCCTCATGCATACGGGCGAACCCTAAGAGAGAACATGATAGACACACATCTCAAGGAGAAGCAGCCTAAGCACTGGCCTGTCTTCCTCCTTCCTCCATACAGCTCAAGGAGAAACTTTGTACTGGAAAACATCAACCACACTCGGCATGATTAGGGGTGTTATCTCTCTAGAGAGCCCCAAACATGGGTATGTATTGCGTCCTGCGCTCACTCATGCCAACCTTGCCTCTGAAGTCCACCACTGGCCTTGGGCCGCCTCCTATCTTTAGCCATCCCTTGGCATCTACCGTGCGCCCACCACGACAGTTGGCGCCCACAGTGGGGCAGCTCGAGGTCCTGGGCGGAAGCATGCTTCAGACGGGGCTCGCCTCCGACTGCAACGAGCCCGTCGCGCTGGCGTACGACATCATCGACGCCCTCGCCGTCTCCTTCGCTGCACTACGCATCTCCGATGCACCCGCGGCCGACGAGTATCCCAGCGAGGTACTTGATTTTTTCGACTCCCCCATCTCTCCCGGCGGCAGCGTTCTCGACGGAGCGATGGACCTCTGCGTAGAGGTTTTCGTCACCGACACCGGCGCCTCCTCATCGACGAGCGCGTCGAGAAAGGCCGCCAAAGCTGAGGCCATGGCGGAACGGGCCGGCTCGCTCAACCCGCTGTGTGCCATGATGCAGAGCCTCCACGTTCCCATCGGCACCGACATCGACGCCTCCAACATCGCCGAGGCCCGGACTCGCCTTCAAGAGGACCACCAGCGCATGTTGGACCTCACCCAGACGCTCGCTGCCACGCAGCGTTGCCTCGATTCCACTCAGATGGAGCGCAACGCCGCCTACGGCTTTACGCCTGGCGCACCCGAGCCAAGTCAGGTCGCAGACGTGCAGGCCTGGGGCGGCGCGATCGGACGCGCCCTCAGCGCCCTCCCTCCCATCTACGAAACTCCCGTGAAGAACATGCGCGCTACTCAGGCGGCCGCGGATGGCCTGGAGCTGCTCTCAGGCAAAGATCTGTGGGATCGCCTCAAGAGGGTGAGCGACCTCCTTACGGCGGCCAATGTGCAACAGGACCGCCTCAACCTAGCTCGCTAAGCTGGCCGGATCCGGCTCCGCCCGCGTTGCTGGAGCCGGCGACAACCAGCACACGGCGTCTTCACCACCCGGCAAAGCACACTCTGGCCGCACCCTGACCCGGTGCAACCCTGCTCCGGCGACCGCTGGCGGCTTAGGCGACGAGTCGCCCTCGGAAGCCCAGCACCGGCTCAACCCTGGTCATCAGCCGACCTGGCAGCAGACCGCGGTCGACCTGGGTCCCCGCGGAACGGTCACCGGCCGGCTGGGTCCCCGCGCCATCGACAACATCGACGCCCACCACCGCCTCGACCGGCTCGCCCTCTCCCAGGAGCTGGAGGAGACCGGCACGGTTGGACCGACGTGCTTTGGCCCGCGCATCCGGAGCGAGTCCTTTGCTAAAGGGTTCACGCTCCCACACGACACACCCAAGTACAATGGCACCATGAAGCCGGGGGACTGGCTCACTGACTACACCACCATCATCGGCATCGCCAGCGGCAACCACCATCTCGCCATCCGCTATGCACCACTCATGCTCCACGGATCAGCCCACACGTGGCTGAACAGTCTGCCGGCGGGCAGCATCAACACGTGGGTTAATTTCGAGGAGGCCTTCGTGCGCAAATTCACTGGAACCTACCGGCGGCCCGGCCGTCCCAGCCAGCTCGCCATGTGCGTGCAAGGGCCGGCGGATACCGTCCAGGAGAACGTCGCATGCAAGACCGAGCTCCAGAACAGCTGCGAGGGTGTCCACGAGGTCCGGGCAATCTAGTACTTCGTGAACGGGTGCCGGGACGGCACCCTCCTCAAGCACAAGTTGTTGCGCTCCGATCCGACCACCATGTCCGCGCTCATAGGGACGAAGGACAAATACGCGAACGCCGACTCGGCCATGAAGTTCTAGGTAGCACTAGATGAAGCCGACAAGGCGAAGCCAGTTCCCCCTTCGAAGCTGGCTGGCGAAGGAAGCAGGCAGCATGAGCACAACCAGCAGCAGCACAAGCGCAAGGCCGAACAGCAGGCCCAGCGCCACGACAACCGGCTCGAAGCGGCCGTCGAGCAGGCGCCCGCAACCGAGCCGACCGCCAAGCACCGGTAGACCAGCGAGACGACATGGCAACCCGCCATGAGCTTCAAGGAGATGCTCGATGCTCCCTGCAAGCACCACAACAGCGCGAGGCCGTCCATGCACACGCTCTAGCAGTGCGGCATCACCAAGTGCATCATGAGGGGCGACGTCCCGCCTCCTCCAGCCACGGATCCAGGAGCGGGGCGTCCGCCTTCGCCTCCCCCACCACCTCCGGCTGGTGGCGCTATGCGCAACGAGGCCTACCCGGACCCGAATGCGGCCTACGTTGTCTTCACCAGCCTCAGCGACGACAAGCGCTGCGAGCGCCTCCTCCGGCAGGAGGTAAACACTGTCGTCCCGGCCAGGCTGGAATACATGCACTGGTCAGAGCGTCTGATCACCTGGATACGGGAGGATCATCCGGCCGTCATGCCGAACCTGGGTGGTTACGCCCTCGTCCTCAACCCCACCATCGTAGCGCCTCGATATACGTGCAAGTTCTCCCGGGTCCTCATCGACGACGACAGCAGCATCAACATCCTCTACCAGGACACCATGACCAAGCTCGGCCTCGAGGCCAAGGATGTGGAGCCGACCCAAAACGTTCTCCACGGCATCGTACCCAGCTATTCCTGCTCTCCGATCGGCCGGATCTGGCTCGACGTCCTGTTTGGCGACAACAACATCTTCTGGCGCGAGCCGATCTGGTTTGAGGTGGTGGACCTATCCAGTGCGTACCATACACTGCTGGGCCGGCCCGCGCTCGCCAAGTTCATGACGGTCCCCCACTACGCCTACCTGAAGATGAAGCTGTCGGGTCCGAAGGGCCTCATCACCATCACCGGCGACTACCGCGAGTCCTTGGAGTGTTCCCGAGACGGCTCCAAGCTGGCCGAGTCGCTGGTCATAGCCGAGGAGTGGCGCCAGCTCGACCGGATCGTCGCTCTGGCCAGCGAGGCGGCAGCCGCGCCAGTCCCAGCCGAGGAGCCGGTCAACGAAGCCTCGTTCAAGCCCTCCAAGGAGACCAAGAAGGTGAAGCTGAACCAAGAAGACCCCAGCTGCAGCAAGTACGTCATCGTGGGCATCCGCCTCGGTGACAAATAGGAAGGCGAGCTCGTCGACTTCCTCCGTGAGAATCGGGATATCTTCGCATGGACCCTGAAGGACATGCCTGGTATCCCAAGAAGTACGCCGAGCACAAACTCCACGTCCACAAGGACGCCAAGCCTATCCGCCAACTCCTATGACGTTTCTCCGAAGAGAAGAGAAGGACCATCAGTGAAGAGATCGCCAAGCTTTTGGCGGCCGGCTTCATCATGGAAGTATTTCACCCTGAGTGGCTGGCCAACCCAGTCCTCGTCCTGAGGAAACACAACACTTGGTGCATGTGTATTGACTACACCAGCCTGAACAAGGCCTGCCCCAAGGATCCGTTCGCCCTCCCGCGGATTGACCAAGTCATCAACTCCACCGCCGGGTGCGAGCTCCTGTCCTTCCTGGACGCTTACTCCGTCTATCACGAGATCAAGCTGGACCCGGCCGACGCCCTGAAGACTTCCTGCATCACGCCCTTTGGGGCGCATTGCTACATCACCATGTCGTTCGGTCTGAAGAACGCCGGAGCCACTTACCAGCGCTGCATGCAGAAATGCTTGCTGCCCCAACTCGGCCGCAATATCCACGTCTACATGGACGACATCGTGGTGAAGACCAAGAAACACCTCATGCTCCTCGACGACCTGAAGGAAACCTTCGCCAACCTACGCGAGTACAAGGTCAAGCTCAGCCAAAAAATTGCGTTTTCGGCGTCCCAGCCGGAAAGCTACTCAGCTTCCTCGTCTTAGAGCACATCATTGAGGCAAACCCAGAGAAAATTCAGGCCATCGAGCACATGCGCAAGCCGGCTCGGCTGCGCGATGTCTAGATGTTCACTGGCTGCTTGGCCTCGGTCAACCGGTTCATCTGCCAGCTGGGTGAGAGGGCCTTACCCCTATACATTACAAAAAAATACTCTTCCGTGATGATACGTGATTGTCACAGTAGGTCACGTTTTCGGTCATGCATGTACATCCATGACAAATTTATGACAGAATGAAGATAGTCATACCTGTGCTGTCGTAGAAGTGTTCCATGACGTTACCAAGATTATCATCACGGAAGTGTCCACTTCCATGACGATAAATCGCGCGTCACAGAAGTGCTTTCGTCAAGGGTGATCGACACGTGGCATCCACCGTAACGGAACGCCGTTAAGCTATCGAGTTCGGTTTTGGATCCGATAACCCGTTAACAGCCCAGACCAATGGGGATTTTCCACGTGTAAAATTCTGATTGGCTGACGGAAACACGTGTCAGCTCCGCGTTGGCACACGTGTCACTCATCCGATGGGCGAGATGCGCCTATGATATGTTGACACGTGGACTGACCCAAAAGTGGCCCATAAAGTTTAAATGGGCCGGCCCAACTAAAGGCCCACAAGATTTTGCGGTCCATAATGGGCCAGCCCAGCAAAAGGCCCAACATTCTTAGTTAAGGCATGTACGACTAGTGAAAAATCGGCCCGTCAACGACCTGTCCTAAACTTGTCATAATCACGGCCCATGGTCACTTTTGGCCCGTTAACAGTCCGCTAAGTATATGGGCCGAATTACGACCCAGTGTATTTCTGGCCTGTTAAAGGTCATGCTTCATTTGGGCACATTTACAGGCCATTGAAACTTTCGGCCCATAAACGACCGTGAATGATTTGGGTCATATTCGGCCATGTCTGACATTCGGCCTGTTTGAGGCCCACTATAGATTTAGGCCACTTTCGGCCTGTTAATGCCACACAAAATCCATGGGCCATATGTGGCCCAACGTCACATCGGGCCCATTAACGACCCATATAAAAATGACGATAATCTAGCCCGACCGAACTTCCAGCCTGTTAAAGGCCCATGTATTAGGTAGGCGCATTTACGGCCCGTCCGAATTTCGGCCTCTGAAAGATCCGCATTGTAAATGGGCCCAATCTCACTTTCGGTCTTTTAAAGGCCCGTGTTTTTATGGGCTCGAGATATTTACACGTGTAAACGGCCTATTGTTAATGAGGGCCCAAATTATGTTTAGGCCTGTTAAAGGCCCACTATGGGCATAGGCCTACCAGAAAAATATGAAATCTTATGCTGATTTAGGCCCAGATATTTTTAGTGGGCTACATGCAAATTTCGGCCCATAATCGTTTTTAGCTCAATTGGAATGGGTCCGACGCATGTTGGCATGTTGGGCTCCTATGAAGCTTTCGGCCGAAAACATTACTAAGATAAACCTACACTATACAAAAATAGCGTCGTAATTATTGCAGCCTTTGGCAGCATCATAAATGATGTATCACAACAAGAGGCCTATTGGCATAAAGTTTACAGTCCTTGCAGATAAAAGCACCATCAGATGTATAGAAGCATAGATCATTTGACCTGAGTGCTAATGTTTCAGGCTATAGAATCTGATGGAGCAGCACGATCTTTACCTTTCTCCGCAATTTCCCTTGAACAATGAAGCAAATGTCTGATAGTCTGGTTTCAAAACCATTCATATCTTGACGACATTTGTCAACCTCTATTCTTGTTTCTAGAATGACGTCCATTAGGGATTGGACTTGTGTCTGGAGTACAGACATATCACTCTGTCTAGCAGGAAGATTTTGTTCAGTACGAGATTTGGACGAGGTTACCTTGACAACCAACCCAGAATTACGTAGGAAGGTGCTTTTTGCACTGTTAGTGGAGAGATACTGACGCACTACAGCAAGAGGTGACATTGTGCCTATGGTAGCCTCGTCACCTTCAGGTGGTTGTGGCTGTTCAATCATTTTCTCCATAGCTTCTTGAAAGTTTGAACTTGTAGATTAGTGTACCAGATAAGTTACTAATGAGACAAAAACAAACAAAGTAGGTTACACGCTTATACATAACTTATTTTGGTGAACTACTGTAATACATTAGCATGTATTGTAGACCCAACTACATAATAAAATCACTTTCGGAACATATGTCCATGTATCATGCGTACTGTATTGTCTATTTCCTCACATTCGTTGATATCTAAGGATAAAGAGACATGGTTTAAAGTAGGATGAACATAGTATGACATCGTTCATATCATGGGAAAACAGATATAAAACAAACAGACTATTTTATCATTGTGTACGCACGTGAACATAACAACTAGAATACATCAAGACCAAAAGAATTTCCTTCATCTCTTTTAAACCATGTAAGGCGAAATGATACGTTAAGATAACTGTGTATAAAAGTGAACAGAGTACCTGACATTGGCTGCAAACCAAGTAGTTAAATGAACACATCACATTACCAATCAGTTCAAAGGCAGGAGGAGTAAGGACTTACAACAGCGGCTTGAACTGGTGTGCTCATGCCCTTCATCTTGCTGGTGTGGTAATCCTTGAAGATATGCACTACACTCGGTTCAGGTTCTTTTTGGTCCGCACAAGCTTTCCTCTGTGTTTGGAACAAGGCAATATAGATACAATAATATGGCACATAAAAAAGAACGAAGTAGCAGCTATTTCTAAGAGCCTCGCAGTGTGTAATATAGCTACGAGATCCCGTTGTCTGTTGGAATTTCACTTTAGAACGGTTGGCCTTGTTCTTAAAACAGTTAGCCTAGAAGAAGATACACTTGTAAGGCACATACATAAATACAAGTTCAATATGTGGTCTGATCGAATACATATAGCCTACCTGATACTTTGGATCAGACCAGTGTTTAACGAGGGTTGTCCAGTCTTCATCTGTAATATATTCCACTGGAGATGTTTGGGCGATTCATTGTTAGGCTTGCCTTCAAAGTGAGATTTTCTAAGGTGGTACTGATACTGTCGCAGAGCAGACTGAAAAACATGAGTGCATGCTTGTTTAGTTGCATCATCTTTCGGATCCAACTTGAACCTCATCTGTTGAAAAAAGAATGTGAGTCTTATTAGGAGGAAGCTAGAAAGTATGGGACAGAGAAAGACAATATTACTAATTGCGATGAATAACATTACTTATGGATAAATGGTCAAGGAAGGTGTTAAACTGGGTATTCTCTTTCTCGTTCCTGTACTGGATCCACGTTGGCAGGATACGTGCATGACACCTAACGGCAATGGTTGCCTCTGATACTAACTTGGCTGACTCTGTAGCATCAAGTGACCTTTTTAAACCTGCCTCAAAATGGATCTTCATTCTTCCTCCTTTAGATTTCGTTAATCTGTCAAGCATTATCCCTGATGTCTATTTCTGCTTGCGTCTTGGTGCTAGTTCAACAACGAATATGGAAAGTGTTAGTGTACATCAAACTATGAGAGTACATATAAAGGATCATGCAACTGCAACTTGACTCGGTCACGTACCGTCTTGGTGTTGATGGTCATGAGGTTCATATGATCTTGTCAAGTCCAGTTGTGTCACAAGTACTTCGGAAGTAGTGTTAGGTGTGAAGGCAGCTTGGGAACTAGCCAGTTCCGGAGCAAACGAATGAGTAACTCGTTGAGATGCTGATACAGTTGAAGCGGATGCTGCAGCTGGTGGAGCAGGTGATACTGTGTTTGTAGATTTAGCCGGTGGACTTGGACCTTCTACTGCACTATAAGTACCAACAGAATCTAGATGGCGGATCCTTTTCCGTTTCACCCGACGGGTAACACCACTCCCTACTATATTATTTTCCTTACTCTTTTTTTACTTTGCCATGTCAAGCCATACCCAAATCACAAAAGAATAAAATCACTCTTCAGAACTCATTGATGCATGATACATACAAGCAATACTTTGATGTAAGACAACCGTATGAGGATGGAATATGTAAGAAAAACAGGACGTCGTCACATATTCATAGCTACGATGTGTAAACTAAGCAGAAGGATTTTCAACAAAATAGAAGTAATGCAAGCTATACACCATATGAAAGGTGCAACCGATATTACTTTGCCATGTTAAAAGTGTCTTGTCATAAGTGGCAATTCGAAAAATTAGAAGCAGTACAACGTAGAAATCTATGCAAGATGCAACCACTATCAAACTGCCATGTTAAAAGTGTCCAATCATGAGTGACTAATGCGGGATACACAACAACAGTACTTTGATGTAAGAACATGGTATGCTAGATAGATGCAGTGTATTCTAGACACAGAACGCCATGTCATATGCACATGTATAACGTATGAACTTAGCAGGTGCAATTTAATCAAAATAGAAGAAATACAGGCTAGACAACATATGCAACATGAAACCAATTATCACACTGTCAACTTAGAGCAAGCACCTGCGATGGTGGAGTATGGGAGATGAACTCATCATGTAGAATTGGGACTTCAACTTCATTAGCAGTAGCAGTGGAAAATCTAGAGGGTCTCTGTTTGCGTCGGTGCGGAGGACCACCAACATCCCCTAACTTACTCTTTTCCTTCCTATTTTTTGATATTACCTTATGAAGTCAAAACCACAAGAAGATGAATAAAATTAGCTCTGCATAACTGGTTTATGCATGATACAGACAAACACTACTTTGATGCAAGGCAAGCGTAGGATAGGAGGATGGAATATATACCAAAAAAAGACAGCGTTTCATATTCACACGTACGATAGGAGGATGGAATATGTATGAAAAAACAGTATGCGTAAGGCATTTCAACAAAATTAGAAGAAATGAAAGCTAGGCACCATATGAACATGCAACCAATATCACTCTATCAGGTAAAAAGTGTCTCGTCGTAAGTGCCATTTCAAGAAATTAGAAGCAGTACAAGCTAGTAGACAATGCAAGATGCAACCTACATCATAGTCCCAAGTTAAATGTGTCTTATGGGTAAGTGATCGTTGCAGGTATAAGTTGTAAGCTACGCAGATGAAATTCAACACAATCAGAAGCAATACAAACCAGACATCATACGAAAAATGCAACCACATATAACAGTTCCAAGTTAGATCAAGCACATGTGACGGTGGAGTAGGGGAGATGTGCTCATCATGTACACGTATGTTCTAGAAACATGAACACGTGTCATATTCACATGCATTATGTGTAAAGTAAGCAGATGCAATTCAACAAAGTTAGAAGCAATACAAGCTAGACATCATACGCAACATGCAACCACATATAATAGTGCCAAGTTAGAGCAAGCACCTGTGATGGTGGAGTAGGGGAGATGTGCTCATCATGTACACGTATGTTCTAGAAACAGGAACATGTGTCCTATTCACAGGCATTATGTGTAAAGTAAGCAAATGCAATTCAACAAAGCTAGAAGCAATACAAGCTAGACATCATACGCAACATGCAACTACATATAATAGTGCCAAGTTAGAGGAAGCACCTGTGATGGTGGAGTAGGGGAGATGTGCTCATCATCTACACAGCTACGTTGACTGTCTAGCCTTGCGTTGTCTTGCGAATCTTGTTGGGAGGATGGCGGAGGAGAATCTGTAGAGAACCTCCGTTTCAGTTGCTCGGAAGGACCAACATCATCCAATGCCTTGCTAATTTCCTTCAGCTTTATTGATTTTGAATTGTGAGGTCAAACTGACAAGAAAAAGGAATATAATTCGCTCTTCAGAACTCATTCATGCATGATACTGACGAACACTACTCTGATGAAAGGCAAAGTCATGATACGAGGATGGAATATGTAAGAAAAATGGACGGATTGACATATTCACACCTATGATGTGGTAACTAAGCAGAAGGCACTTCAACAAATTAGAAGCACTGCAAACTAGACACCATATGAAAGGTGCAATCAATATCACTCTGCCAAGTTAAAACTGTCTCGTCATAGGTGGCGTTCATCAAACTAGAAGCATTACATGCTAGAAATCATATTCAAGACACAAACCAATATCACACTGCCAACTTAAAGGTGTTCCATCATAAGTGACTGATGCAGGATACACAAGAAGAGTAGTTTCGTGTAAGAACAAGGTGTGATAGACAGATATAGTATGTACCAAAAACAGGAAAGCGTGTCATATTCACACCTATCATGTGTAAGCTAAGCAGATGCAGTTTACACTAATTAGGAGCAATACAAGCTAGACACCATATGCAACATGCAACCAGATTTCACACTGCCAAGTTAGAGCAAGCACCTTGGATGGTGGAGTAGGGGAGCGGAGTCTTGGACCTTGTAATGCACTATCAGTACAAGGAGAAACGGTACAGAAGCTCCGTTTACGTTGCTGTAGAGGACCACCATCATCACCTTCCTTACTATTTTGCTTTCTCTTTCTTGATTTTGCCTTGTCAAGTCAAACCCACAAGAAAATAAATTTTTCTCTTCAGAACTCATTGATGCATGATACTGACGAAGACTACTTTCATGTAAGGCAGCCGCATGATAGGAGGATGGAATATGTATGAAAAATAGGACGGCGTGACATATTGACATGTATGTTGTATAAAGTGTAAACTAAGCACAAGGTGCTTGAACTTGTTAGAAGCAATATGAAAGATGAAACCAATATCACTCTACCAAATTAAAAGGGTGCCCTAACAAATGCATTTGACCAAACTAGAAGCAATACATGGAAACATGCTAGAAATAATATGCAATATGCAACGAATAAATGTGACTCATCGTAAGTGATTGATGCAGGATACAGAAGAGAGGTAGTTTCATGTAAGAACAAGGTTATCAAATAGATGTAGTGTGTACCAAAAATAGGAAGGCATGTCATATTCCCAAGTATAATGTGTAAACTAAGCAGATGCAATTTACCCTAATTAGAAGCATTACAAGCTAGACACCGTATGCAACATGCAACCACATATCACACTGCGAAGTTACAGCAAGCACCTGTGATGGTGGTGTGGGGGAATTGCGGTCATCAACTAGAGAGCTACGTTGACTATCTTCATTTAGCCTTGATGTGTCTTGAGAATCATGTGGGGAGGATGACACTGCACTCTTTAAACGAGTATGGCCTCTCACAGTAACCCACCCGGGTGACTGTCTCATCATAAGTGATTGACGAGGGATACAAAAGAGCATTAGTTTGATGTACGAACATGGTTAATAGACATATGTAGTATGTATCAAAAACAGGAAGGCATGTCATTATCAAAGGTATAATGTGTAAAGTAAGCAGATGCAATTTAACCAAATTGGAAGTAATACAAGCTAGACACCATATGCAACATGCAACCACATTTGACAGCGCGAAGTTAAAGCAAGCACGTGGGATGGTTGTGTGTGGCAATTGAGATCATCAACTGCGGAGCTACGTTTACTATCTCCAACTACTAAAACTGCATCCTTTAGAGCGCTGAAATGCTTAGTGCTTTCTTCGAGTTACACTGGAGAGACTTCTATATTTTCTTTTCAGCATTCATCAACATTGCGTCAAAGTCTGAAATACCCATGCATAAAAAAACAATAGGGTGAGTATGGGTGAAGTGTGTGCACAATTAATACAGTGTAAAGGTAGCAGATAGCAGGCCGGTGAGAAATAAATGACGGGAGACATATGATAGCTCTACAACATGCATGGCACACTAAATTACTAAAGGATTCTATGAAAATAACATTCGACTGAAAACAAATAGGTCAGTCCATTTTTTCTGCACCGTCCGATGTACAAAGAACACGCAAATCGTCTTCATCTACCTCCAACCAGTCAGTGTTGATGATCTTCCTCGAAACGGCAGCGACCACAGGCCCAGTCCCCTGCCTGCGCCCTCCCCTCGACCTCATCGCACCGCCGTGCTTGGCACCGCCCCCCGGCAATCCATTCAAGCCCCACTGACCTCCAGATCGGGCTTAAGCAGCTCCTGCGCCCCACACCCCTATCATAGACACTGATGCGCCACTTCCCCGACGAATAGGCAGACTAGGTGCTCTGTGCAGCTAAGCACGTGCTGCTTCCTTTAATTGCGGTTCGACTGACCCTGAATTGAAATCCAGGCGGGCTACTGACCTCTAGCAAAGGTGAAATAGTAAAGGGAGGAAACGTTGTGCATTTAGTATCACGAAGAAGATGCAGTAAGAAGCGCTCAACTAGTTTCTTTGTGGGATGAATACGGTGTGAGCAGAGACGTAAGGTTTGCACGAATAAGGGAAGATGAGTACCTCTTTCTGCTGGCGGTGTTGTGTCCTCCTTCTGTTTTTCCAACGATCTTCCTGTGATTCGCTGGAAACGAGAAGTTGTGGAGGACGGTGCAGCCTTGGACGAACCCATGTCCAAGTTGTTGAGTGTGGTGAAGTGGCCGTCTGTCGGCGGCGGGGAAGCAGATCCGAGGCGCCGAACGACGGCGTGGTGAGAACAACTCTGGTGTGGTGGACGGTTGCGACAATGGAGCATCAGCAGTGAGGCGCAGGACGGCGTGGTCGGAGTGGTTCTGGTACAGCGCATGTCGGCGTCGGTGTCGTGGAGGTAGCTCTACCTCGGCTTCAGCTGCTAACTCCTTGAGGGCGTTGCGGTTGAGGTTGTGTTGGACGACGACGTCGGGGTACCAGCTCTGGCGTGATGGAGTTGGGCGGTGGTGGATTGGGCGCTATGTGGTGGAGGACGGAGGAGGCTGGGGGACAGGGCGTTTTGGCGCCCATGGAGTATGAATGGGAAAACGAAGGGAGGCGGGGAACTAAGCGGGAACAATGTTTCGGTTTGGGACGCGCTTGTTTGAAATTTGGGGAAAGTTCCAAACTTTGCCCCCATCTAAAATTTTGGACATATTGCGGGTTGGGGGTAAGACAGCAATCTCAGGTGTCCCAAATGTGGGCGGGATAGATTTCGGCCAAGCGCATGGGTGTTTAGGCGCCCACGTCGTATGAATGCTTCATGGAGGCAGTTGAGACTGGCGTCTTGGTGAAGTTACAAACCTACCCCGGTTTAGACCTTTGGACATCGGGCCAATAGGCTACACGGGCCAGAGTCGGGACAGTAATTTCCTACCACCAAACATTAGTCTCGCGCGGTTTCGGGTGACAAGAGGCCTATTTGGCGCTTCGTTCAATATTTGGGAGCAGAAGCATTAGCGTTTTCGGTTCTCTTGAATTGAACATTCAGGATTTGTCAAACTTCACAAATATATACTCTTGAAAATCCTAAAACTATGATTATTTTGGAATGGAGGTGGTACATTTGAATATGCATTGTACACGAGTATATATTAAAAAATATGCAACTTACCTCAGTTCATGGTTGGTTCCAGATATAATCTCCTTGGTTGCAAAAAAAGTTAGACATGCGTATGAATATAAATATAGCATGTTCAAACGCACAACAAAGATTGATGCCCCCTTTTACATCCGATTTACAAATGCCATTATCTCGGATTCAAATAGTTGAATGCACTTCCTATGAATTCGAATCTTCGAAGCCCCCTTTATGTTGAATTCGACATGTATTCTATTTCGTAGCTAGCAATTTGGAATGTATCCATGCAAGTGACAAATGTATAAAGTGCTTCACACTAACAACATGGAGTGAACTAATTAATGTTTATATATGAATTGCAAAAGCATCCATTGCGTGTATTTCAAACCGCTCTCACTCTATGGATCGATAATATGAAATAAACACATGCACATGCTAGAATTCAATAGAGTATGGGTGTCTGATAGACCGATTTTCGTCCATACGCAGTTTGCAAAATTCATGATGTCATCCAAAAATAATAATGCCATTTATATTTTAATTTAATGCGTAGAACCGCCTTTTACACGTAGATGCACTATGCCTCGGCCCGTTCTCACATACGCGCTATATATCTCTCTATCTACCGCATAAGTGCACACACTTTATATGCATCAACATTTCTCTTTCACACATGCTCACAATCTCTCTTGGGGTGTCGAGGAGTCTCACACACATGCTCTCTGTATCTCTGTATCTCTCTCTCTCTCTTTCTCTCTCTCTCTCTCTCTCTCTCTCTCTCTCTCTCTCTCTCTCTCTTTCTGACTACTATATACCACTCTTTTCAGTAATCTCAGTTGGAAAACACTATTTCTCTCACATGCATATATACACACGCACGGTCTCTACTAGCCCTCTATACGCACATATATGTGCCTACGTGCCTCCCGCACGCACATTATCTTTAGGCCTCCCTCGCACACATTGCCCCCCCCCCATACACACCTCTCTCCAAGTACTTGGCAGATATGATTCCATCATATCATTCGGTAGGATATCCCTGATTGTTAGGCTGGAAGGTAATACGAGGCAAAGTTTTACCCTAGTTCGGACCCTTGCAGTTGACGAAAAAGCCTACTCCTGGTACTGTATATTAGTGATAGGGGTGTTTAGAAAGTACACGTGAATACCAGGCATTGTGCGTGTGTGTATACTATCGACGAACTAGCCCCCAAGCTTCTATAACATACTGGGGGCCTAGGGTTACAAATCATATATAGTCGGCTTATCGCCAGTGGGGATAGAGTCCTCCCGCGACTCTGGTAGCTAGCTTCGTGTTGTACATCGAGTCCTCCATATGGGTCTTCATATAATGCGTCTCGATCCAACATATGTGGCGCAGGATGGAACCGGCCCATGAGTCCTCATGTTGACCCACCACAACTATAAATGATGTGCCCACCACACCACACACACAATTAGCCACTAAGAAAATAAGCATATACAATAGTACAATGTTATACATGAAAGTTAATTGCATGGTGCATCCAAAAATATTTGTTCTGCATCGTGAATGTTTATATATTCTCCTAAATATTTGTCATGGGAAAGAGAAACGAAGGGCATATCTCTCTTTGTCTCCACCGGACATCCCCTCTTTCTACACCACTTTCACGTACGCACACACACTATCTCTTGGTCCTCTAAAAGTATGCATGCCCACAACACATTCACGCATGACGGCCACTTTATTTCAAGCTAAAGCACTATACGGTCACTGGAGTTCAGAATATGCTCATTACGGTCACCGTATACATTCTCGTGGTGATCATATGGTATCTAGCTCACGATACGTCTCCGTATTTTCTTGATGACACTAACAGACTTTGCATTTGATGCGTGCTCTGTCTTTTGTTGACGACACTTACGGTCATTGTATTTGAAGCGAAAACACGATATGGTCACTGGACTTCAGAATAAGCTCATCACGGTCACCACATACATTTTGTCGTGCTAACCAACATGTGGTTGGATGGTTAGGAGGACAGTGGTTTCTCGAGCCCACCAGGGTTAAAGTCCGAGTGCTCGCATTTATCCTGGGTTAATTTCAGTATTTTCCGACGATGTGCGTTAAGTGGAAGGAGACGTTCCACTCGACTACGAGGCACCTATGGTGACTTCGTAAAATTTCAAGATCATATGCTGGCCCACTCTCTCGAAGGTGCTCATAGGGGTAGGGTCTGCGTGTGTGCCCTTATAGTGGTGAGTGCTTGCGCGTATATATGAGCCCTTGCAACTGTACCGTGTTAAAAAATACATGTCATTATTATAGGGTCACTAGCTCACCCGTACAACTCAGTATTTTGTTGATGACACAATCAATTGACCAGTCAAACGTTCCACGTGGCGCAACTAGTGTTGCACCATTAGGGCGCGTAACCGTGGGGCCCACCTGTCAGCCCGTATATGAAAGTAAGAAATGGTAGTTTGAGTCTGTATTGTGTTAATAAAATACATTTTATGGTGATCACACGGTCACTGGCTCACCATACAGCTCCGTAATTTGTTGATGACACGATCAATTGACCAGTCAAACGGTCCACATTCAGCAGCGCACATTACCATAGGGCCCATCCGTCAGCGCGTATATGAAGGACAAAAATGGTAATAAATGAGTGGTCGGTGGGTACTCGAAGTCGTGAGACCTCTGGTTGGCAGTCGCCAGCGGTGGGGGAGCGTTGATTGGGCGATGGGGTGGGGATCGCTAGAGAAAAAGCTCGGCGCGGGGGGG
>LR738711.1:165337379-165365764 GCA_902687465.1 Secale cereale | reverse complement strand
CGGCTGACCGGCAGTGAGGAGTGGTTTCGGGGAGGGCGGGCCGGCGGTGAGGCCGGTGGTGGATGGCGGCTCAGGGGGCTGGAGTTTGATGATAAACTGCAGGCCCTTGATTTCGTATCCAACGGCTGGAAAATCTAATGACCAGAGATGAAAAAGTCAGTTGACTGACGTGTAGCCTCACCCCGCACGTACACATGCACGCACGCAAGACACGCGCGCATGCAGGCGTGCAACACTGACACGTATACATAATGAACACACGCACGCTTGCAGGCGTGCAGCACTGACGCGTACACATGCACTCACGAATACACGCGCGTAAGCACACATGCATGCAACACTGAAATCTACCCTTGCATGCATGCAACACTCGCACGCCTGCATGCACACAGCACACAACGCAAGACACACGCTCAACCTATACGTGCATGCACCCTTTGTTAAGGACATGGATTGGTATGGGTATTAATCAATCTTATCTGTGATAAGCAGAACATTGATGTTTGTAGCAGTCTTTATGAATCACAATGTATCGAACAGGCTATCAACATACTCCCTCCGTCCGGTGAAGAGTGTACATGTAGCTCCAAAATTCGTCTACAAAAGAGTGTACTTCTATCTTCCCAATGCACATTAAAGTGGGAAGAAATACTTCTCTCTCATCACATGGTTATCAAGACCAATTACAACACATGGTTTTCTTAATTTCTACATGCACTTAGCTCATTGGGGGTTGGGTAATTAAAAAGGAGAGAGATGGTGGTTTGCATCTTTCCAATTCATTTTTTACTCAACTCCATAATTTGTCCTAGAATTTCTAAATGTACACTCTTCACCGGACGGAGGGAGTAGTAGGCTTATCTACATGAAAAGGATGACGTCACACTCAATGAACAATCATCAGTTATGAAATGCCCGCTTCTGACAGCCCTGGCCCACCAAAGGTTCCTCTGCTGTGCGCTGCCCGTGTTGGGTCACTGACATGCAGGCAATGTATCCAAAGAGCCCACACGTCAGTGGAAGAACGGTGCGATGTCCTACGTCAGAGTCGAGGGCGCCACTCGCTGCACGCCCGGCTAAACATGCCTCCTTGCCGCATTCAAACGCCTCCATGGAACCCGCCCGTGTGGAAGCCGAGAAACCCACTCTGGACACACGTCCGTTCATGACCGGGCCGGCATTAAACACAATGCCGGCCGAGCTCCTCCCGTCCGCCGTCTATTTAATCTCCTATTTAAATGAGGCCAATCGCTGGCCAAGAATTACACACATCCGCCGCTCCCCTATCTCCTCCTTCACCATTTTGTCCACTCTTACAATGGCTTACAAAGAGTAGTTATTCCCCATCCAAGCCTGCTGGGTGGCCTGCCGAGCCTGCCGGATACGAGCTATGCAGCTCGCTGATCCACCTCCCTCCCCTCGCCCGACGGAGCCAGTTGCCGCCCCAAGCCGGCGCGCGGTTCAGCAACTCGCCGCTCCTGGCCAGCTCGACGAGGAGCGGCGCACGTGCGTCATTGCTGCCATCCACGCCGCCGCCTCATAACGCGTCTCCCGTGTCTGTGGCCGAGACTCCCATGCCGGCGGCCGCGCCATGCATGTAGCGACAAAAGCCGGGTGCGCGGAGAGCGACGAGTCGGTGGCCAGCGACTCCGTGTCCGCCGCCATCATCGAGGAGAAGTAGAACACGGGAGGCCGCCGCCGCTTGGGTCCCATGAAGGCGACCACGATGGCGGTTCCTTTTGTTGCGAGGACCTTCGTCGACCCCGCATATACCTCCGGGGCTCCCGGCAGTCCAGTGATCATGCTGCCGGACATGAGGAACACAAATCGATCGGCGAGCGACCATTTAGGCTAAATATTATATACATGTGTTGTCTAGAACTAGCGCCGCGTAGTTCATTTGAATGTAATGAAATCCGTCATGTTTGTATGAAAATTCGATATCTTATATGATTTTTGTCATTGTTTATATGAAATATCGCCGTGTTTGCGTGAATTTCGTCTGGTTGGTTGACTTGCTGTCATAATGTGTGCGGCTACGGTTGGATGGCGTAATTTGCGGGTCGCCGGTCGGTCTGCGGGTGGCTCGGGCGGCGTGGTGGGACAAAAAGAACACACCTCGTGTGAGCTCGTTTCCAACGTGCGCGCTGGAGGATGCATGAGAACCCGAGCCATTCCTCGTTCATCGATGGCAAAGGCACCGGTGAACAAAAGGGTCGCCAATATTTTGGCTACCCCGGGCAAGATCTAAACAACCCCTCCCAACAGATTCAAATCCCTCGTTCGCCGTGGAATTTTGCCATGTGTTGTTTTCATGGACTAGCAAGAAGCCCGTGCATTGCACGGAACATCAAGATGCATTTTTTTACAAAACACCTGTTGTGATTGACCCATGCAGGAGTAATCCCATTTCGTAAAAACTAATTATTGCTTGAGAATTTTATCGGATAAATGGTATCTCGAGAATTTTATCGGACTTCATTTTTGTATACAAGGCCACAAACCCATATTACAGGTACCAAGGCAAAAATTAATGTCTTCTAACTCAATGTTACAAGCCACCTTGTTTCCTTGTTTGTCGTGTAAGTTAATGTGTATTCTTCTCTTTCATGCACATCAAGCCAATGCTCACACTCCCGCATGCATGCAAGGGATACTTAATGTCCTCCTTTGCTAGTAGTACTACGAGGCAAACACCATTAATATTGCATCGATTACTGTTAGTGGCCTTGTATATCTGCAAATTGTAATTTTGATAGTGGCCTTGTATATAAAAATGAAGGGAGAAAGATGAGAGATAAGGTGAGGAAGAGTGAGGCGTGGTGGTGACTGGTGGTCGGACTGGGCGGAGGCATGGGGATGGTCTGCACATTATGTCTAGGTTTGTATCTCTATAGTCCCTCTCACACACACCCACGTAGGTGGGGGACGTGCACGAAGAGAAGAGGTGCACGCACCGCGCACGTACTCCCGTCTCTTTCCCAACCACACCCGTGCGGGCACACGGTGGAGCTCATTTCTGTACGAAAAGGATGCCCACGTGGTAACTTGACACGTGTACTGGTTGTCCACTAGATGGAAGGAGGATCGTCTACCACGGGTGAACAAACAAATTGTGACTTGACGCGTTATGTTAAAAAAGAGGCAAACCATGTGGGGCTTACCTTAGAGGCAAGGCTCTATACACTAGAGTACTTTTGATGTGTCCCATCAACTTGCAGAATGAGGAGAAGCTTGCTTAGTACACCGTCTCCCCCGCCCACGGGCGCGGTGGCTCGCAGGATGAGGTGAGGCTTGCTTACTACGCCTTAGGCCCGCACCCTCGCCCACGCCCGCGGTGGCTCGTAGGACGAGGTTAAAATTTAACTACTCACTCCGTTTACTCCTCGTCCCTACTACCTTGGTTAGAGATATTATCATATTGTTTCGAATATATATGTCCTTTAGTACTCCCTCCATTTACTTATACAAGGCCACTATAAAAAATACAT
This sequence comes from Secale cereale, assembly GCA_902687465.1. NCBI lineage: Eukaryota > Viridiplantae > Streptophyta > Magnoliopsida > Poales > Poaceae > Secale > Secale cereale. Next base: position 165,362,273 of record LR738711.1, on the reverse strand, counting down.
GTCAGTCTACCTTGGTTAGAGAGAAAATTTTACTACTCTCTCCGTTACTCCTCGTCCCTACTACCTTGGTTAGAGAGTTTTCTCTTGAAACTGCTTGCATCAGGTGATCTAACGCACCTCGAAATCCAACATGTGATGGTACTACTACTAGTAGTAGAATTGAGACTTATAAAACGGAAAAACAAATGTTTTTTAGATGAGCCCTATAAACCCTAGTGGGTACGTACTCCGTAAAATCAGATTTTCCCAAAACTAAGTCGCTCAACCTTTATTTGCTTGTTTCCCTTCCTGCCTCCTTGCCTCGAACAGACTATGCCAAACTCCCCTACCTGCCGCACGGGAAAAGATCCGCCCTCGCCTTTTTTTAGTCCGGGTTTCTATCGATGGATCGCGTGAAGCAGCAAAACCCAAGCCGTGTCTTGTACTCCTCCGTCGACGCTCGCTTTCATGACTTCTGTTCTTCCTATTGCCGACATGTGGGACATATAGCAACTGGGTCGACGTGTCAAGCACCAAATAACAGTGCAGAACAGCAGGGGGGATGCACCCTACTCGTACTGCCCTAGTAGTATTAGTAATGAGCAATGAGACGTCAAATCACAATGTCGCACCTTCCCAGACGGACGAAGCAACCATTATTTCACACTTTGGTTCGCCATCATCTCAAACCACGTAGTATTGCTTTTGCCTCAAGAAAGACACGCGCATCACCTTGGTACATCATGACACGTGGACCGCATGATAGGCCATGCTCCCCTGCCGATCGCTAGGTAAAATCACCTCATTTTTACTATACTTCCTCCATATCGGTTTACATGGCATGCACGTCGTTCTAGGTTGAGAATTTAACTGGCTATATATGTGATGAACAGTACATGTTTAGAAACTACATCCGCTTTATAATCCAATGATATACTTTTTGTGACATAGTAACTCAGATTTAGTTAGTCAAATGGATGACCTAGAACTACATGCACGCCCTATAAACTGAGACGTCTAAAAAACAAGACGAAGAGGGTAGTTTAGTACGTATCCTTTTAGATCAATATAGTCGGGATTCACCAAGGAGCAAAACCAAGTGGTAGGCTGCACCTGTTATGTTGGTGTAGCGACTCAAACAAGGTCAGTCCGCACACGAAATGGCGACACACTTAACAGGACCCCTTTGACCGACATGTTGCTCATCCACCATCTTGTTCCACGTGCGATGCACCAAATTATAGTTTGGAGCAGCGGTTGGAATTGGAGGTACCCTGGTCGCAGCGCCGCAGTAGTTGAAAATGAGCGATGAGGGGTCAAATCACAAAGCCCCACCTTTCCCGCATTAAGATGGACGGACCAAGCAACCATCATTACACTCTAGGGCGCAAGAGCATAAAGAAAAGGGAAAACCAATGATGCATGCGACAGCTACCTAGGGCACCCTAGGGTAGGGGTCTCCACTACAGATCTTTTTTTTAAAGCGCCTCCACCACAAATCGGCTTCTACCTCGTCCTCTTGAAGAAAATCGATTATGCGTGCGGCGGTAGGGTTTGTAAGAGTACTACTAGGGCGTGCGGGGCCACATCGTAGTAAACGGGAGAGGGATTGAGTTCGAGTCGGCGCCTTAAATATGTGTGGGCCGCTTGGTTTTAGGGGAATGAGGCAGCATTTTGGGTTCGGGGACCAGTGGAGATATAGTACGTACAAAAAATTGTGGACGTAGGTTCGACCGAAAGGCAATGATTCATGGGCCCTGCATTTTGATAAAACTAGTAAGGTACACATGCATTGAATGCATGAGATTTCGAAACCAAATTATGAATAAATACACACTATAGCATGTAAAGCTTTGAGTCATATATGCATGATGTACATGTTCGTTTAGTTCTTATAGTTCATATCATTCAAAATCAATTAGTTTTATAAAAATGTTAAGATTCATGGGGTTGTGCATTGTAAAGCATAAAGTACAAAACAAATAATGGCAATTCATTTAGAAAAAAAATCAATTATGATACGGAAGATTCTAGAGCAAAGGAGAAGTGCTTGTGTTTTGAGGTTTGTGCATTATGCTTAAGTTCAACCATGGAGTCTTCTAAATTGTACATGTGGCAGATCTAGTGGAATGTTGATGATTCCAACGGCCAGTAGTGCTCGGATTTTCCATCTCTGCACTATCGGATTAGCTTCATCCAGTGACCATCTTTCAAGTTATTCGCACACTATATAGTTCTTGTGCCGTAGTTGCATGTCTTGGAAAAAAGCTACTAGTGGGTTGTACTAGCTATTTAGGAATAGAAGATGTATACATGGAAGTTGTAGGGAAAGAGATGGCATGGAGTATCTCAATTCCTATGAGTACGGATTGGAAAAGAGATGTCATTTGGTTGACATCATAGGAACTTTTCTGTTCAATCTAGAGATGACATGTATCTCAATTCCTATGAGGAGGGATTAGAAAAGTGATGTAATTTGGTTCATATCATAGGAACTTTTCTATTGAATATACGCTAATGTTTATTTTCCTTTGAAATTATGGGAGTATAGGAATCCATTCATATGAACCAAGTGGCTCTAAAGCTATAGAAATGATATCATGTTTATTTCCTTTGAAATGTGGGGTATATGAATCTATTCCTATGAACCAATTGGCTCTAAAGGAAAAAATCCTATAAAAAAGCATATCATATAGTGTTCCTATGATATTCCTCCACACCAAAGGATGGTTGAAATTGCTGCAGGTGATACGATGGTCTTTCTTTGTAGACTCATTCCCCATCTTTATAGTTACCTCTCGAAGATGAATGAAATGGTATATACAGGGTATTCTACATGTGCAATTTGGTACACGAAAACTCGGTAAACGTTTGCGATGTTCGAATTTTCAATAAAGCTATGTGCACTGCAGTTTGGAACGGAGGGAGCATACGGCATTTGCTTACACTCACGTGGAAGATTTGTGTGTAGGAGGGGTGGCTGTTCTGTTAGATGACATGGAAAAACTAACACTGTCGGATGTCGATCTAACGGTTCTTACGGCGTTCGTCGGGAAAAGGCTTGTGGCAAACGTTTGTCGGATAATGATTTACGGACACATGCATTGCATTGATATGTGCCCCCCTCTCTCTCACGCATACACACCCTCTCGAGTCCTCTCGCACCCACCGTCTATCTGCAGGCAGACGTCACACACATATGTGCTCTTCACACCCTACCCTCATAACTTCTAAAAAACAAAAGACGTCGCGCACATTTTATTTTAGCTCACACGTCACACACTTATACTATTACTCTTGTGGCGAACGTTCTTTGGGCATAGCATATTGTACTCTCACGAAGAGAAGCGGTACACGCACGCACTAGTTCTCTCACACCCACTCGCGGGTACACGTAGGAGCGCATTTTTTTTGAAGCTGGTACAACAAAATCACTCCACTATATATATAAGCAGGAGCCTTAGCGCTTGCTTTACTAGGGTTCCTCTCATTCATTCTCTCATGCTCTCCAGATCTAAGCAAGACATAGGTGGCCACATACTCTCTCAACTCACGGCTGGTCACAAATCTGGCCGGACAACCTCGACCGAGGCAGGGGTGTAGGTGCATCGTTCACGCTGTCGGCGGCGGCGAGGGAGGAGACCAACGGCTGCCCGCGCGTCCCGATCTGCGGCCCTGCCGTTCTCTCCGAGAGAGTGCCGGCTCCGTAGGGCCTCCGACCCCTTCTTCCTGCGTGCAGTATTGTGTCCAAGATGTAGCCTCCCGACGACGTCTTTGCCACATGCCGACAACCCTCAGGTATATATTCCTTCGAAACCTGCCTTGCTCTACTGCCCCAGCTCCCCACTTGGCTTCGTGTTGATCTTTTTCTACTTTCGTCTGCTGTTCCAAAGCCACCTACTATTATTAGAGGTAAAGCTAGTTCATACAGTCGACTCTAAGAGTTGGTTCAAACATGGAAGAAAGTGGGAAACGGGGGAAAGTAGTAGATACTGGCTACCCAACCGGTCTCTTGGTTGAAAAGACGAAGAAAGCATGGTGGATGGCAAAGGGTGGGGGAGGTGGACCTATCTCTTGGTTGAAAAAGGAAAGAAAGTGACGGGTGTTGGGGGACAACGCAAATGAGAATGAGCAGGTCTAGATTTCCTGTGCTCACATAGGAAAATGTCACCGAGGAGATAAAAATGGGACAAATGCAGACATGCTGCCTGAGTGTTTGCCGCTCTCGACAACCACATCTCCCTCACCACTTTATGCCTCTGCTCTCCCTACGCCCATATCACTACTGTTAATGTAAAATCACATGAAGCATTAAGCAATGCCACCTAATGTCACTATAAGTAATAGTCTAGTGCCGTCGATAAATTGAAGCAATGCCACCACCATTTTATGAAGTGCTTCTGTCTTGCTTTATTTCCCATGAATTGTGTTTTTGCAGTTACACTTAAATCTCACACCGCTAAAATTGCTTCATCCCAGTGGAACTGCACATATTTGATTGCACATTTACTGACCATGTGCTACTCTCATGACAGTAATACTAATGCTATTGTTCTGCATGTTAATCTAGTGGCAGTGTTGATGTGATGTGATGCTATGCTACTTCTCTAGCTTGTGATGTATTCCCTCGAAGAGGAAAGGGAGATACAGCAGAGTAGCGTAAGTATTTGCCTCAGTTTTTGAGAACCAAGGTATCAATCCAGTAGGAGACCACGCGCGAGTCCCTCGCACCTGCACAAACAAATAAGAACTTCGCAGCCAACGCGATAAGGGGTTGTCAATCCCTTTACGGTCACTTACGAAAGTGAGATCTGATAGAGATGATAGTTTATATTTTTGGTATTTTTGGTTTATAAGAACAACAAATAAAAGCGATAAATGTAAAGTAGATGTAGATTGATATGTTGAGAATAGACCCGGGGGCCATAGTTTTCTCTAGTGGCTTCTCTCATGATAGCGATATTCTATGACGGGTAAACAAATTCCTGTCGAGCAATTGATAGAAAAGCGAATAATTATGAGACTATATAGGCATGATCATTGTATATAGGCATCACGTCCGAGACAAGTAGACCGACTCCTGCCTGCACCTACTACTATTACTCCACACATCGACCGCTATCCAGCATGCATCTAGTGTATTGAGTTCATAAGAACAGAGTAACGCCTTAAGCAAGATGACATGATGTAGAGGGATAAACTCAAGCAATATGATATAAACCCCATCTTTTTATCCTCGATGGCAACAATACAATACGTGCCTTGCTGCCCCTACTATCACTGGGAAAGGACACCGCAAGATTGAACCCAAAGCCAAGCACTTCTCCCATTGCAAGAACTATAGATCTAGTAGGCCAAACCAAACCGATAATTCGAAGAGACTTGCAAGGATATTATGAGCACACATAAAAAGTCTAGAGAAGAACCAAATATCTTTCATAGATGACCTTGATCATAAACTCACAATTCATCGGATCTCGACAAACACACCGCAAAAAGAGATTACATCGAATAGTTCTCCTCGAAGACCGAGGAGAACTCTGTATTGAGATCCAGAGAGAGAGAAGAAGCCATCTAGATACTAGCTATGGACCCGAAGGTCTGTGGTAAACTACTCAAAACTCATGGTGAGGGCGACGATGATGATGATGAAGAACTCCGTGATGGATCCCCCTCCGGTGGAGCTCCAGAACAGGCTCCAAGATGGGATCTCACTGGAACAGAAGGTTACGGCGGTGGAATTAGGGTTTTCTCTCTATTGTCGAAGGTTTCGGGGTACGTAGACTTATATAGTAAGAAGGAGGGCACCAGGGGACACTCGAGGGGCCCACGAGGTAGGGGGGTGCGCCCCCCACCCTCGTGGGCGCCTCGATGCTCCCCTGACGTGATTCTCAAGTTCCCTGTGCGTGATTTTCTCCAAAAATATCTCTCGCGAAGGTTTCATTCCTTTTGGACTCCGTTTGATATTCTTTCTCTGCAAAACTCTGAAATAGGCAAAAAACAGCAATCTGGACTGGACCTTTGGGTTAGTAGGTTAGTCCCAAAAATGATATAAAAGTGTATGATAAAGCCCATTAAACATCCAAGACTTAATAAATAATAGCATGGAAAAATAAAAAAATATAGATACGTTGGAGATGTATCAAGCATCCCCAAGCTTAATTCCTTCTCGTCCTCGAGTAGGTAAATGATAAAGAAAGAATTTTTGATGTGGAATGCTAACCAATATAGTTTTTCAATGTAATTCTCTTAATTGTGGCATGAATGTTCTGATCTGAAATATTCAAGACAAAAGTCTATATTGACATAAGAAATAATAATACTTCAAGCATACTAACAAAGCAATCATGTCTTCTCAAAATACTATGGCTAAAGAAAGTTATCCCTACAAAATCATATAGTCTGGCTATGCTCCCTCTTCATCACACAAAATATTCATATCATGCACAACCCCGATTTCAGCCAAGCACTTGTTTTCATACTCTATTCTTTCAAACCTTTCAAATTTCACGCAATACATGAGCATGAGCCATGGACATAGAACTATGGGTGGAATAGAGGTGATTGTGGAGAAGACAAAAAAGAGAGGAAGATAGTCTCACATCAACTAGGCGTATGAACGGGTTATGGAGATGCCCATCAATAGATATCAATGTGAGTGAGTAGGGATTGCCATGCAACGGATGCACTAGAGCTAAATATGAATAAAAGCTCAACAAAAGAAACTAGTGGGTGTGCATCCAACTTGCTTGCTCACGAAGACCTAGGGCATTTGAGGAAGCCCATCGTTGGAATATACAAGCCAAGTTCTATAACGAAAAATTCCCACTAGTATATGAAAGTGACTAAACATGAGACTCTCTACAATGAAGAACATGGTGCTACTTTGAAGCACAAGTGTGGAAAAAAGATAGTAGCAATTGTCCCCTTTTCTTCTCTTTTCTTTTTTTCTTTTTTTGGGCCTTTTTTTTCTTTGGCCTTTCTTTTTTTTGTGGAGGGGCTTTATAGATTTAGCCTTTCCTCCCATGGGACAATGCTCTAATAATGATGATCATGACACTTTCATTACAACTCGATATTACAACTCGATACAATAACAACAAAGTATGACTCTATATGAATGCCTCCGGAGGTTTACCAGGATGTGCAATGAAACAAGAGTGACATGTATGAAAAGTTATGCATGGTGGCCTTGCCACAAATACGATGTCAACTACATGATCATGCATGGAAATATGACAATATGATGCGTGTCATATGAACGGAACGGTGGAAAGTTGCATGGCAATATATCTCGGAATGGCTATGGAAATGCCATGATAGGTAGGTATGGTGGCTGTTTTGAGGAATAATATGGTGGCAGTTTTGAGGAAGGATATATAGTGGGTTTATGGCACCGACGAAAATTGCGTGGCACCAGAGAGGCTAGCAATGGTGGAAGGGTGAGAGTGCGTATAATCCATGGACTCAACATTAGTCATAAGAACTCATATACTTATTGCAAAAAATCTACGAGTCATCAAAACAAAGCAATCAACGCATGCTCCTAGGGGGAGGTTGGTAGGAGTTAGCCATCGCGTGCCCCGGACCTCCACACAAAGGTTGGCACTCTACAAATTCCTCATGCTCTAACTTCATCACATAGCGGTTCACCATACGTGCATGCGATGGGAATCTCTAACCTTAACACAAGTATTTCTCAATTTCATAATAACTCCACTAGCATGACTCTAATATCACTATCCTCATATCTCAAAACAATTATCAAGCATCCAACATCTCATTCTATTTAATGCACTTGGTGTGAATTTTTTTACTACATTGACATTGGATGTCTATCATGTGAAGACTAGTTTCTTCAGCCTAAACACATTACCATGCTGTTTTAATAGACTCTCAAATAGATATAAGTGAAGCATGAGAGTTCAAAATTTTCTACAAAATGTAACCACCACCGTGCTCTAAAAGATATAAGTGGAGCACTAGAGCAAAAACTATTCAACTCAAAAGATATAAGTTAAGCACATAGAGTGTTCTAACAATTTCTAGGCCATATTTAACTCTCTCAAATAGGTGTGTCTAGCAAGGATGATTGTGTCAAACTAACAAGCAAAGATTCAAATTATACAAGACGCTTCAAGAAAAACACATAACATGTTGCAAATAAAAATATAGCTCCAAGTATAGTTACCGATGGATGAAGACGAAAGGGGGGATGCCTTCCCGGGGCATCCCCAAGCTTAGGCTTTTGATTATCCTTGAATTCCTTGGGGTGCCATGGGCATCCCCAAGCTTAGGCCGTTGCTACTCTTTGTTCCATAGTCCATCAAAGCAATACTCAAAACTTGAAAACTTCACAACACAAAACTTAGACAAAAATTCTCGTGAGCTCCGTTAGTATAAGAAAGCGAACCACTACTCAAAGGTACAGCAATGAATTCATTCTTTGTTTATATTGGTGTTAAACCTACTGTATTTCAACTTCTCTATGGTTCATATCCTCCAATCTTCACCTACTAAAAAACCAGCGAGTCGTACGTCGTGCTTTTTTGCAAAAAAGTCCCTTGGTTTCTGAGAATTCAACCCGCAGTCCTCAACATAAATCAGCCCCGAACCGGTACAGGGAGGAGAGAAAAGAGAAAAAAATAGCCGAGCCCGCATGACCCTGCCTCCTAAGTAGATCCCATCTCAACCTTCATCCCGTCTCCACCTCCAGCGGCCACCTCCTGCCCCGCCCCGCCCCGCCCCGCCCCGCCGAGCCTCACCGCGCGCCTCCCGCCGCCGACGAGCCTCCCATCGCCGATGTGCCCGCACCCATCTCCCATCGATGCCCCACCATCCCCATGCCCCGCCGTCTGAATCCCGTCATGGAGTTCGTCCCGCTTGCCGTGGCCAATGATCGCGTCGACCGAGACTGCGTCCCTCCCCAAACGGTGGCGATGATGGAGGGCGCCGCCCAGCTCCTGACCGACGGAGTCACCGGGTTTCCGCTCCTCGGGGCCAGCCCCTCCCCCGTGTCGGGTTGCGCATCGACTTGGAGGCCCCTCGGGGCTGCCGCCGGTGCGGGAGTTCTGCACGACCGTGCGGGTTGGGGGCCAAGCGGCGGGGCCCGTTGTGCGTTCCTGTCGAAGGATTGCTGGGGTTGGCCGGGATCTGAGCCACCGTCGATGGATTTCTTGCAGCTTGGCTACATGTTGCTTAGGATTTGGTACTATCCCCATCTCCCTCTCCCTCGGTGTGGATGCACACACTTAAACACAAACCTTGAACTGAATCAGTCGCGCACTCGTTGTCGGATCATTGAACCATCATCTCGGTCGCCTTCGCGTCAGTTCCACACCGCTACAACGCTGCCTACAACTGCCACTCCATTGGCTTGGATTTGTTTGTGTCATGGGCTGGGAACTGTACAGTGTTGTCTGTTGTATGTTCCGCACTGGGAGGTTTGGTCGGCTCACGCCAGGTATGAGATTGATGGATGTGAGCACGCATGCATGTATACTCCTCAACTTGCAGTGCTTATACAACACATTGCATGTACACCATAGCCGTGGACAGGCGGTCGTGCTCCTACTCCTCACAAGGCACCCACGGTCTTTATTAGCAAGCCAATCCAAAACTGCAGCATGCATTTTTTTGAAAGGACAACTAAGTATCTTTGTGAGTAACATCTTTGTCACAAATTAGAAAAAACGCCAGTGCATTAGTTGAGCTAATCAGCTAGCTTTATCTCTTGGATTATGCATTGATAGTATGGCACATGTTGTATCGTTATAAGCAATTTGTGTTAGGAGGTAAGTTTTTGTGTCGTCGTTCAGTTTTTGTTACATACAAAATGAATATGATTAGTTAATTCTGTTTTGTTTTAAGAGGTATTTCTCTCGCCAGCCTTTGTGTTATCCATGTGAATTCCACTAGATTTATCATCCGTGCACCTAAATTGTGCATATTATCAAATTTGTGGAAAAAAAGTTGAGCTCTTATTATGGCCATCATCTGTATAGCGCCACACCTAGAGCTAAAATCAAGTAACCTTCATGGCTTTTGTTGACTAGAAAGACAACAAACTTAATTGAACGGCTTGAAGTCAATTGCACATGTCTCATACTGCATTGCACCTTGGCCGACAGACTCGACCATGACAAGCTGCGACTCAAGAAGCCTTTGCAATTCATCTATTTACTGTTAGGAAAGCAACTTGTATTATCATGAGGCCATAGGCCGATATATATATATACATGTACAGGTGGAACATATGCAGGAAACCCCTTATATAACGGGATAAATACAAAGGGGTACATGACTTATATTATAACTCTAACACCCCCCCCCCCTCAAACTCATGGTGGAGGAACAACACTGAGTTTGGAGAGATAAAAGCCATGTTGTGCTCTAGTCTGGGCCTTCGTCAGGAAATCCGCCAACTGTAACTCGGAAGGCACATACTGAAGAGCAATAACCTGATCCTGCACAGCAGCTCGCACATAGAAAGCATCAACACCAATATGCTTGGTGAGCTCATGCTTCACAGGATCGCGTGCAATGCTGATAGCACCTGTACTGTCAGATAAGAGCTGAGTTGGTGTAGTGACAGAAACACCAAAGTCCTGAAGTAACCACTGCAACCAAGTCACCTCTGCCGTCAAAAGAGCCATTGCTCGCAACTCAGCCTCGGCACTCGAACGGGAAACTGCAAGCTGTTTCTTCGTCTTCCAGGCAATGAGAGAACCACCAAGAAAAACACAGTAAGCAGAAAGTGAGCGGCGATCCGAAGGATCACTAGCCCACGTAGCATCCGAAGAGGCCTGAAGCTGTAAAGAACTGGAGCTAGGAAAGAAGAGACGGTGAGAGATCGTGCCTCGAAGATATCGGAGAACACGAAGGAGATGACTATAGTGAACCGATGTGGGAGCAGAGACAAACTGACTCAGAATATGAACCGGATAAGAGATGTCCGGATGAGTCACTGCTAGATAGACAAGACTGCCAACAAGATGACGATAACGCGTCGGGTCAGGGAGAGGATCACCATCAGTAGCACGTAGGTGAACATTGAGCTCCATAGGAGTCTCGACAATGCGCTCGTCAGTAAGAGCAGCACGAGCAAGAAGATCCTGGATATACTTTTCCTGGGATATAAAGAAGCCATCAGAGGTAGAAGAGACTTCAATCCCAAGGAAGTAGCGAAGAGATCCAAGATCAGACATAAGAAACTGCTCAGTAAGACGAGCCTTTACAAAGGCAATATACTCAGGGTCATCCCCCGTGATGATCATGTCATCAACATAGAGTAGAAGAAGAGTCCGACCACGAGAAGAAAGGTGAATAAACAATGCTGGATCATGAGCACTGGCTGAAAAACCAGCAGCAGTGATCACAGAGGCAAAACACTCAAACCAGGCGCGGGGGGCTTGTTTAAGGCCATAGAGAGAGCGACGAAGACGACATACCATGCCATCAGGAACAGAATACCCAGGTGGTGGCTGCATGTACACCTCCTCACGCAGCTCACCATTAAGAAAGGCATTCTTAACGTCAAGCTGAGATATAGACCAGTGGCGTGCAGAGGCAACGGCAAGAAGGGTACGAACAGTGGTCATATGGGCCACAGGAGCAAAATTCTCGTCATAATCTCGACCTTGCTCCTGCTGAAAACCACGAGCCACAAGACGAGCTTTGTGACGCTCAAGAGAACCATCGGAGCGAGTCTTAACCTTGTAAACCCACTTGCAAGTGATCGGACGAACTCCGGGAGGGAGAGAAACAAGATCCCAGGTACCAGTGCGTTCAAGAGCAGCAATCTCCTCTGCCATCGCAAACTGCCATTCAGGATGAACAACAGCCTGATGGTAAGAAGTCGGCTCAAGAACAGCAGCACCAGCAGTGGGAAATCCAAAGCGATCAACAGGTGGACGAGGATGAGAACGCAAGCCATAAGTAGGCTGAGAGGAAGATGACGACTCATCCACAGAGGCATCAACAGGTCGTGAACGACGAGTGTAATGCTGAGGAAAGGATGGAATAATAGAAGGAGGAATCGCCACGGTGGAATCGTGGGGTGGCGACGAAGAAGTCACTGGAGATGAAGGTGGGGAATCCGGTGACACGTGAGGAGAGGAGACCGGGGAGGAAGTCACCGGAGATGAAGGTGGAGAACCCTGTGACATGCTAGGCGAGGAGACCGGGGAAGATGGTGGCTGTAAATCAACTAGAGGTGAAGAAGGAGAGGAAGTGGAACGGAGAGGTACAGGCTCGACAGGTGTGATAGGGGAGTCAGGAAAAGTGAGGAAAGAGATATCCTGCACGGAAAAAGTCGAGGAGGATGGGCGTGGGTAGAAGGGACGAGACTCATCAAAAGTCACGTCTCGAGAGATACGCATCCGACGACCGATAGGATCCCAACAACGATAGCCTTTATGCTCATCACTGTAGCCTAGGAAGACACACTCAACAGACTGAGCGGTCAGTTTGGTGCGTTCGCGAGGGGCAAGAAGAACATAGCAAACACAACCAAACGAGCGAAGCATCGAATAATCAGGAGAACGATCCAAAAGTCGCTCGAAAGGAACACCACCCTGTAGAGCAGCGGAAGGCTGTATATTGATAAGATAGGTGGATGTGGAGACGGCCTTAGCCCAAAAATGAGGCGGGAGAGATGCAGCAATCATCAATGCACGAGCCGTCTCAAGAAGATGTCGATGCTTTCGCTCAGCCACACCATTTTGAGCATGAGCACCAGGACAAGAGAATTGAGAGAGAGTCCCTTGCTCAGCAAGAACACCACGCAACATCTTAGAGATATACTCGCCAGCGGAGTCAGCACGAAAAACACGAATGGGAGAAGAGAACTGAGTATGAACCATGGCAGCAAATCGCTTATAAATAGACAACACCTCACTACGAGAAGTCATGAAATAAAGCCATGTGTAACGAGAGAAATCATCTATGAAAATAATATAGTATTTATGACCACCTTTTGAAGCGAAAGGGGCAGGACCCCATACATCAGAATGGACTAAATCGAAAGGACGCTTAGACACTGACTCACTATGTGGATATGGTAACTGAATCTGCTTGCCAAGACGGCAACCCTGACACTCTAAAGAGACATCTCCTGAGATAGACCCCAGAAGACCTCGACGAACTAAAGAAGACAACCGAGAACCACACAGATGACCAAGTCGATGATGCCACTGCTGGAAGGAACCAGTAACGGAGGCGACAGAAGTGGAAGAACTGGCGATGGTGGTGGCAGCGGAAGGAACATGAAGCCAGTCCAACTCCCAAAGACCCTGAGAATCACGGCGCCGAGGGCCAGCCCCAACCAGAGTGTCCGTGCGACGGTCCTGGACAGAACAAGAGTCAGCATCAAGAATGACGCGACAACCAGAATCAGTAAGTTGACCAGCAGAAAACAGATTCATGGTAAGTCGAGGAACATGAGCAACATCAGGAACAGAATAAGAAGGAGTGGAAAGATTGCCTCTACTAGCAACAGAAAGTGGAGTACCATCAGCAGTGAAGACATGAACAGGCGAATCCAGCAAGCGAAGAGAGGACAAAGTGGAAGAATGAGAAGACATATGAAAAGAAGCTCCAGAATCCAGAACCCATGGGGATGTACCTGACTGTGTAGAGGGTGGTTGCTCAGCACGAGAAGCATCAGTCACAGAACCAGCAGTACCCGTCGATGAAGAACCTGAAGCCGCAAGCAGACGCTTAAGTCTCAGAATATCCTGCTCAGTCAAAGCAATGGCTGAAGCTGTCGAGGTAAAAGACAAAGGCCCTGAAGATGATGGTCGTGCCTTGCGCAAGTGTTTCTTCTTCTTGTAGCAGTGGGACTCGATATGACCATCATTGTTGAAGTAGTCACAATGTGGACGAGGGCGACCTGAGCCATCAGAAGGAGTGGGCAAGAGTGGCGGCGCACTCGAGCGAAACGGGGTCTGTGCAGCAGGTGGCGTGGAAGAAGACCGAGTAGCGAACACAGAGGGAACCTCCAGCAAACCGGCACCACGTAAGCGAGTCTCCTCAGCACGAATCTCAGAAAGAGCCTCCATGAGAGAAATACGACCACGAGCAAACAACTGAGCACGTCGGGGCTCAAACTCCTTACGAAGCCTAGACAGGAACTCGTAGACACGATGAAACTCCAAGTTGGCCTGGACAGCCTGGCAACAGGGACAAGTGCGACAACCAGCAGTGCGGAGAGAATCAAGCTGGCGCCAGATAGCAGAACTCTGTGCATAGAAGTCATCAACAGTAGAGTCACCCTGCTGAAGAGCATGCTCCTAACGAACCACAGAAAGGTACATGGCATCACCAGAGGGCTCATAGCGCTGACAAAGACGAGTCCACATCTCAAAGACAGTAGGAAGTCCCAAAAACTCAGAAGCAAACTGGGGCAGAACACTAGCAGTGAGAACAGCTGTAGCTTTAGCATCATCATCAAGCCACTGGGTGTAGACAGACAGAGCACCATGATACGTCTGAAGAGCCGCCTCATAAGCCAAAAACATGTCATCATAAGCACGATCAGCAGCCTCATGAGCAAGTTTAGCCGCATCCTTTGCGGCCTGAGTAGCATCCGCCGGAAGAACCGGTGGAGTCGGCTGAATAGGAGCCACCGGAGGAACCGGACGTGGCGGACAGCAGACCTCGCCAGAAAGAACACCCCAGAGACGGATGCCACGCATGTGAATGCGCATGAAGCCAGTGAACTCAGTGTAGTTAGTACCATCGAAGATCACCGGACAGCGAGGAACAGAAACATAGCCTGAGGACAGAGACATTTTTTTTGAACCGAGGGAACCGGGCCGCTGGATCAGATCGGGCTCACTGGAGCAGATCGGGGGTTGGGGATCGAGCGGGCCAGATCGGGCTCGGAGCAACGAGATGAAAGCGGCGGGCGAATCCCGATCGCTTGCGGATCGCTGGCGGAGCGGATTCCAATCGCGAAGCCCGGTCGCTAGCGGATGGAGATCGGCGCGCTAGACGGGCGGGCGCTGTCGCACGGGCGGGCGCGGAAGAAGCGCTGTGCCTGGGAGAACGACGCTCGCTCCTGGGCGTCGAGAGATCGAGGCCGGTGACAGGAATCGAACGGGCGTCGGGAGATCGACGCTGGCCTGGGCGTCCGGAGATCGAGGGCAGCGACAGGAATCGAGCGGGCGGGCGGGAGATCGAGGGATCAAGCACTCTGCGACGGGAATCGAGTGCTGGCGAGCGCTAGCACCTGGACGAGCAGCAGATCGAGGGATCGAGCACTGCAGGCTAGCGACAGGAGGGTCGAGATCGAGCACGAGTTGCGCGTGCGAGGGAAAAAAACCTAATGCTCTAATACCATGTTAGGAAAGCAACTTGTATTATCATGAGGCCATAGGCCGATATATATATACATGTACAGGTGGAACATATGCAGGAAACCCCTTATACAACGGGATAAATACAAAGGGGTACATGACTTATATTATAACTCTAACATTTACAACATTTACAGTTCATGTATTTACTGCACATGCATTGCAACTTCATGGTTTTTGTTGTACTTCTGCGTTTGCAACATTACAGCTTAATGCAATCAGGAATTGGTTATAGATTTCCTGTGATTTAATTTCTGAATGTTAACAACAGTGACAACTTGTGACTTTCGTAAGTTTTATTTCCATTGAGACAGAGCGGGCAATGGATCGTGAGATAGAATGAAATTATAAGCAAATTGATCTGGCCATCTCTGATTGTGAGGGAATCCCTGTGATATGTTCTACTTTGACTTGGAGTGGACAGCTATAATATAGTACGTGATGAGTATTTTTTGATTCTGCTACTAGAGGTCAGTCAGAGGTGGTAATTATTAGTGGCAAAAAAAGTGGTGCTAATTATTCCACTTTTTTTGCAAAATATGAGACCAAAACAATGCTAATTGCGTGTGTTTTGTACTTGTAGGAAGGCTATGAAGGAAGTGTTCTTCCCTTATTTTTTATGAAGGTAAGGTCTTGTTCTTGGATTCCTGCTGCTCTAGATTGCTTGGCTGCTCTAATTTACCACTTCATGGCCTTATGCTCCACCATTATCTTTGAACACTTATACTTATTTACTTTTCTTCATTGGCTTCTTTTTGATAGTCATCTGATTTAAAACTTCAGTATCTTTCAGTTTCAGCAAACATATTGGATTATCTTGACATATGTTGGCATTGAGAAGATAATATAGATTGTCACTATTAATTTCAATGTTCACGCTCCATACTATTTAAATTCCTATTTGGATGGAAGTCAACACACTAAGAACTGTATGCTGGATGAATGATGTTCACAGCAATTACTTGAATTTCTTGGTTTCCGCGGTATAGTTATGCAGGTTAAGTTATGTTTGCTCTTGCATTCACTTGTGCAGACTGATGGTTAATTGTGAACTATGTATATTCTGTAGGTTCTTCTTAGTGAGACCAAACTAAGCACAATCGTATTTTCTCGAATTATACACATGCTATGATTTTCATGCTCTCTGTAGTAATTATGTTGAATTCCGATAATTCCCTTTGCATTATTATGCCAAACAATTTGTATGCTCAAAACATACTTCATAATCCCATCTCCCCGCGTCGTACCGATTTGTTCCAGCTGGGCACTGCCTCGGCTGCAAAGCATGTGTTGTCCCACAAAGCAGGCCCTCCTTTCCAAGGCTGACGAGGATAGCTTCAACTTCGCCGGCTATTCTGGTCGATGATGTCATTGATAATAACCAGGAAATTTTCACTGCTCAGTTCATCCAATTGAATCCTTCTATTGTAATTCTATTCCCTACCTTTTCTTACTTGTAGGAAATTCAAGTGTGGTACACATGTGAGTATCTTCTCCTTCCCTCCGTTGTATGCATGTGGTCATTTGTTATCCTGATTAAGAATCAAGATCCACTAAATTCTTGAATATTGAAGACTGTTTTAGTTGGTCCAGATTAAACTTGATAAATACAATTTTCTTGTTGGCTCCATCTGAGTTGTATTATTGATTTGGGCTGTTTTCAGTAATCTTAAGACGTCTTCAGATTTTAGCTTCCTCGATCATTCTGAATTATTTAACCTTAGTATGAGGTACATGTGTTGCAAAGATTAATCCTGAGAAATTTGTAGTTGACCAGTTGGGTATGTTTGATTTGTTCAGTAGACTACAGCGACAGTCACCATTGTTTAGATCTATTCTAAAGCTACATTATTAGCACTGCAATATCTTTGTTACTTCAATCAAATAGTTCAGCCGTGTCTTATTGATTTGGACGGGTTCTTACTAATCTTTAAGCCAACTTCAAATTTAGCTTACTCGGTCAATCTGGATTATTTAATGTCAATTTTGATGCATGTCTTTAATAAAATAAGAAACTAATTTTGGGTGCTAAAATAAACACTAAACACTACTTGCCCATGGCGACTATGTGTAGAAAGACGTTCACGGAGTAGATAGCAAGGTGCAGAGGAAATGTGAGAAAAGTTGTCCAAAAACCGAGGAAACTTTTTTACTTTTCTTCCCATTACAAGTTTGCTATTTATACTATGCTTTATTTTTACTATAACGTCAAATTTATCATATTTTAAGATGAATAGTAAGTCAAAAAAGGAAAAAACTATGGTGGCAAGATTTGGTAGCCCTTAGCCCTTATCATGTTTTTATATCCAAAATACTGTTTGATCCTTGTTAAGTCTTATTTGCAGCGTAAACTATGTACACTAATCACTAGACCATCTTTGAAGATCTGACAAACAAAAGAAGAATGGTTCTTTCTATACTGTTCGACTCCCCCCCCCCCCTCTGCGTTCTCTCCCAGGGAGTGGCTAGCGCGCAACACTGCCATGCTCCTCTGTCGGGCAGTCATCAGAGGGTGGGACAGCGACCTCGCCTTCCTATTCAATGTCTGTCGGTAGCGACGTTCTCTGTCCAGGAGAATCCGGACAGGGAGGTGCACCATGCCATGCGTCTAGGCATGTACTGCAACGCCGACCACATGGCTAAGATGGCCGTTGCCACCACCGAGTTCCGTGCTCTTTGGTTCTTCATTAAATCCAGGTTTGTCGACACTACTTACCAGTTGGGAGAGAAACATAATTGATGTGTATGGAATTGCATAATTGACACCCATGACCTATCAGTTAAACTAGAAGCAAGGAATGTTTGACATGCAAGGTTCTATCATGCCTGTATCTTTCTGTTCGTCTCTTTATTCTACAGAAACTGCCAATTGTTATTGTAGCTTTCATGCCTACCAGACAAAATCAAAGGAAGGTGCTTTGTTTCTCAAGTGTAGTAGTGAAAGGATTATCCTAACATAAGAGCTATGCTTGCTTCATAAAAAATATGTACAGTTGGTTCACACAACGCTTAGTATGTTATTGTTAGTTTGATTTGAGTTTAAGGCACATTCTCATTTTATAAGGAGCACTCCAAGTGTCAGTATTAAAAACAGATCATGCTATTTTCTGAAACGAGAAATGAGAAATCAACCCGTATGGTTCTCCAATTTCATGGTACTAAATTTAGATATATTAGAGGTACTATTATGTTAGATTCAATTAGGTGACAGGAGCATGCCAAGCTAGATGATCTATAAGCCTTGTCATATCTTACAATTATCCACATCGTTGCAGAAAAACTCAACCTTTTTCCCCATGCCTAAAGTTATCTGGGAAGATTTCTCTAACTTCTTTTAGTGTACTCTTGGCACTAACTCCTGAGAAGTACTATGAAAACAACAATACATTTTTTTCTTCACCAGATGTGGAAACTAAAAGGCGAGTACCATGGGATCATGAAGTATATATATAAAGCAAAGGAAGAGTTGTACCATCTCCTCTCCGGCATTTTTTTTTGCTAGGGAATGAGCGAATTGAATGCAAGATTGCATTGTTACAAGGACAGAGTGGACCACCACCTTCAGTTTCTCAGATTCCCTGTTTGCATTCGCCATTCTCAACAAGCACCAGGCACCAGGATGTAGCTTTTTTTCTACACAAACAATATCTTTAGTTGTTTCTAGATCAAGCCCTATGATCTGTATCTGAAAAATAGACATTGTAATTGTTCCATCCATTACCTCTGGAAGTCAAGAATCGAAAGAAAAGTCATTGGCATATCTCTGTCACCAAGGTTTGTTAGACAGAAAAATGTGATCTCTGGTTATGTATGAGATGATGCAATGCACATATCTCCCAATGAAGGACAACGGGAATTTACATCCTCTAATGATAATTGTTGATCATTCTTCTCTGAAGTATCAAGTTGGTATCTCATTTGCCCCCTATTCATCTGTCATGTCTCCATGAAAAATTATTGCAATTTTAATCCTATGTTTAAGGGTAGCTAAATTTCTACGGACCTACCATATTATCTTTTTGGAATAACAGATCAACCTTCAACATGTACTTATGTTGTAACATCTCATGTATTTTGTGCTATTATCTGAGAGAGTTGTGGACTGGAAAAATCATGATAAGTACTGATGTAGAGCTACGCTGTTTGAGCCAAGAAACTTAATTGTAAAACTGGGTTTAAACTTATTATTTCTACACTCCCAGTGTTATAAATAGAGGAATTAAGATCTTTGTTATGAGAAAATTAGCTATTTGCCACTTCCAATGTGGGGCTTCGCAATATTGCCACTCTCAAGATTGGTTTCGTCAAAATTTTGGATATGATTTATTATATGTTGGATAAGATTGTTGATATAGTCTTCTGTGTTCCTTTTATTTTGACAGATTATATTATGCAGACTTCCATGCTAAACAGATTTCCATTCCTGTTGTGCTTCCATGGAAATCTGTTTTTCATGCTAAACATGAAGTAGGCTGTGCCCTTTTTTCGCCTGGTGCAACGCACGGGCATTTGTACTAGTACTACTCATAGATGCATTGAAATAAGCAAACAACACACAAAAAACAGAATCTGTCAAAAACAGAACAGTCTGTAGTAATCTGCAGGTTTCGCCTTCTTCTGGAAACCAAAAACTTCAAACTAAATTGGTAAATTTGCGGAATTTTTCTACTAATCATCTGCAAAAAGAATCAACTAAATAGCACGCTCCAGTAAAATCTGACGACTACTTTAGCAAGCGCTAACGATTCTATTTTTCATAGCAAGATCACATAAACTTCACACAAGTCTTACCGAAGGTTCTACTTGGCACAAACACTAAACAAAACATGAAACCACATCTAATCAAAGGCTAGATACAATATTTATTCCCTAAGAGCAACAAAAACAAAAAATAAAGTTGGGTTGCCTCCCAACAAGCGCTATCGTTTTACGCTCCTAGCTAGGCACGAGAATTCAATGATGCTCACATGAAACATAAGAATTGAAGCACAAAGAGAGCATCATATAGCATGTGAAAATCACATCTAAGTCTAACATACTTCCTATGCATAGGCATTTTATACGCAAACAAATTATCAAGGCAATTAATTTGTAGCATATGCAAGGAAGAAGAAACAAACAATAGCAATCTCAACATAACGAGAGGTAATTTAGTAACATGAAAATTTCTACCACCATATTTTCTTCTCGCATAATAATTGCATGTAGGATCATAAGCAAATTTAACAATATAGCTATCACATAACATATTCTCAACACGATCCACATGCATGCGAAGTTGACACACTTCCAAAATAGTGGGATCAACATTAACTAAAGTCATGACCTTTCCAAACCCACTTTTATCAAAAATTTCATAAGATTGATCAATATCTAAAGTAGTGGGATCAAAAGTTGACACTCTTTCAAATCCACTTTCAATATTATGGCAAACATTATTATCAATCTCATATTCATGATGGGGTTTAAATAAATTTTCAAGATCGTAAGAATCCTCACCCCAATCATGATCATTGCAACAAGTAGTGGGCATAGCGAAACAAGCATCCCCAAGCTTAGGGTTTTGCATATTATTAGCACAATTGACATTAATAGAATTTATAATAAAAACATTGCAATCATGCTTTTTACTCAAGGAGCTATCATGAATCAATTTATGTTTTTCTTTCAATACTTCGTCACAATTTTCAGATTCACAAATTTCAAGCTAAACCCCATAAAGATAATCTAGTGCAGTCAACTCACTAGCAATAGGTTCAACATAATTGGATCTCTTAAAGAGATTAGCAAGTGGATGATGATCCATACTTTGGCAAGCGAAGATGCAAGCTAATTGAGTGCACATAGCACACAAGCAAACGAGAGGCAAGTGAACGATAAACACACGGCAGAAGAAGGGCAAATAAAACGGCAAGGGTGAAGTGGGGGAGAGGAAAACGAGAGGCAAATAAATGTAATGCGAAGGATAAGGGTTTGGGATATGTACTTGGTATATGACTTTTGTGTAAGCCTCCCCGGCAACGGCGCCAGAAATTCTTCTTTCTACTTCTCGAGCTTGCATTGTATTCCCTCGAAGAGGAAAGGGAGATGCAGCACAATAGCGTAAGTATTTCCCTCAGTTTTTGAGAACCAAGGTATCAATCCAGTAGGAGACCACACGCAAGTCCCTCGCACCTGCACAAACAAATAAGAACTTCGCAGCCAACGCGATAAGGGGTTGTCAATCCCTTTACGGTCACTTACGAAAGTGAGATCTGATAGAGATGATAGTTTATATTTTTGGTATTTTTGGTTTATAAGAACAACAAATAAAAGCGATAAATGTAAAGTAGATGTAGATTGATATGTTGAGAATAGACCCGGGGGCCATAGTTTTCTCTAGTGGCTTCTCTCATGATAACGATATTCTTCGGTGGGTAAACAAATTACTGTCGAGCAATTGATAGAAAAGCGAATAATTATGAGACTATCTAGGCATGATCATTGTATATAGGCATCACGTCCGAGACAAGTAGACCGACTCCTGCCTGCATCTACTACTATTACTCCACACATCGACCGCTATCCAGCATGCATCTAGTGTATTGAGTTCATAAGAACAGAGTAACACCTTAAGCAAGATGACATGATGTAGAGGGATAAACTCAAGCAATATGATATAAACCCCATCTTTTTATCCTCGATGGCAACAATACAATACGTGCCTTGCTGCCCCTACTGTCACTAGGAAAGGACACCGCAAGATTGAACCCAAAGCCAAGCACTTCTCCCATTGCAAGAACTATAGATCTAGTAGACCAAACCAAACCGATAATTCGAAGAGACTTGCAAGGATATTATGAGCACACATAAAAAGTTCAAAGAAGAACCAAATATCTTTCATAGAAAACCTTGATCATAAACACACAATTCATCGGATTTCGACAAACACATCGCAAAAAGAGATTACATCGAATAGATCTCCTCGAAGACCGAGAAGAACTTTGTATTGAGATCCAAAGAGAGAAGAAGCCATCTAGATACTAGCTATGGACCCAAAGGTCTGTGGTAAACTACTCACAACTCATGGTGAGGGCGATGATGATGATGAAGAAGAACTCCGTGATGGATCCCCCTCCGGTGGAGCTCCGGAACAGGCTCCAAGATGTGATCTCGCAGGAACAGAAGGTTGCAGCGGTGGAATTAGGGTTTCCTCTTTGTTGTCGTAGGTTTTGGGGTACGTAGACTTATATAGGAAGAAGGAGGGCACCAGGGGACGCTCGAGGGGCCCACGAGGTAGGGGGTGCACCCTGGGAAGGGCGGCGTGCCCCCCACCCTTGTGGGTGCCTCGATGCTCCCCTGACGTGGTTCTCAAGTTCCCTGTGCGTGATTTTCTCCAAAAAATATCTCTCGCGAAGGTTTCATTCCGTTTGGACTCCGTTTGATATTCTTTTTCTGCAAAACCCTGAAACAGGCAAAAAATAGCAATCTGGACTGGGCGTTTGGGTTAGTAGGTTAGTCCCAAAAATGATATAAAAGTATATGATAAAGCCCATTGAACATCCAAGACTTCATAAATAATAGCATGGAACAACCAAAAATTATAGATACGTTGGAGACGTATCATGCTACATACCTAAGGACACTTTCATACTGTCAATCTAGTGCCAATTACAACACAATAGGTGCTGCTGTTAATCATACGCTACTGCAAATATCTATCACTGTTTAAATAACCGTATTTCATATTTGCGCAAATAGGGATGTCTGTCTCCATATCGTTTTGGGATGTTTGTCTCCGTATCATTTCTATCCATGCAATCAAAAGCGCACACCTCAGATTTGGTAGAGCTGCGCAAAATGAGATGGCTATCCCTCGTTGTCGTCCTCTAACCACCCGTCTTCCAGGTATTTCTACATTGGTAGTTACTAGGTAGAATGACCAACGCAATATAAAAGAAGTTGATTCGTATGTTTTACTTCTTGGTTGCAGTGTAGGGACGAGTGAAAACAACTGCATCCTAGTCTGGAATGCACTTTCTACCAGTTCATCCATGGACCGAGGACTAGCCGGCACAGCTGCACGGCGGTTTTTTGGACAGGTGCGCGGACAAGAGGCATTGTGGTCTGCTTAATTCTGCAAATAGAGGTGCTTAAATTTAGTGGAATGCACAAGAATTTTAGCTGGTCAGTACACTACATGGTCCACTTCAGCATTCTAGCTGAGAGCACAATTATAAATGGTTATTCTGGAATGAGAGAACCTAACCCTGGACGGTGGCAACAAGAAAAACCAGAGTGAACTCCAGGAAATTTAAGCCTGTCGGGAGGCCCTTTGCTCAGAGAAGCCTTGCTTGTTTTTTCCTGATTTGTAAACCTTCTCACAACTTTGTCTTTTGTTGTGAACTAGTATATGTTTGTTTTGTTCTATGAATCACTGAGATGTATAAAATTGCTTAACTTATGCTTTTCAAGTTTTTTATGAAGCCGAGTTTAATGTGAGTGTTCGACATGAACGCTGGACTAGCGTGTCAACGTTTGGAATTTACATTGTGGCAACTGTTAACTGCATGAACAACAGTAAGAAGATACATAGTTGCTTATATGTCAGACAACAGATTGTTGATTGTTAGCTAGTCGATAGCCTAGTGTTGAAGCAAGCTGAGCCAATGTGTCGTGTTTTGCACAACTGCTTACAAGTGGGGTACCACCAACAGTGTTTACAAGTACTTATGTATGCGTCGGCGCACAGTTCTCAAACGAGTACTCTATTTCGTCAAAACACACACTGCTCGTATGATAAAACTAGTGAGGACGCATCTGTTTCGGCAACAATTACGATGATTCATGGGCACACAAAAGTAGCAGCAGTTCCCATAGACGTATTCAAACAGAGTACTAGCCCTAGAGGGCTCGATAACAGGCAAGGTTCGGATAATTAGACAGAATCCAAACTACTATTAAACACTAGTTGGGGCAAGTATTTCATGCCTCGGTCTAATTTGGGCTGGACACAAGACGGACCTTGCCATGAACATCATCGAGGATGTCCGGCAGCAGCTCAATCCTGTGAACCTTCATGAACACAACCTTGTGGCCGTGCCACTCATAAACTTGTTTGTGGAGGCATGCCACGTCATCTTCCTGCGTAAGCTTGACAAGAACAATATGCCTCGCAAACGAAGGATTAGCTTTGAACTTCCTGTGCTTCAGTACACCCTGGACAACACGCCTGACAACAGTGAGGCTGGAATACAACTCTTCATTGGTATAAGCGCAAATGGCTCCGAGGATCCAACAGCCTAAAAACTCTGTTTTCCCAGTGCGTATATTCAGGTCATCCGCCTCATAGCGAGTGACATGTACAACCACACAATCCTTGTCTGCATCAGGGCTCTAATTGAAACATAAACAAATTCTGGATTACTTCCTAGTATAAGAAACACAAGTTATTTAAAGCACTATGTATAGCATGGCATCGAAGATAATAAAACATTGCATTATTCATCACCACATACTTAGATGAAAAACCACAATTGAGATCGACATAGAAGAAAATCACCTTGGGCAGCTCGGG
>LR738711.1:165277159-165337305 GCA_902687465.1 Secale cereale | reverse complement strand
CCTCGAAGGGGGAAAACTGCTCCTGCAGTGCCACGGGGGTTGTAACCTCAAACGGGGCGTTGACCATCTCAGTAGTGGTCGTGAGCGTATCTAGGGTCGGCTCGGTGGCTCCAATATCGGCAGATCTTGGCCTGGTTCTCCTTTGTCCATCATGACACTGACTAATACTAGGAGACCACTAAGAGGAAAACACAATCGCAATGACAATGAAACAAAAAAGAGAGTGAGGATCGGTTACTGCTTTGCAAAAGTTCTTTTTTTTTCTATACAAAAATATACCAACATCACGGATCCGCTTACCTTCCCTTCGTTGGGAGAGAAGAACAGTGGTAGATTTGAGTGTTGCCTTTCTTGAAGACGGTGAGGGGGAATGGGATTCAGCGGAGACTGAAATTATGGTTACTTCGTCCATCAATCTTAGACTGCGGGGAGGTGGGGTTTTGTGATACGACGGCTCGTTATTGCCGCGCTACGACCAGGGTGACTCTCCACCTGCATACTGCCTTCTAATATGGTGGATGGCATTTGGGCCCGCGCGCTGCATGGCCCGCATGTCGGTGAACAAAAGTATAATCGCATTCAGTAGAGGGAGACGTTTCGATGACCCAGGTGGAGCCAGAAGCGGTATTGTATCCACTGTACTAGTAGTAATTGTTTTTCTGGGTAGCTGTAGAGTGTCTCCACTGTACTAGTAGTAATTGTTTCTCTGGGCCCAAGACAAAACAGCCCATCCACCCTAGTAAATAGTAACAACAGGGATGTGCGGGGGCTGTGGCCCGTCTACCCAGGGTTTTATTTATGTTTAGCACATCATGAGCCCAGTTGTGTTTCTTTCTTGCTGAAAATGGCTAGCCTAGTTCTATTTTTTAAAAGAAATACCCAAACGAGGCCTACTTGCTTTATCAGCCCTGCTGGGCTGCAAATCTTTCAAGACGAGGAGAGTTTCATTCGGTTTGCCAGAAATGGGTTGTACATTTTTAAAACACATCAAACCGGGAATTACTATCAATTCTTTTAATTACAAGATTTTAAATTCCATTGATTTTTAAGCATGGACAATAATTTGGATTTTATATTTATATAAATTAGTTTTCAAAATAGTTTGAATGTGAATCGAGATTTCGGGATTAAAAACAGTTGACCGCACCGAAATATGCAAAAAAATTGTATACTTTTTAACCGTGGCCACAATATGGGATGTAATGCTAACAAAAAGAAGATGGGCTCCAAAAAAATTCTTAAGAATTAGCAAATGGGCTGTACATTATTAGAAATATTGCACACGGGAGCAGTGACTGTTGGATATCCATCCAAAGGCTATCGTGCTTCTTCAATCTCTGCTTTTCCTGCTCCAGCCGCTCAAACAAGCGCCGATGGGACTACCTGCTCCCTCCTCCCGTGGCCGGCTATGCTGCCGCGTAGGCCTCACCGCCCCACCGTACACCTATCGCTGGCCTAGCCATCCCTCTACTCACCCACACCTGTTGTTACTCTCCATGGACGGCAGGCGAACCGGTAAACCCTCGTACTCCTCCACGTGGGAAACAACTGCCGAGTCTTCCCTGGCTCCATGTCGTTCCCTTCCTAGGCCTCGCCGTCGTCCATCGCCCTGGTGCTCTCAGCGTGGCTTGGTCAATGTGGTCAATGAACGACATACATCGGAAGTGGACTGTACGTGGAGAGGCTGACAGCTGGGTCCACGGCCGCACGCAAGGAAATGCCTCCTTATTACGCGCAAAATAATGATTCCTCCACCTGACAGCTAGGACCCACGGGAGGGGCTTCTATATTTCATGAAAAAACATCCCCCACGCTGACAGGTCGGACCCACCAGCTATATCTTCGCACGCAAGGAAGTGCCTCCTTATGACGCACAAAAAATGAATACCCCCTGCTAGTTGGGACCCACCATAGTGGGTGGCTGACTTGTGGGCCTACTAAGTTGACGGGGACAGAGGGCTTTGTCAAGTTAGTCAATATGAACGATTCTAGCTCCAGTGATCGTACGATGTCCATCCAACGGCCATAGTGCTTCTTCAACCTCTGGTCTTCTTGCTCTAGCCGCCGAAAGCAGCGCTGGTCGTGCCGCCTGCTCCTACCTCCCGTGGCTGGTTGTGCTGCCGCGGAGGCCTCACCGCCCCCATACTACTCCCGCCGCTGGCCAGGCCATCCCTCCACTCACCCACACCACCTGTTATTCTGCGGCGACGGCAGCCTCACACCGCAGCCGAACTAGTGAACCCTCGTACTCCTCTCCGCATGGGCATCCACCGCCGCGTCTTCCCCGGCTCCGCGCCGTCCCCTTCCAAGGCTCGCCGTCGTCCACCGCCTTGGTTCTCTCGGCGCGGTGAGGTCAATGTGGTCAACTATCGACTTCCATCGGAAGAGTACTTTACGTGGAGAGGCTGACAGTTGGGTCCACGGCCGCAGCTGGGTCCACGGCCACAGCCCAGCTTTTTTGTGATTTGCCAAGTAAGTCGCTTTGTTAGGCCTGTTGGGCTGCAAATCTTTCAAGACGAGGAGAGCTTCATTCGGCTGGCCGAGAAAATGGCCTATCAGTAATGAGAAATGGGATGTACATTTTTAAAACACATCAAACCGGCAATTAGTTTCAAATTTCTTTTTTCTTTCAAGATTTTAAATTGCATTGATTTTTATGCGTTGACAATTTGTTGGATTTTATATTGATATACATTTCTTTTTAAAATCAGTTTTAATGTGACTCAAATTTTCGGGATTAAAAATAGTTCGGACCGCACCGAAATAGGCAAAATTTTGTATAATTTGTTAACCGTGGCCACAATATGGGCTGTAGTGCTAACAAAAAGAATATGGGCTCCAAAAAAACCTTAAGAATTAGCAAATGGGCTGTAAATTATTAGAAATAATGGCGGATGGGCTGTATGATGTTTTCCACAGATTTGAGGCATTCCTAAAAAAAGGTTGATGCACAAGGAGTGACTGTTGGATGTCCATCCAACGGCCGTCGTGCTTCTTCAATCTTTGCTCTTCCTGCTCCAGCCGCTCAAACAAGCGCTGGTGGGACTGCCTGCTCTCTCCTCCCCGCGGCCAGCTATGCTTCCGCGCAGGCCTCACCGCCCCACCGTACTCCCATCGCTGGCCTAGCCATCCCTGTACTCACCCATACCTGATGTTATTCTCTGGGGACGACAGACCAACGTGTAAACCCTGGTACTCCTCCGCGTGGGAAACAATGGCCGAGTCTTCCATGGCTCTGTGTCGTTCCCTTCCTAGGCCTCGCCGTCGTCCACCGCCCTGGTGCTCTCGGTGCGGCCTGGTCAACGTGGTCAATGAACGACATCCATCGGAAGTGGACTGTACGTGGAGAGGCTGACAGCTGGGTCCACGGCTGCACGCAAGGAAATGCCTCCTTATTACGCGCAAAATAATGATTCTTCCACCTGACAGCTAGGACCCACCGAAGGGGCTTCTGTATTTCACGAAAAAATGTTCCCCCTGCTGACAGGTCGGACCCACCAGCTATAACTTCGCATGCAAGGAAGTGCCTCCTTATGACGCACAAAAAAATGAATACCCCCTGCTAGCTGGGACCCACCATAGTGGGTGGCTGACTTGTGGGCCTACTAAGTTGACGGACACAAAGGGATTTGTCAAGTTACTCAATATGAACGATTCTAGCTCCAGTGACCGTACGATGTCCATCCAACGGCCATAGTGCTTCTTCAACCTCTCGTCTTCTTGCTCCAGTCGCACAAAGCAGCGCCGGTCGTGCCGCCTACTCCTGCCTCCCGTAGACGGTTGTGTAGCCGCGGAGGCCTCACCGCCCCCATACCACTCACACCGCTAGCCAGGCCATCCCTTCACAACCAGTGAACCCTTGAAGTCCTCTCCGTGCGGGCATCCACTGATGCGTCTTCCCTGGCTCCGTGTCGTCCCCTTCCTTGGCCTCGTCGTCGTCCACCGCCTTGGTGCTCTCGGCGCGGTGTGGTCAATGTGGTCAACGGCCGACTTCCATCGGAAGAGTACTGTACATGGACAGGTTGATAGTTGGGTCCATGACCGCAGCTGGGTCCACGGCCACAACCCAGTTTTTTTGTGATTTGCCAAGTAAGTCGCTTTGTCAGGCCTGTTGGGCTGCAAATCTTTCAAGATGAGGAGAGCTTCATTCGGCTGGCCGAGAAAATGGCCTATCAGTAATGAGAAATTGGTTGTACATTTTTAAAACACGTCAAACAGGAAATTAGTTTCAAATTTCTTTTTTTCATTTCGAGATTTTAAATTGCATTGATTTTTATGCGTGGACAATTTGTTGGATTCAATATTGACATACATTTATTTTTAAAATCAGTCTGAATGGGACACAAAATTTCAGGATTAAAAACAGTTTAGACCACACCGAAATATGCAAAATTTCGTATAATTTTTTAACCGTGGCCACAATATGGGATGTAATGCTAACAAAAAGAATATGGGCTCCAAAAGAAACTTCAAGAATTAGCAAATGGGCTGTAAATTATTAGAAATATTGGCAGATGGGCTGTATGATGTTTTCCACAGATTTGAGGCTTTCCTAAAAAAAGGTTGACGCACAAGTAGTGACTGTTGGATGTACATCCAATGGCCGTCGTGCTTCTTCAATCTCTGCTCTTCCTGCTCCAGGTGCTCAAACAAGCACCGGCGGGACTGCCTGCTCTCTCCTTCCCGTGGCCGGCTATGCTGCCGCGCAGGCCTCACAGCCCCACCGTACTCCCATCGCTGGCCTAGCCATCCCTCTACTCACCAACACCTGATGTTATTCTCCGGGGATGGCAGATGAACCAGTAAACTCTCGTACTCCTCCGCGTGGGAAATAACTGCCGAGTCTTCCGTGGCTCCGTGTCGTTCCCTTCCTAGGCCTCGCCGTCGTCCACCGCCCTGTTGCTGCTGATGCGTCCTGGTCAACGTCAATGAACGACATCCATCGGAAGTGGACTGTACGTGGAGAGGCTGACTGCTGGGTCCACGGCCGCACGCAAGGAAATGCCTCCTTATTACGCGCAAAATAATGATTCCTCCACCTGACAGCTAGGACCCACGGGAAGGGATTTGTATTTGAGGGAAAAAACGTTCCCCCCGCTGACAGGTCGGACCCACCAGCTATATCTTCGCACGCAAGGAAGTGCCTCCTTATGATGCATAAAAAATGAATACCCCCTGCTAGCGGGGACCCACCATAGTGGGTGGATGACTTGTGGGCCTACTAAGTTGATGGGGACAGAGGGCTTTGTCAAGTTAGTCAATATGAACGTTTCTAGCTCTAGTGACCGTACACTGTCCATCCAACGGCCATAGTGCTTCTTCAATCTCTGGTCTTCTTGCTCCAGCCGCCCAAACCAGCGCCGGTCGTGCCGCCTGCTCCTGCCTCCCGTGGCCAGCTGTGCTGCCGCGGAGGCCTCACCGCCCCCATACTACTCCCATCGCTAGCCAGGCCATCCCTTCACTCACCCACACCCCCTGTTATTCTGTGGCGACAGCAGCCTCACACCGCAGCAAAACCAGCGAACCCTCGTACTCCTGTCCGCATGGGCATCCACTGCCGCATTTTCCCCGGCTCCACGTCGTCCCCTTCCTAGGCATCGCCGTCGTCCACCGCCTTGGTGCTCTCGGCGCATCGTGGTCAATGTGGTCAACGACCGACTTCCATCGGAAGAGTACTGTACGTGGAGAGGCTGACAGTTAGGTCCACGGCCGCAGCTGGGCCCACGGCCACAGTCCAGTTTTTTTGTGATTTGCCAAGTAAGTCGCTTTGTCAGGCTTGTTGGGCTGCAAATATTTCAAGACGAGGAGAGCTTCATTCGGCTGGCTGAGAAAATGGCCTATCAGTAATGAGAAATGGGATGTACATTTTTAAAACACATCAAACCGGTAATTAGTTTTAAATTTCCTTTTTTCATTTCGAGATTTTAAATTGCATTGATTTTTATGCGTGGACAATTTGCTGGATTTTATATTGATATACATTTATTTTTAAAATCAGTCTGAATGTGACTCAAAATTTCAGGTTTAAAAACAGTTCGGACCGCACCGAAATATGCAAAATTTCGTATAATTTTTTAACCATGGCTACAATATGGCTTGTAATGCTAACAAAAAGAATATGGGCTCCAAAAAAACCTTAAGAAATAGCAAATGGGCTGTAAATTATTAGAAATAATGGCAGATGGGATGTATGATGTTTTCCACAAATTTGATGCTTTCCTAAAAAAAGGTTGACGCACAAGCAGTGATTGTTGGATGTCCATCCAACGGCCGTCATGCTTCTTCAATCTCTCCTCCCCGCGGCCGGCTGTGCTGCCGCACAGGCCTCACTGCCCCACCGTACTCCCATAGCTGGCCTAGCCATCCCTCTACTCACCCACACCTGGTGTTATTCTCCGGCGACGGCAGACGAACCAGTAAACCCTCGTACAGTTGTACTCCCCTCCGCGTGGGAAACAACTACCGAGTCTTCCCTGCCTCCATGTCGTTCCGTTCCTAGGCCTCGCCGTCGTCCACCGCCCTGGTGCTCTCGGGGCAGCCTGGTCAACGTGGTCAACGACCGACATGCATCTGAAGTGGAATGTACGTGGAGAGGCTGAAAGCTAGGTCCACGGCCGCACGCAAGGAAATGCCTCCTTATTATGC
Organism: Secale cereale; assembly: GCA_902687465.1. Classification (NCBI taxonomy): domain Eukaryota; kingdom Viridiplantae; phylum Streptophyta; class Magnoliopsida; order Poales; family Poaceae; genus Secale; species Secale cereale. Next base: position 165,330,660 of record LR738711.1, on the reverse strand, counting down.
GCAAAATAATGATTCCTCCACCTGACATCTGGGACCCACCGAAAGGGCCTCTGTATTTCGCGTAAAAAATGTTACCGCCGCTGACAGCTTGGACCCACCAGCTATATCTTCGCACGCAAGGAAGTGCCTCCTTATTACGCACAAAAAGATGAATACTCCCCCTGTTAGCTGGGATCCAGTATAGTGGCAGGTTGACTTGTGGGCCTACTAAGTTGACGGGGACGGAATGCTTTGTCAACTTAGTCAATATGCACGATTCCAGCTCTAGTGACCGTATGATGTCCATCCAACGGCCGTAGTGCTTCTTCAACCTCTGGTCTTCTTGCTCCAGCCATCCAAACCAGCTAGCAAACCAGCGCCGGTCGTGCCCCGTGGTCCTGCCTCCTGTGGCCGGCTGTGCTGCCGCGAAGGCCTCACCGCCCCTACTACTCCCACCGCTGGCCAGGCCATCCCTCCACTCACCCACACCCCCTGTTATTCTACGATGACGGCAGCCTCACACCGCAGCCGAACCAATGAACCCTCATACTCCTCACCGCGCGGGCTTCCATTGCCGTGTCTTCCCCGGCTCCGCGACGTCCCCTTCCTAGGCCTCGCCGTTGTCCACCGCCCTGGTGCTCTCGGTGCGGCGTGGTCAACGTGGTCAAGGAACGGCTTGCATCGGACATGGACTGTACGTGGAGAGGCTGACAGCTGGGTCCACGGCCGCAGCAAGGAAGTGCCTCCTTATTACGCGCAAAATAATTATTCCTCCACCTGACATCGGGGACCCACCGGACGGGCCACCGTATGTTGCGAGAAAAACATTACCCCCTGACTGCTGGGACCCACCATCTACATCTTCGCACGCAAGGAAGCGCGTCCGGGCAAAAAAAACGATTCGCCCTCCTGACTGCTGGGACCCACCAGCTACATCTTCGCAAGAGCCTGACAGTCGCGACCCACCTGGTCGAAGCGTACGTAGCATTTTCATTCTGGTCGCGAACATGTACGTACATACTGCTCGATGTAGAGGCGCGCATGTGTCGTAGTAGAGTCGTGCACGTAGCATGTACACGTACGTACAACGGCCAATGTGCAAGAAAGAAAATACGGCCACGTACGTACATACGGGCAGGGTCTCGAACGCCTACTCGCGCATACGTACGGCCAGGGATCGTGTACATGGCGGGGTCAGAACGGCTAAACTGCGTCATCGTCGTGTTCATGGGGAGGCAACGGAATGCGTCGTGTTCATCGGGAGGCAATGGAACGCGTGGGAGCCAACCGGCTTGGACGGAATAGCCGATGGAAATGAGGCCTGCCGTACCGTGGAATGGAGGAAACGGCCTTGTGTTTGACCGGCCATGGTCGAAATGGGATCCTGTTCATTGGGAGGGGTCTGGCGTACCGCAAAATAGAGGAAACAGACCTCCTACGGTCGAAATGGGGTTCCTGTTGATCGGGAGGGGTGTGGCGTACCACAAAACGGAGGAAACGGACTTGTGTTGGAGCGCTACGGTCGAAACGGGGGTCATGTTTATCGGGAGGGGTGTGGAGTACCACAAAATGGGACTCCACAGGATACTATTCATCTCCACCGTTGACCCCCTCCAGCCTCCACGGGCTACTGTTCATCCACCGTGGACCTCCTCCAGCCTCCACCTACGACTGTTCATCCACGGGCTCCTGTTCATCTAGCCTCCACCGCGCGCTACTCCACCGGCTACTGTTCAACCAACCCTCTCCACGGGCTCATGTTCATCTAGCATCCACCGCGCGCTACTCCACCGGCTACTATTCAACCAACCCTCTCCACGGGCTCCTGTTCAACCACCCCTCCACGGGCTACTGTTCATCCAGCCCTCCACCATCATACTGTTCATCCAGCCCTCCACGGGGTGGTCCTATTCATCCCGCCCTCCACGGGGTCCTGTTCATCCAGCCCCAACCGGCTCAATCGATCGGGGTCCTCTTCATCCAGACGCAACACCACGGGGTCATGTTCATCCACCCCCACCGGGAACTGTTCATCCAACCCCCCCAGCAATGCTCAATGTTCATCCAGAGGCAGCATCAATCAGCTTCAGTTAGCAGCAGTAGAGAAGGAATCGCTCGATTGGGTTCAGTTAACAACCATCAACCAATCGCTCGGGTTCAGTAACGCGTAGCCTGCAGTACAATCGCTCGGTTTCAGTTAGAGCCCAACGCCTCGCACCCACGCACATGCGTGTATGAGAGAAACGCGCATCGCTCGGCCCTGACCACCCACTGTAACCGGGAACACCCCTATATTTACCTCGCCCTCGCTTCTACCATGGTTTTTTCTATCATGGACGGCCCAAAGAATGGCATGCAGCTGCTTCTCCGGCCCGCCCAGGACGAAAAGCCCATTTTTTGTCATGATTTTTTGTCATAGAAGTATGACCCCACCACATCTATGATGATACCGGGTTTTGTCACAATTATCGTCATAGAAGTGTCATAAGTATGACAGAATTTTTTTCGTTCGGCCCAAAATTTCACGGATGTGTCTTTTTTTTTTGTAGTGATACTAGCTGATGAAGAAGATGACGCCGTTCGAGTGGAACGACCAGGCGGACGAAGCTTTCCGGGATCTCAAGCGCATGCTCTCCATCGCACCCGTCCTGGCCGCACTAGCCGAGAAGGAGACGCTATTGCTATACATACCCGCAACCTCGCACTCGGTCTGCACGGTGCTGGTGGTTGAGCGACCAGATAAGGGAAAGATCCAAGCCGTCCAGCGTCCCGTCTACTACCTGAGCGAGGTGCTCTCCGCCTCCAAAGAGAATTACCCGCATTACCAGAAGATGTGCTACGGCATGTACTTCACCGCCAAGAAGCTGAAGCAGTACTTCCAAGAGGACAAGGTCACCGTGGTCAGCGCGACCCCCCTCGGCTAGATCATCGGGTGCCATGACGCCTATGGCCGGGTCGCCAAGTGTGCGCTCGAGCTAGCCGGCCACACCATCCTCTATGAGCCCCGCACCACAATCATGTCCGAAGCTTTGGCCGACTTCCTCGTCAACTGGACCGAGACCCAATACCTGCCGCCGCCACCGGACTCGACGCACTGGCGCATGCACTTCGATGGCTCGAAGATGCGCCTCGGTTTGGGACCCGGCATTGTGCTGTCCTCCCCAATGGGCGACCGACTCAACTACACGCTCCAGATCTACTTCGCCGCCTCCAACAACGTCACCGAATACGAGGCCCTTGTGCATGGCCTCCAGCTGGCCAAGGAACTCGGTATCCGGCGAATCCTGTGCTACGGCAATTTGGACCTGGTGGTGCAGTAGTGCTCCGGTGAGTGGGATGCCCGCGACCCCAACATGGCAAGCTACCGCTTCCTCGTGCAGAAGCTATCCAGATTCTTCGCAGGCTGTGAGTTTCTCCATGCCCCGCGTGCGGAAAATGAGGGGGCCGACGCGCTCTCCAAGATCGCCTCGTCTCGGCAGTCCATCTCGTCCGACGTCTCCCTCGAACACCTGTGCAAGCCATCTCAGATTGGTACCTGTCAAGCCGTCTCCGGACTCCGAGTCCATCCACGTCCCGGACAACCCGGCCGCGCCTCAACCCATCCCGAGGACTGTTGAGCCCGACCCGAGGAATGCTGAGTCCGGCCCGGGGACCGCCGAGTCCGGCCCGGGGGCTGCCGAACCCAGCCTGGGGACTGCAACCCTCAATTCGGCTGCTCCCGCTGCCGACCCAAGGACTAATGGACCCGGCTCGGGGGTTGCGGCCCTTGAACCGGCCATGGTCGCCGTTCTCGCCGTGGTAACAACGCCATCATGGGCCCTCCCCATCTCGGAGTTTCTGGAGAGCGGGATCCTCCCCATGGACGAGACCAAAGCTCGGCAAGTATAGCGCTGAGCGTCCGCCTACAGCATCATCAACAATGAGCTCGTCAAGCGCAGTCCCACCGGCGTTTTCCAACGTTGCGTCGAGCAATACAAGGGCATGGAGATCCTCCTAGACATACACTAGGGCGAGTGCGGGCATCATGCTGCCTCACTATCCCTGGTGGCCAAGGCTTTTCGCCATCATTTCTACTGGCTCACGGCCCTCCAAGACGTCGAGTCGCTCGTCCTCAAGTGCGAGGGTTGCCAGCGCTTCAGCAAGCACACCCACCAACCAACGTCGGTGCTCCGGACCATCCCGATTGCCTGGCCCTTCACGGTCTGGGGACTCGACATGGTTGGACCCTTCAAAACTGCCCGAGGAGGCATGATGCATTTGCTGGAAGCAATCTACAAGTTCACCAAGTGGATTGAGGCGAGGCCGATCAAAAAGTTGGATGGGCCAACGGCCGTCCGATTCATCAAGTTCATCACGGTGCGCTACGGCATGCCGAACAGCATCATCACGGACAACGGCACCAACTTTGCCAAGGGCGCGCTCGCGCAGTACTGCTCCGTCTCTGGCATCCGCCTAGACCTGGCTTCCGTTGCATGCTACTTCTCGAGCTTGCGTTGTATTCCCTCGAAGAGGAAAGGGTGATGCAGCACAGTAGCGTAAGTATTTTCCTCAGTTTTTGAGAACCAAGGTATCAATCCAGTAGAAGATCATGCGCGAGTCCCTCGCACCTACACAAACAAATAGAAACCTCGCAGCCAACGCAATAAGGGGTTGTCAATCCCTTCACGGTCACTTACGAGAGTGAGATCTGATAGATAGGATAGGATAATATTTTTGGTATTTTTGGTATAAGAACATAAAGTAAAGAAAGCAAAAAAGCAACAGCAACTGAAATTGGCAAGTTGACGGGAAAGTAATACGATAAAGATAGACCCAGGGGCCATAGGTTTCACTAGTGGCTTCTCTCATGATAGCAGAATTCTACGGTGGGTGAACAAATTATTGTCGAGCAATTGATAGAAAAGCGCATACTTATGAGAATATCTAGGCATTATCATTATATATAGGCATCACGTCCATAACAAGCAGACTGAAACGATTCTGCATCTACTACTATTACTCCACACATCGACCGCTATCCAGCATGCATCTAGAGTATTCAGTTCATAAGAATAGAGTAACGCCTTAAGCAAGATGACATGATGTAGAGGGATAAACTCAAGCAATATGATATAAACCCCATCTTTTTATCCTCGATGGAAACAATACAATACGTGCCTTGCTACCCCTACTGTCACTGGGAAAAGACGCCGCAAGATTGAACCGAAAGCCAAGCAGTTCGCCCATTGCAAGAACTATAGATCTAGTAGGCCAAACCAAACCAATAATTTGAAGAGACTTGCAATGATATTATAATCGTACATAAAAGATTTCAGAAAAGAATCCAATATTTTTCATAGATAATCTTGATCATAACCCCACAATTCATCGGATCTCGACAAACACACCGCAAAAAGATTACATCGAATAGATCTCCTCGAAGATCGAGGAGAACTTTGTATTGAGATCCAAAAAGAGAGAAGAAGCCATCTAGCTAATAATTATGGAACCGAATCACTGTGGTAAACTACTCACAACTCATCGGTGAGGCCATGGTGTTGATGTAGAAGCACTCCGTGATCGATCCCCCTTCCGGCGGAGCTCCGGAATAGGACCCAAGATGGGATCTCATGAGAACAGAAGGTTGCGACGGTGGAATTAGGGTTTCGTCTGTTGCCTCGATATTTTTAGGGTACGATGATATATATAGGAGGAAGAGGGGCACCGGGGGAGCCCGAGGGGGCCCACGAGGGTGGGGGCGCGCCTGCCCCCTATGGGCGCTCCCCCTGCCCTCGTGGCCACCTCTTTCGTACCCTCGCGGGTACTCCAAGTCTTCTGTCTAGATACGGTTCCAAAAATAACTGCCCCGAATGTTTCATTCCATTTGGACTCCGTTTGATATTCCTTTTCTGCGAAACACTGAAATAGGAAAAAACAACAACAATTTGCACTGGGCCTTGGGTTAGTAGGTTAGTCCCAAAAATAATACTCCCTCCGTTCACTTTTGTAAGTCATTTCAGACAACTCAAAATGGGATGTTTTGTACATTGTCTGAAATGTCTTCAAGGTCTTATAAAAGTGAACAGAGGGAGTATAAAAGTGTATAATAAAGCCCATTAAACATCTAAAACGGAATATATAATTGCATGGAACAATCAAAAATTATAGATATCTTGGAGACGTATCAAGCATCCCTAAGCTTAATTCCTGCTCGTCCTCGAGTAGGTAAACGATAAAAACATAATTTTTTATATGAATGCTAACCAACATAATTCTTAATGTAATTTTCTTTATTGTGGCATGAATGTTCAGATCCGAAAAATTCAAGACAAAAGTCTATATTGACATAAGAATAAAAATACTTCAAGCATACTAACAAAGCAATCATGTCTTCTCAAAATAACATGGCCAAAGAAAGTTCATCCCTACAAAATCATATATTTTGGTTATGCTCCATCTTGGTCACACAAAATACTCAAATCATGCACAACCCCGGTTTCAGCCAAGCAATTGTTTCATACTTAAATTTTTTTCAAACCTCTTCAACTTTCACGTAATATATGAGCGTGAGCCATGGACATAGCACTATGTGGAATAGAGTGATGGTTGTGGAGAAGACAAAAGAGGAAGATGGTCCACATCAACTAGGCGTATCAATGGGCTATGGAGATGCCCATCAATAGATATCAATGTGAGTGAGTAGGGATTGCCATGCAACAGATGCACTAGAGCTAAAAATGTATGAAAGCTCAACAAAAGAAACTAAGTGGGTGTGCATCCAACTTGCTTGCTCACAAAGACCTAGGGCATTTGAGGAAGCCCATCGTTGGAATATACAAGCCAAGTTCTATAATGAAAATCCCCACTAGTATATGAAAGTGACAAAACAAGAGACTCTCTATCATGAAGATCATGGTGCTACTTTGAAGCACAAGTGTGGAAAAAGATAGTAGCATTATCCCTTTTCTTTTTTATTTTTTTTATTTTTTGGGTCTTCCTTTTTTTTCTTTCGCCTTTCCTTTTTTTCTTTTTTTTTCTTTTTCTTTTTTTTTTCTTTGGGACAATGCTCTAATAATGATGATCATCACACTTCTATTGATTTACAACTTGATACTAGAACAAAGTATGACTCTATATGAATGCCTCCAGCTGTGTACCGGGATGTGCAATTAATCAAGAGTGAACAAATTATGCATGGTGGCCTAGCCACGAATACGACGTCAACTACATGATCATGCATGGAAATATGACAATGATGAAGCGTGTCATAGCAAACGGAACGATGAAAAGTTTCATGGAAATATATCTCGGAATGGCTATGGAAACGTCATGATAGGTAGGTATGGTGGCTGTTTTGAGGAAGGTATATGGTGGGAGTATGGTACCGGCGAGAGTTGCGCGGTACAAGAGAGGCTAGCAATGGTGGAAGGGTGAGAGTGCGTATAATGCATGGACTAAAAATTAGTCATAACGAACTCACATACTTATTGCAAAAATCTACAAGTCATCAAAACAAAGTACTACATGCATGCTCCTAGGGGAAGGCTTGGTAGGAGTTAACCATCGCGCAATCCCGACCTCCACACAAAGGATGACACCCAATGAAATACCTCATGCTTCAAATTTGTCACACAATGGTTACCATACGTGCATGCTACGGGACTTGCAAACCTCAACACAAGTATTTCTCAAATTCACAATTACTCTACTAGCATGACTCTAATATCCACATCCTCATATCTCCAAACAATCATCAAAATATCAAACTTCTCATAATATTCAATGCACTTCATATGAAAGTTTTTACTATACCCATCTTGGATGCCTATCACATTAGGACTAGCTTTATAACCAAAGCACATTACAATGATGTTCTAAAAGACTCTCAAAAGGATATAAGTGAAGCATGAGAGATCAATAATTTCTACAAAATAAAACCACCACCGTGCTCTAAAAGATTTTAGTGAAGCACTAGAGCAAAACCATCTAGCTCAAAAGGTATAAGTGAAGCACATAGAGTATTCTAATAAATTCCGAATCATTTGTATCTCTCTCAAAAAGGTGTGTCCAGCAAGGATGATTGTGGAAAACTAAAAAGCAAAGAATCAAATCATACATGACGCTCCAAGCAAAACACATATCATGTGGTGAATAAAAATATAGTCCCGAGTATAGTTACCGATAGATGAAGACGAAAGAGGGGATGCCTTCCCGGGGCATCCCCAAGCTTAGGCTTTTGGTTATCCTTGAATTTTACCTTGGGGTGCCTTGGACATCCCCAATCTTAGGCTCTTGCCACTCTTTGTGCCATAGTCCATCAAAGCCATACTCAAAACTTGAAAACTTCACAACACAAAACTTAGCCAAAAATCTCGTGAGCTCCGTTAGTATAAGAAAACAAACCACCACTCAAAGGTATTGTAATGAACTCATTCTTTGTTTATATTGGTGTTAAACCTATTGTATTCCAACTTCTCTATGATTCATACCCCCCGATACTACTCATAGATTCATCAAAATAAGCAAACAACACATGAAAAACAGAATCTGTCAAAAACAGAACAGTCTGTAGTAATCTGTTACTTTCGAATACTTCGGTAACTCAAAAAAATTGAAATAAATTGTTGGGCGTGAGGAATTTGCCTATTAATCATCTACAAAAAGAATCATCTAGAAAGCACTCTCCACTAAAAAATGACAGTCAATCTCGTGAGCGCTAAAGTTTCTATTTTTTTACAGCATGATCATATAAACTTCACACAAGTCTTCCCAAAGGTACTACTTGGCACAAACACTAATTCAAACACAGAACCATATCTAAACAGAAGCTAGATGCAATATTTATTCCTAAACAGAAGCAAAAACAAAGAAAATAAAATTGGGTTACCTCCCAACAAGCGCTATCGTTTAACGCCCCTAGCTAGGCACAATACAAGAATAGATCTAGGTATTGCCATCTTTGGTAGGCAATCCATAATTGGCTCTCATAATGGATTCATAAGGTAATTTGATTTTATTTCTAGGAAAGTGTTCCATGCCTTTCCTTAAGGGAAATTGGAATCTTATATTTCCTTCCTTCATATCAATAATCGCACCAATCGTTCTAAGGAAAGGTCTACCAAGAATAATAGGACATGAAGGATTGCAATCTATATCAAGAACGATGAAATCTACAGGCACATAATATCTGTTGGCAACAGTAAGAACATAATTAATTCTTCCCATAGGTTTCTTAATGGTAGAATCCGCAAGATGCAAATTTAAAGAACAATCTTCAAGTTCATGGAATCCTAACATATCACACAAAGCTTTTGGAATTGTAGAAACACTTGCACCCAAACCACCCAAAGCAAAACATTCATGATCTTTAATCTTAATTTTAATAGTAGGTTCCCACTCATCATAAAGCTTTCTAGGGATAGAAACTTCTAATTCAAGTTTTTCTTCATAAGATTGCATTAAAGCATAAACTATGTGTTTGGTAAAAGCCTTATTTTGACTATAAGCATGCGGAGAATTTAGCACGGATTGCAACAAGTAAATACAATCTATTAAAGTGCAATTATCATAGTTGAATCCCTTGAAATCTATGATAGTGGGTTCATTGCTAAACAAAGTTTTAATCTCTTCAATCCCACTTTTAACAATTTTAGCATCAAGATCTAAAAACACTGAATCATTGGGACGCCTTTTAATTAAAGTAGACTCATCTCCAGTCCCATCTTTATCAAGACTCATACTAGAAAACAAGGACCTAATAGGAGACACATCAATCACTTTCAGATCTTCATCTTTATTTTCATGATAACTAGAAGAACACGCTTTCATAAAGCAATCTCTTTTAGCACGCATCCTAGCGGTTCATTCTTTGCACTCATCAATGGAAATTATCATGGCTTTGAGAGACTCATTGATATCACGCTTAGGTGGAATATCTTAGTTTCAAAGAATTAACATCAAGAGTAAATATATCCACGTTTCTAGCCAACTCATCAATCTTAAGCAGTTTTTCTTCAAGCAAAGCATTGAAATTCTATTGCGAATTCATAAACTGTTTAACAGTAGTCTCAAATTCAGAGGGAATCTTACCAAAATTTCCATAAGAGTTATTGTAGGAATTACCATAATTATTAGAGGAATTACTAGGAAAAGGCCTAGGATTAAAGTTTCATCTATAAGCATTGTTACCAAAATTATTCCTACCAATAAAATTCACATCCAAAGATTCATTATTATATTCAATAAACTTGGACAAGGGCATATCATTAGGATCAGAAGAAGCACTCTTAGCAGCAAATAATTACATAAGTTCATCCATCTTCCCACTCAAAACACTAATCTCCTCAATACCATGTACTTTTTTACTAGTAGATCTTCCGGTGTGCCATTGAGAGTAGTTAACCATAATATTATCTAGGAGTTTGGTAGCTTCTCCTAAGGTGATTTCCATGAAAGTGCCCCCCGCGGCCAAATCTAAAAGATTTCTAGAAGCAAAATTCAAGCCAGCATAAAAGTTTTTTATAATCATCCATAAGTTCCAACCATGTGTAGGGCAATTATGTATCATTAATTTCATTCTCTCCCAAGCTTGTGCAACATGCTCATGATCTAGTTGCTTAAAATTCATAATATCGTTTCTAAGAGAGATAATCTTAGCGGGAGGAAAATACTTAGAGATAAAGGTATCTTTGCACTTATTCCACGAATCAATACTATTTCTAGGCAAAGAGGAAAACCAAGTTTTAGCATGATCTCTAAGTGAAAACAGAAATAGCTTCAATTTAACAATATCATTATCTATATCCCTCTTCTTTTGCATATCACACAAATCAACAAAGTTGTTTAGATGGGTTGCGGCCTCTTCACTAGGAAGGCCAGAAAATTGATCTTTCATGACAAGATTCAACAGAGTAGCATTGATCTCAACAGATTCAGCATCGGTAATAGGAGCAAAAGGTGTGCTAATAAAATAATTATTGTTGGTATTGGAAAATTCACAAAATTTGTTATTATCTTGAGCCATAGTGACAAGAAATCCAACACACAAGCAAACAAGAGGCAAGCGAACGGTAAAACTCATGGAAGAAGAAGGGCGAATAAAACGGCAAGGGTCAAGTGGGGGAGAGGAAAACGAGAGGAAAATAATGTAGTGCGAGGGATAAGGGTTTGTGATAGGTACTTGGTATATGACTTTTGCATAGATCTCCCCAGCAACGGCGCCAAAAATTCTTCTTGCTACTTCTCGAGCATGCATTGTATTCCCTCGAAGAGGAAAGGGTGATGCAACACAGGAGCGTAAGTATTTCCCTCAGTTTTTGAGAACCAAGGTATCAATCCAGTAGGAGATCACGCGCGAGTCCCTCGCACCTGCACAAACAAATAAGAACCTCGCAGCCAACGCAATAAGGGGTTGTCAATCCCTTCACTGTCACTTACGAGAGTGAGATCTGATAGATAGGATAGGACAATATTTTTTGTATTTTTGGCATAAGAACAGAAAGTAAAGAAAGCAAATAAGAAACGGCAACAGAAATTGGCAAGTTGACGGGAAATTAATATGATAAAGATAGACCCGGGGGCCATAGATTTCACTAGTGTCTTATCTCATGATAGCAGAATTCTACGGTGGGTGAACAAATTAATGTCGAGCAATTTATAGAAAAGCGCATAGTTATGAGAATATCTAGGCATGATTATTATATATAGGCGTCACGTCTGTAACAAGAAGACCAAAATGATTCTACATCTACTACTATTACTCCACACATCGACCGCTATCGAGCAAGCATCTAGAGTATTAAGTTCATAAGAACAGAGTAACACCTTAAGCAAGATGACATGATGTAGAGGGATAAACTCAAGCAATATGATATAAACCCCATCTTTTTATCCTCGATGGCAACAATACAATACGTGCCTTGCTGCCCCTACTATCACTGGGAAAGGACACCGCAAGATTGAACCCAAAGCCAAGCACTTCTCCCATTGCAAGAACTATATATACAGTAGGCCAAACCAAACCAATAATTCGAAGATACTTGCAAGTATAATCATACATAATATATTTCAGAAAAGAATCCAATATTGTTCATAGATAATCTTAATCATAAACCCACAATTCATCGGATCTCGACAAACACACCGCAAAAAGATTACATCGAATAGATCTCCTCGAAGATCGAGGAGAACTTTGTATTGAGATCCAAAAAGAGAGAAGAAGCCATCTAGCTAATAACTATGGACCCAAAGGTCTGTGGTAAACTACTCACAACTCATCGGTGATGCTATGGTGTTGATGTAGAAGCACTTCATGATCGATCCCCCCTCCGGCAGAGCTCCAGAACTAGCCCCAAGATGGGATCTCACGGGAACAGGAGGTTGCGGCGGTGGAATTAGGGTTTCATCTGTTGCCTCGATGTTTTCAGGGTACGAGGATATATATATATATATATATATATATATATATATATATATATAGGAGGAAGAGGGGCACTGGGGGAGCCAAAGGGATCCCACGAGGGTGGGGGCGCGCCCCTGCCCTCGTGGCCAGCTCTTTCGTTCCCTCGAGTGTTCTCCAAGTCTTCTCTGTAGATATGGTCCGAAAAATAACTCTCCCAAAGGTTTCATTCCATTTTGGCTCCGTTTGATATTCTTTTTCTGCGAAACACTGAAATAGGCAAAAAACAGCAATTTGCACTTGGCCTTGGGTTAGTAGGTTAGTCCCAAAAATAATATAAATGTGTATAATAAATCCCATTAAACATCCAAAATAGAATATATAATAGCATGGAACAATAAAAAATTATAGATACTTTGGAGACGTATCATTGCACACCCGCAGTCCAACGGCAAGGTCGAGCGGGCGAATCGCCTCATCCTATCTGGCATCAAGCCGCGGCTCGTCGAGCCGCCCATCCGCTCACCCGGCAACTGGCTCGATGAGCTGCCGGCAGTCCCCTGGAGCCTCCGAACAACGCCGAACCGGTCGACCGGGTTCACCCCGTTCTTCCTCTTCTATGGAGCAGAAGCCGTCATCCCGACCGACGTCGAGTTCGACTCACCGCGCGTCATGATGTACACCGAGGCTGAAGGCAAAGAATCCCGTGAGGACGGTGTATGTGTCAAAACCGGCAGATCTCGGGTAGGGGGTCCCAAACTATGCGTCTGAGGATCGATGGTAACAGGAGGCTGGGGACACGATGTTTAGCTAGGTTTAGGACCTCTCGATCAAGGTAAAACCCTACTTCCTACTATATTAATATGGGTGAATATGAATACAAGAGTTGATCTACCTCGAGATCGTATTGGCTAAACCCTAAAGTCTAACCTATGAGGATTTGAGATTCTCCGTTAGCCTCTAAGGACTAAGCCCTCCGGTTTATATACACACCAGAGGGGCCTAGGGTTTGTACATACTGTCTTGGAGAGGAAGGAAAGATTACACCCGAACCTAAAACCTGCCATCATACGAATACATAAGTCCTATCCGGATACGTGAGATGATCTTCGACTATGATCTTCACAGCCCACCAGTCCGGCCCACCAAGAGTTATCTGGCCTCCCGAGGACCCCTCGACCCCGGACTCCCTCAGTAGCCCCTGAACCTGACTTCAATGACAATGAGTTTGGCTTCCGTATTTTCTTCGGCGTTGCAAGGCGGGTTCCTTCTTCCGAATGTATCTTTTGCAAAAAGGTGTATTGTGTTCGGCTCTGCAAGGTTAGTACAACCCTTAGCCTCGAAGGCAAGGCTTTTTAAAGAAAATAAATAGTGTGTCTCTACTGACAACTTTTGGGTGAAGCATTGCGTCTATCCCATTAACATATCGAACTGTTTTATTTGGTCCTAGTTTTGTGTTTTGAGGTATATCCTCATTGACACATCCCATCAGAACAGATATCATGCCCGCTTATTGTGGGATCCTTATCAATATGACGTGAGCACCCACGCCGTGCATTACGCACGACCGCCTTGGGAACCGGCGAGGTTTATGGCTAAAGTGGGGGGACGTTCTGTATTCATAGTGTTATAAATGGACACCAATCCCTTTTATCAGCCCCACGCCTTCCTCAAGCTCGAGCTCTCCAATATCCCTAGCCCCAACTTTCCCATCTCCTGCACCCACCGCTCTGCGTTTCTCAACCACCGTCTCCTTCCCCAGCAATGGCTGGCTCCAGCGCCAGGGGCAAGTGGTTGGCTTCCACGGTCACTGAAAAGACCGTGGAGGATCTACGAAGCTTGGGCTATCTCACCACCAATATCGCGCACCGAGTCCCTGCCAAGGTTCGGGTGATTCCCGTCCCAGAGGCGGGTGAGAGGGTAGTGTTTACTTCCCATTTTGTTAGGTGGCTAGGTTTTCCACTCCACCCCTTTGTTCTGGGTCTTTTGTTCTTCTACGGGCTAGATTTCCATGATCTAGCCGCGAACTCAATCCTTCACATCTCCGCTTTCATAGTGGTATCTGAAGCTTTCCTCTGTATCCCTCCACACTTCGGCCTATGGCTCAAAACCTTCGACGTGAGACCGAAGGTGGTGGATTGACAACACGCGGAGTGCGGAGGCGCTATGATTAGCAACCTCCCGAATGCTACTTGGCCCAAAGGGTCATTCATGGAGACGAATAAGGTCTGGCAGCAGGAGTGGTTCTACATCACCGAACCCTGCGATGCCAAATGGGTGGCGGCACCTACTTTCAGATCCAGAGCCCCCAGAGAGGCTAACTTCCTGGACCAAAAAGGGTTTGGACTGGGGGTCTCATACCGAAGTGATGACTCTCGTGAGCCGTGTGTCCGGCGTGATCTCCAAGGGGCACCTACTCTCATCCGTGGTTCAGGTAATGCTGACCCAACTTATTCTCCCTTGCCAAAGCCGGGACTCCTCCCTATGGGATTTGATCCAGCAGGAGACAAGCCACTGAAGCATCTCTTTAGCTTTACACACAAAGAGATGTAGAAGCATCTCTTTAAGAGCCAGAAGGAGTGGCCGGCAGAAACCGAAGACGCGGATTTAGCACCGCGCTCTCCGCCCCCGAGGTAATAGAAAACTTCGCCGAATATATATCTCCTCCCTTATTTAACGATGACAGGAATTGGCGTTTTTGCGTGATATACAGGGTTGGACGAAGAAGGCGACCCAGATCAAGTGTCCGGCGCCTTTGCCAGAAGACCCAGAATCGCCTAAACTGATGGTGATGCTGGTCCCGGCGCCATACAAGGTGCCGGTCAAGAAGCCCAAGAAGAAGGGCAAGGGGGCCGGAAACCTCCCCCGCCCTACGGACAAGAAGTCCGAGGAAATCAACATCCTCTCCTTTGAGGAGGTGGAAAAAGATGATGAGGAGGAAGAGGCAGAAGAGGAGCTCCCTGTGCAAGGCAGGGGGACGAAGAGTGCGGCCTCTGCTGACGCTGGCACGGCCGCACCCCGGAGGAAGATGAACCCCGCTGATAGTTCGGATTCGTCCGAACATAGCTTCATGGTGAAGCCCATTGAGAAACCTCTGCCCGAATCGTAAGTTTGTCCGGATTGACTGCTGCATCTTTGTCTATTCAGTATTTTTGATACTTACTTCGTATTTCTCTCCTGCTGACCTACACCCCTCCCGGAGGACACCTCGACATCTCCTCATTGGAGGGGAACTCTCTAGCGCCTGGAGAGATGGAGGGTGACCCGCGAGTCCGGGCTCCATCGCCCGTGATCGGCGGGGACACCGAAGTGTCCTCCCAGCGGGTTTCCCTTGCCCAAGGAGATGAGGGCGGGGCAGGTGACGGGCAACTGAGAGTAATACCTCGGCCGCCGTTGACCATGGGGAGACAACCCCCATGGAAACCGAAGACGGGGGGCCGAAACAATCGAGGGCCCTCCCGTACATTGACTCGGAGCCTGGTGCGGCTCCGAGGTCCAAAGATCAGACCCCCTGAGGCGGGGGCGGATACAACGGCGCCCGGAGTCAATCCGGAAGCGTCGGATTCTATGGAGGGAGCACTACAATGTGCTCTCATCATGGAGGAACACCGCACCGTGATGGGTGCGGTGATGAAGAAGATTCAGTCCGTTCGTCAAGGTCGGACTGAATGAAGCCTTCAATAGCCTGCTAACAGGCTTTGAGGTAAGCAATTTAATGTTCTTTATAGAATTTTATTATTTTTTACGCACATACATAGCTAGTAGCCCCTGATGCTTTGTGTGATTCTGAAAAGAATCGGATGAAGTATCCACAGTGTAGCTTGCTTACAGAGCTGAATTGTTGTGCATGCTTCATTAGTTACGACAACTGCGCAAGATGCGGAAGTTGTTGAACTAAACCGGAAGCTCCTGTTGGCCAACGCGGACCTCGACCGTGTCAATCAGCGTTTTGATGGAACGCAAGATATGTGGATTGTAAAATGTCGAAAAGACTAATTTAATATTGATTGAGTATGTTTTATAAACTCCGATATTGTATTCTGTATTACATAGTTGGCACCACTGAGCTCGAGGCCCTCAAGGGCGAGGTCGCCAAGGCCAAGAAAGAGGCCGAGGCGAACAAGGTAGCCACTGACAAAGCGGCTGCCGATTTGGAGCCGAAAAGGAATAGTGCGAGAAGCACCGGGCTCAGGTGTCCGAAGTCGAGGTTGAACTTAACGATGCCATCCTCAAATGTGAGGCATTGGAGAAGAAGACTTTAGAACAACCGTCCGAGCTATCTGCGAGAGTAAAGTCTGCCCAGGATGCGCGAGGCGAGTCGGGCAACGCTCGTCAAGAAATCGAGCAGGCACGACAGATAGTATCTAGTAAGACATTTCTCTTATAGAACATCTTCGGAGGGCAGAAGTATCTTGGGCTGACACGGTTGTGGAGTTCTCCAGGCGTGTTTGCTGATCTTCCGAGGAGCAGCGACGATGCCGCCCAATACTTCCAAGCCAAGGAGGGGAACAACACGAGAAGTTCTTCTGGTCGCAGTTCTATGCACCAAAACATCTGGTGCCCCTCCACGACCAGATGAAGCAACTGGTCGAGCTGCACAACATGGCGAGTTCGGCCTTGAAGGACTAAATAGTCTGGCTATGGCCCGCTGATCCAATCCTGAGTAGCTACTTTGGATTGGTGAAGCGGCTCGTCAAGGCGAGTCCAGAGGTCGACGCATTGACGCGTTCGGCCTGCATAGAAAGTGCTCGGATGGCCTTCGCTCGTGTCAAAGTGCACTGGGCGAAGATGAATGCGGGGCATATTTCCACTACTAGTCCACCCGCCGACAAGGAGGACCGCAAGCCGGAGAAGTACTTCGAGGAAGTCCTTGATGGTGTCCGCCTTGTAGAAGGCTAGTGCTTGAAGGATATTATCTTCGAGTAATTGTATCTGGATGTAAAGACCTATGCTTATGAATCCGATGTATATAACTTTTGCGATATTTATAATATCATCGTCTTTTGCCTCCTGTGTGATTGTTTATCTAAATCTGAAAGTTTCCAGTCGTCGGCTTCAACCCCCATGTATATAGTACTGGGGTATTCGGTCATATGCATATACACGCGTTATCCAACGTCTTGGTCCGAACCAGACAATCAGACCATGCGGCGTTATTGCTTTCACTTAGTCGTAGGAGTTTGACATGTGGGGCTAGGTACTAGCCCCTTGTGTGGACATGATATTCCTTACTTAAGGTATCGAACTGCACCTGGCTGGGCGAAAAAACCAACCCTTCGTATAACACGGGGTAGATCTCTATCGATCGTAGTATAAAACTAAGTCACCGGATTGCAGACCAGGTTCACGCCTATCATGATGGTTAGTTTTTGGCTTTCTCTACATAGCTACTTGACCAGACGAGCCAGAAGTACAATCGCAATAGTTCTCCCTTTACACCCTAGCCAAACAATCGGGAACATAGGGGTAAGCACAGGAGCCGGGCAACCAAACTATTGACCCAAGACATGATTCGGAACTGATGCATATAAGGCAAAGATCCAGGACACCGAATACTCCCTATAGGTGTTCGGTCTTGTCAACATATACCGGGTTGAATACAGCCCCTGGTAATAGACCCTTATTGACAAGGCACATATGGCAATCTGATGTGGAAAGAGAACATTTATGATGAGTGAATAAAACTCCGAACATAATGCGAATCAAGCTGCTCTATTAATATCCCTTTATGGTATGGCGAGCCGCAAACTTACTGAAAATGCTGAAAACCTTATTGGACATCTTACATGCCAAAAAGGTATATAATAATAAAGAGGAAAAAGGTTTACACAGGGTCTTAATCTAAAAAGAAACCTTAGTGCGGGTCCCTGCTGCATGTCTGGGTCATTTCCTCCTCTGTAATATGTCATTAAAGGTGGGAGTATGATGGCCATCTGAAAAAAGAAAAGAAAATAAACCTGGAAAAGAAAAATCAATCCAGTGTGGCCATAACAAGCCTGGTTCATTTAATGAGCCTAAAAAGGATAAGTTTAGAGTCCGAATAGGGTCTAGCTAAACTATGGACTATATGCAGTGTGCCCCCAACGCCGCCCAAGGGATTTTTAAGGCATAATTGTGCACTTGAGGTACATGTGCTATCAGTATATGGGGCAGTCGATGGGGGCATAGCTGCTAATCTAGCTCAGGTTCATCTGAGCTGCCGCACTGAGGCGTGTGCCGGACACGTTTAGTTATGTCCGACAGATTATCCAGCTTGAATAGGCCATTTTCGACTTTGGCTGCTAGGGCCGCAGTATCCTCCTCCGTACGGGGAGATTTCCATTGACCGTCATAATGCCCCGTGGCCCAGGCATTTTATGCTTTAGAGAGGCATAATGCGGGACTGCATTAAAGCGGACGAAGGCCGTTCTTCCGAGTAGTGCATGATAGCCACTTCGGAACGGAGCTATGTCGAAGATTAGCTCTTCGCTTCAAAAGTTATCGGGAGAGCCGAATACGACTTCCAGTGCTATGGAGCCCGTGCAGCGACCTTCTACGCTCGGCATCACTCCTTTAAAGGTAGTGCTTCTTGGCTTGATTCTTGACGGGTCTATCCCCATCTTGCGGACAGTGTCCTGATATATCAGATTAAGACTGTTGCCGCCGTCCATGAGGACTCGGGTGAGATGGTATCCATCGATTATTGGGTCGAGCACTAGGGAAGCCAAACCCCCGTGACGAATACTAGTCGAATGATCCCTGCGATCAAAAGTGATCGGACAGGCTGACCATGAGTTGAATTTTGGCGCAACAGGCTCAAGAGCGTAGACGTCTCGGAGTGCACGTTTGCGCTCCCTCTTTGGGATATGAGTGGCATATATCATGTTCACTGTCTTGACCTCTGGTGGAAATTTCTTCTATACCCCTGTGTTCGGCTGGCGAGGTTCATCCTCGTCTTCGCTCTGAGGCTCCTTCCCCTTGCGTTCGGCATTGAGCTTGCCGGCCTGCTTGAAGATTCCACAATTACGGTTGGTATGGTTTGCAGGTTTCTCTGGGGTGCCATGTATTTGGGAGGGCCTATCTAATATTTTATCTAGACTAGATGGACCATCTCTGTTGCCTTTAAATGGCTTCTTCCGTTGACTGGGTCTGCAGCCGCTGAATCCGGCGTTTACCGTTGTATCATCTAGGCTACCAGCGTTGTTTCGACGTTTCTTT
The DNA here is from genome assembly GCA_902687465.1 of Secale cereale. NCBI lineage: Eukaryota > Viridiplantae > Streptophyta > Magnoliopsida > Poales > Poaceae > Secale > Secale cereale. The sequence continues at coordinate 165,311,108 of LR738711.1, read as the reverse complement.
ATGTTACATCGTGGCTTTCCATTGCCATCCCTGACTTCAGATGTTCCAGGGTCGCTGGTACTGCTACGAGCTAACCAGCTATCCTCACCTGCGCAAAAGCGAGTCATGAGTGTAGTTGGGGCTGCCATTGTCCTCGGCTTTTCCTGTCCAAGGTGTCTGGCTAGCCATTCGTCCCGGGCGCTGTGCTTGAATGTCTCTAAGGCTTCAGCGTCCTGACAGTCGACGATTTGGTTCTTCTTAGTGAGATACCGATTCAAAAGCTTGCAGGGTGACTCCTCGGGTTGTTGGATGATGTGACTTAGATCGTCAGCGTCCGGGGGCCGGACATAGGTCCCTTGAAAATTGGCCCGAAAAGCATCCTCAAGTTCTTCCCAACTCCCAATGGAGTTCTCCGGGAGGCTGTTTAGCCAGTGTCGAGCTGGTTCTTTCAGCTTGAGGGGTAGATATTTAATGGCATGGAGGTCATCTCCTCGAGCCATATGGATGTGAAGAATAAAGTCTTCTATCCAGACGACGGGATCCATCATTCCATCGTACGCTTCGATGTTCACGGGTTTAAACCCCTCTGGAAAATCATGATCCAGCACCTCATCGGTGAGGCACGGAGGGTGTGCGGCGCCCCTGTATTTTGCTATGTCATGGTGTATGTCCGATGGTTGTGATGTCAGGTATTGACCCCGAACTGGTATATTACTGGTGCGATTGGCTTGATAGCCGTCGTCCCGTGCAGGAACTCGGTCCCTAGGTTCGTAGATAGACCTAGTCTTGCTAGCTTTTTTGTTCAGGTCCTCACGCAGATCGTGTTTTCGGACTTGAGCCGCATCCTCCTTTCCTTTACGGGGTAGTGGTGTGGGCTTGTGTACTCCGTTGCTAGCAACTCTGTCCCGTCCGTGAGGTGGTCGGTCCGACTTATCGGCGGTATTATTCTTCAGCCATGCAGGCGCAGGGGCCTCATCATCGAATTCGGGCAACAGTTTACGCATAGGATAGCCTTTGGTTTGGCCATTGTGGCCATGTTTTTGTTCGGCGTCTAGCACCTCGTTCCATCTATCATTGAGCGTGTCCTGTGCGGCTCGAAGCCATCTCTGCTGCTTTTTTAGGCTCCTTGCAGTGGCAATAAGCCTTCGATGGAAGCGCTTTTGTTCTGAGGGTTCTTCTGGGACGATGTATTCGTCGTCACCCAGGCTAAACTCTTCTTCGGTGATAGGTTCGTAGTTACTGTCTTCGGCATCGCTGTCATCGGATAGTGGCTTCGGACTCTGTTCGCCGTCCTCTCGCTCTTCCTGCTCCATTGATGGGTCTACGGGGTCTTCGGCTTGCTCCGGAGTGTCACCGTTGGGCACCGATGTTTAGTGACAGTGTTGCTATTTCTTCCTTTATGGGATTTAGTTTGGCGCTTTGGGCACCGATGTTTGGGAGGTTCTTCGATGGGCTTGTCCTCTAAGGGGTTCTTTTCGCCATCGTCGTCCGCCTCCTTAGGTGTATCCACCATGTATACGTCGTATGAAGACGTAGTTGTCCACCACCCGGTTACGGGCCAGTTTTGATCCGGATCCACTTCGGCTTCGAGGTCCATCCCTTCGAAGTCTTCGGAAGCATAATTGAGTAGATCGGTTAGATCTTCAACCGTGGCTACCAAGTGGGTGGTGGGTGGGGAGAAAAATTCTCCATCAGCCTCTAGTTCAAACCGGATACACTGCCACTTCGTGTTCCCATCTAGGGAGAGGGAATTTAACGACTTTAACATGTCGCCAAAGGGTGAGTGCTGGAAGATATCTGTAGGACTGGATTCGGCGATAGACGCCTGATCGAGCTTAAGGGGCGCAAATGCGCATGATTCGGAATCTAAGGCCGGAGTTGAGTCCGGGGTTCCGATGACATAGGCCTCGCTCGTAGTTGGGTTCGTGTGCGGCTCCAACACCGTGGAGTTTGCAGCTTCCGTGGCGGGGTTGAGCTTCCCATCCTCGGGCGACGTGGTCTATTCCGGATCTAGGTCCGGAATTGTTACAGGTGTTATTTCTCAACCCGATGACAGAGTTAGGTTGGGTTCATCGTGTTGGCAGAGAGAGATCACCGCGGGTTCGAATCCATTGAAGATTAATTCTCCACGGATATCAGCAATGTAGTTTAAGCTGCCAAATCCGACCTGATGGCCAGGGGCGTAGCTCTCAATCTGCTCAAGGTGGCCTTCAATGTTGGCTCGGAGCGCGAAGCCGCCGAACACGAAGAGCTGTCCAGGAGGGGAGATTCCCTCATTGTTGTCGTCGTGGTTGATGACGCGATCCATCAGTCCTTTGGTCGACGACATAGTGGAACTCTCAATGAAAGCACCAATGTCGGTGTCAAAACTGGCGGATCTCGGGTAGGGGGTCCCGAACTATGCGTCTGAGGATTGATGGTAACATGAGGCTGGGGACACGATGTTTACCCAGGTTCAGGCCCTCTCGATCGAGGTAAAACCCTACTTCCTGCTATATTAACATGGATGAATATGAATACAAGATTTGATCTACCTCGAGATTGTATTGTCTAAACCATAAAGTCTAGCCTATGAGGATTTGATATTCTCCGTTAGCCTCTAAGGACTAAGCCCTCCGGTTTATATACACACCAGAGGGGCCTAGGGTTTGTACATACCGTCTTGCAGGGGAAGGAAAGATTACACCCGAACCTAAAACCTTCCATCATACGAATACAGGAGTCCTATCCGGATACGAGCGATGATCTTCGACTATGATCTTCATAGCCCACCAGTCTGGCCCACCAAGAGTTATCTCACCTCCCGAGGACCCCTCGATCCATGACTCCCTCAGACGGCGTCGACCTTCTCGAAGAGGTGCGTCTCCTAGCACTCAGCCGCACGGCCATCTACCAGCAAGGCCTGAGGCACTACCACAGTAAGAAGATTAAGCCCCTCGCTTTCCGAGAGGGAGACCTTGTCCTTCGACTCGTCCAGGAGCAAGCCGGCCAGCACAAGATGTCCTCCCCATGGGAGGGCCCCTTCATCATTATCAAGGCCTTGTGCGACCGCAACGCTTACTACCTCATCGACGCCCACAAGTCGAACATGCACAAGAGGGACACAGCCGGAGAAGAAACAACCCGGCCTTGGAACGCGGAGCTCCTCCATCCGTTTTACAGCTATCCGTGTATATGTATGTATCGCTGCCTTTTTTACTGAGTTAAAAACTATGGGGTCCCCGAACGACACTCGGGGGGCCGCCCTTTCCGACGAAGTTATTGTGTCTCCAGTATTTTATGCTTTACCTATTTCTTCATCAAAACCCGGTCATCGGACCGACTCGTTCAACCTGGGGGCTTGGGGGCTGGCCGGCTCGGTCACTACCCGCCACCTTACTTAACGTTTCCTGACGCGTTGGATTGCCGCAGCTTTCCGCTCCGACCCAAGCCATAGAGCCAGCTTCGGCTGTCGGCCGGCGAGCATACAAAGGCCAGAGGACCAGCACGCCATGAACACTAAGCCAAGGATCGCCGGGTCGCCCAACCCGACCACGCCACGAATAGTCAAGTCACCACACGGCCTGCTACTCGACCAACCGGCTACGCCAGATTGCCGCCAGCCGGCCCAATGGGTGCTTCGCCTGCGCCCAACGTTTTGAACGCCTAAGAACATCGTGCTCCTATCAGAGGATGAACCCCTTGTCACGGACCGGAGCCTTGGCCGTTAGACTCATGGGGGGAAGCCTGAGGGAGGAAAACCACAAGAAAACGGCTCGGCAGACGAAAGGCAAAGGCGCAGACATCCACGAATCTCACAACACGGCGCCAGATTGATCGATCCGGCCCCGTCACTTGTAAACACTACCGCACGACTGGCTGTTTGCCAACCGGTTCCGCCGAATCGCCGCCAGCCGGCCCAGTGGCTGTTTCGCTCGCGCTCAACGTTTCGACAACTCAAGTACTGCGTGTTTTCTCTCAAAGGCCAAACCCCTTGTCACGGACTGGAGCCTCGGCCGTCAAACTCCCCGGGGGGAAGCCTGAGAGGGGGAAAATCGCAAGAAAACGGCTAGGCAGACGAAACGCAAGAGCGCAAACATTAACGAAATTTATACATTTCGAGTTCAAATTCAAACAGGCCCAAGGCTAGAATTCATTACACCCAAAATACACCCAGTGGATGGGGTGGACCAGCTACCTAACAGCAATTTTTACAAAGTCCAAAACAGGCAGCCTCAAGCATCCTCCTCGGCACCCACCGGGCCCGTCGAGGTGCCGGTGTCTACGTCGTCGACGCCCGCATCGCGGTAGACGCCCGTCTCCTCAGAGTTGTCATCCGGATCGTTCAGGAGCAGGCCGAAGTCGTCGGAAGGCACGAATCCACCATCTTCTGTCTGCTCCGACCGGAACTCGTCGTGGAAGGCGAACCCGGCGATGTAACTGGCTCGAGCGGCGATCCGATTGCCCTTCGCCTGCAGCTGGATCTCCGAGTCGGCTCGCTGGCCCATCAACGCCTCCAGCGATAGTTCAGGATGCTAAGACATTGCAAACCTAAGCGACATCTCGGCGCCAGCACGGGCGGTGGAAAGGCGCCAGTCATGAAGTCGGTCCGGCCCCACCTCCAGCCACCGCGCCAGCTGCGAGAAGCTGTTCGGTGCAGCAGAACAAGGCCAGAGGGCCGCCTTCATCGCCGTGCCGGCCTCGGAGAGCCGTGCCATCTGCCCGCCCAAGACTCGCAGACGAGCCTCGGCGGCGGCCATGAGCTTCGAGAAGGTCCAGGCCGCATGTGGGTCAGTCCCGGAGCCGACTACGCCCTCTGGATCGCACGGAAAGCCAACCGCCTCCTCCGCCAGCTGCTGCGTCTCCGGGAAGGCCCTTGTCAAGAAAAGAGAGAAGTAGAAGAAAATCGCTAAGGAAGAAAAGTCGGAGTCTCGGCCCGGCAAAAGACCCAAGGAAAGCACTTACTCGAGAATGACTCTTCCAGGTGCTGTGCTTCGAGCAACGTACCGCGCCGCTCCCAGTCATTGGTACGGTCACGATCCTTGATCGCCTCCTCCAGTTGGGTGACCTTGGCAAGGGCCTCCTTCATCCTGGCATCCTTGTCCTCGGTCGCCTTCTCGGCCCCTTCGCGGCGCCAGGTTTCCCCCTGCTGGGCCTCCTCCGTAGAGCCCCCACGAAAGCACGCAAGAAAAGTACCTGCCAGGATGCAAAGCTCCTCCTCCTTGGCGGCAAGCTGCTCCTTGAGCTGCTCATGCACCTCAAGGAGCCGGTTGGAGACACTGACCAGATTGGAGTCTAGTTGCTGCAAAGGCAACGATCAGCGAGAAAGACAGCAATTTAAATATTCGACCCAGCTGCTACGCAGTTGGCCCAAATCTCGGGGACTACACCCTGTGGGTGCACTAGCGCGCCCCCACTAAGAACAAACAAGCAATAGGAAAGAAGAAAGTAAGACTTACGAGCACAGCGTCCTCCATCTCCCGCGTCTGCTCCAGCTCGGCCTGGGCAAAGGCATGGACCCGGTTGACCCGCCTTGCAGGCGCAGGGCCACGGCGACCATTGCCGCCTGTGAGGGAGTCCTGTATTCAGGGGTTCTCACGCATCCGGGTCGTTGAAGCTGGGCCGTAATGGTGGGCCATGTCAAGAAGAAGCAGAAGGCCCTCCCCCGTGTTCGGTCAGGACTCTTATGAATGTAGAAAGGCAAGTATAGAGTCTGGATGTATCAAATTACTTCCTCCCCAAGTCACCCTTGTAACCCTAGGTTCCCTCTGGCATGTATATAAGCCGATGTTTAGTCTGTAGAGGGGATCATCATCATCACAATACCCCCATAGGCTAGACTTTAGGGTTTAGCCATTACGATCTCGAGGTGCATCAACTATTGTACCCGTATTCATCCATATTAATCTAGTAGAAAGTACGGTATTACCTTGATCGAGAGGGCCTGAACCTGGGTAAACATCGTGTCCCCAGCCTCTTGCTACCATCGATCCTCTAAACGCATAGCTTGGGTCCCCCTACCCGAGATCTGCCGGTTTTGACACCGACAATGGTGCTTTCATTGAGAGCTCCGCTGTGCACTCGTGATGTGCGATCGATGCCTCATCTCGTCATCAAAGACGGGATCACCCTCGGAAAGAACTTGGCTATCGGCCTGGTTCTCTAGCTCAGCGGATTCACAGTATGCGCCCGCATGGCCTCTGGGCCGGCCACACTCCGTGCGGCCATTGAGCACCACCTTTATGGGGATTCCGTCCACTCCGATGATGCGACCTCGGCAGAACTCTCACCCTTAAATGAGCTGCTGGATCGCATCGCCATCATATTGGATCTAAATCCGGCCTCGATGAGATCGATCCTTTCCCGATCACTCACCTAGTGGCAGCAGTTGAGTATGGAGCCGAAGAGACTCCCTCTCTCGAGACGAAGACCGATACAATTCAGATCTTTGAACCCATCGAGCTGAACACTCTCCTTTCGGGTGGCACTTTGTGTTTCGTGAGCTCTGGGTTTAGCGCCAGGCCCAGGGAACGATTAGACCCTGTCAAGCCCGGATCACCCACATCGGAGGTTGTCAAAACTCGGAGTACCAATCTGGGTCGGGATTCAAAATTTCCAACACCCACCCACCCGGGGAAAAACTTTCCAAGTCAATCCAGACTCCCAGACATAGATGATCTCGCGAACATACAGCAGCAGCCCGAGGAAACGGTCAACCACTTCAGGGCCAGGTTCCTAATTGTTAAAAACAAGATCAGGGACTGCTGCAATGACGAAGCGGTTTCCATATTTTACCACAATTGCAGGGAGGAGGGCATCTCAAACGCCCTCAACCGACATCGTGTTCTGAGTTTCACATACCTATCGCAGTTAGTACGGAAGTACTGCGCAATAGAAAATACTTGCAAAGCCAAGAATACACCTCTTGAATAGTCCATATTCGGACAGTACACTACCAAGGCTAAAAGGACATACCCTACTAGGTCATCCGACAGCATGCCTATTGGCAAGAAGAGTAAACCTTTTTTAAAGCACAGGTCCGTACTGGACGAACTACTCGATACACCTTGCCAGATACACGCAAGCCCGGACAATGTCCCAAACCATTGCCTTAGAGCATGTTGGGTACTTTGGGAGGTAGCAAAGAGCGGTACGACAATTCTCGCCGCCACCATATCAAGGGAGAAGGACATCGATGTCTTCACCGTCTTCGAGACGTTCTCCTTAAATAACTGCCGCAAGAGAGCAAATCGCGAACTTGCTGAGGTTGACCAAATTAGCTCTGAAAGCCCATGGAGCGACACGGCAATTAGTTTTTCTGCCGAAGACACACCTCGAGTCCGGCCGATCCGAGCATCAGCAGCTCTCGTACTAGATCCAATAGTGGATGGTTTCCGCCTCACTAAAGAACTTATGAACGGAGGAAGCAGACTAAACCTCAGATATGAGGAAACGCTCGCAAAAATGCAGGTCGAGAAATCCTGCATTGAGCACCCCAACACAACCTTTAGAGGAATTATACCAAGCCGCGAAGCCCGGTGTTTGGGAAGCATTAAGCTCGATGTAGTATTTGGCACATCCGATAACTACTGATCGGAGGAACTACTCTTCCACATTGTTCCCTTTCATAGCGGATACCACGACCTACTAGGACAGGACGCTTTCAAGCCATACCCCATTACGCGTACATGAAGCTTAAAATGCCAGGGCCCAATGGAGTGATCACATTAATAAGTGATCCGGATAGAGCACTCCGCGCCGAAAACAAGACGGCATCCTTAGCCTTAGAGGCATTATCGGAAGCCCTCGCGACGGAAGAATTAACCACCCTATGATCAAAGGTGGATAAGGACGATGTAATCCTCGCCAAAAGATCGAAGTCTACCTCCTTAAACTAGCAGATCAAATCATCAAATTCCAAGTGCACCGAATGGACCCTAACAGAACAGCATCCATCGGGGCACAGCTGGATCTGGCGGTGGACAGCGCGTTACACGCCTTCCTTCGGGGAAAATTGGGATATATTCGCCTGACACCCTTCAGATATGCCAGCAATCCCACGCAGGCTGGCCGAACACAGCCTCAACATTATCAAAGGGTTCAAACCGGTCAAGCAGTCACTGCGATGGTTTTCTGAACCCAAAAGACAAGCAATGGGAGAAGAGCTAGCCAAGCTATTAGAAGCCGGATTCATTAGAGAAATTAAACACCCGGATTAGCTAGCCAACCTAGTCATGGTATTGAAGAAGGATAAATCCTGGCGCCTCTGCGTCGACTTCACAAACCTGAATAAGGCATGTCCAAAGGATCCATTTCCTTTGCCCCGCATTGATCAAATTATCGATGCAACGGCCGGACACGACTCATTGTGCTTCGTTGATGCTTATTCCGGATACCATCAGATAAAGATGAGGGAATCTGATCAGGCCATAACGGCATTTATTACCCAGTACGGCCCTTTTTGTTTCAACACTATGCCCTTTGGACTTAAAACGCTGGCGCCACATATCAAAGCATGATTCAAACATGCTTAGAAAAAAATTGGCAAAACAGTGGAGGCATATGTTGACGACATAGTCGTAAAGACCAAACACGTCGAGACTTTGGTGGAAGACCTCCACCTTACGTTCGCCAACCTTCGAGAATAGGACATAAGGCTCAATCCGGAAAAATGTGCTTTCGGCGTTCCAGCCGGAAAGCTATTAGGGTTCGTCGTATCCCATAGAGGAATCAAGGCTAACCCAGCCAAAATACGGGCATTGTCAAAGCTCAAAATACCAACCGATCTCAAGCAAGTGCAAAAACTAGCAGGCTGCGTAGCGGCCTTAAGCCGCTTCATCTCCATATTAGGAGAAAAAGCATTGCCACTTTACAGATTGCTACGACGCACTGATAAATTCGAATGGACGAATGCGGCCACAGCAGGATTGGAAGAAATAAAAGCTCTACTAGCGAGCAACCCAATCCTAGCCTCCCCTGAGGTTGGAGAACCCATGCTGCTGTATATATCAGCCACTCACCAGGTAGTGAGTGCCGTGCTCATCATCGAACGAGCCGAAGAGGGACATAAATTCTCTATTCAAAAACCAGTATACTATGTATCCGAGGTTCTAACACCGTGCAAATCACGGTACCCCCATTATCAGAAAATTGCCTATGCGATCTTCATGTCATCTCGGAAACTCAGACACTACTTTAAAGAGTGTTCGATCACAGTGGCATCCGAGGTACCACTCAACGACATTATCAAAAATAAATACGCCATGGGATGCATAGCCAAATGGGCCATTGAGCTCCTACCGTTCGAAATATCCTATAAACCACGTCGGACTATTAAATCCTAGGTGTTGGCCGATTTTGTCGCAGAATGGATGGAAGCCGAACTCCCTAAAGAGTATGGCTCATATTCCCACTGGAAAATGTACTTCAATGGTTCCTAAATGCTAGCCAGATTGGGGCCGGCGTAATATTGATATCTCCGATTGGGGATAGAGTTCGGTATGTCCTGCAAATTATGTACATGGACTCGAACAATGCGGCCGAGTATGAGGCCTTATTACATGGTCTTCGCGTAGCTGTATCCATGGGCATACAACGCCTCGAGGTACGCGGAGACTCAAACCTCGCTATCTCCCAAATTAATGGAGATTTTGATGCGAAGGATTCCAAAATGGCAGCTTATCGCAATGCCATATTAAAAATGTCGGCTTGATTTGAGGGGTTGTAATTCCATCACGTAGCCTGGGATAATAACCAGGCCGCTGACGTACTCGCTCGCATAGGGGCTAAACGTGACCCAGTCCCACCCAACACATTTGTGGAAAGGCTATCTAAGCCATCAGTAACATGGCAGGACGCAAGCAGCGATACGAATTCGGATCCGAACACACCCCCCGCCGAACTCAATCAAGATGTCATTGGAGACCCAAATATGGAGATAACTCCCTCGGCTCACGAAATCATGGCTGTCATAGCTCCCTGGACGGAGCCCTTCCTTGCTTACCTTAAAAAGCAGGAACTCCCCGATGACCAAAATGAGGCCCGCCGCATAGTCAGGCATTCTAAAGCCTACAAAGTTCACGAAGGTGAACTATATAAGAAAAGCACAACTGGTATTCTACAAAGGTGCATCTCCGAAGAGGAGGGAAGGAAAATTCTCACGGAAATACACACTGGAATGGGCGGCCACCATGCCGCAGCACGGGCGCTCGTAGGCAACGCTTTTCGCGCTGGCTTTTACTGGCCCACTGCCAGAGCAGATGCACAAACCTTAGTCCAACACTGAGTTGGCTGCCAGCTCTTTGCAAATCAAAGTCACATGCCTCCCACCGCTTTGAGAACAATCCCCATTACTTGGCCTTTTGTGGTCTGGGGTCTTGATATGGTCGGACCTCTTAAAGGAGGAAGCCGTAAAAAGAAATACTTACTGGTGATGGTAGATAAATTCACCAGATGGATTGAAGCCAAGCCAGTAAAAACAGCTGAGGCATGGCGTGTGATAGATTTTATATCCGGTGTAGTACACCGTTATGGTGTCCCGCATAGTATTATCACAGATAACGGCTCCAACTTCACAGCTGACGAGGTAAAAATTTGGTGCGCAAAGTTGGGTATAAAACTCGACTACGCTTCTGTATACCATCCTCAAACAAACGGTCAAGTTGAAAGAGCCAATTGTCAAGAAATCAGCGGCATTAAACCCCGACTAGTGCGCTCCCTACGGGAGTCTGATAAACGTTGGGTCCAAGAGCATGACTCCGTACTCTGGGGGCAGCGGACCACACCTAATCGTACGATCGGATATACACATTTTTTTCATGGTGTACGGCGCAGAGGCTATCCTGCCATGCGACATAATTCATGACTCACCTCGAGTGCGCATGTACGAGGAGAGAGAAGCCGAGCTAGATTGGCAAGACGACCTAGATGGACTTAAAGAGGAGTGCGATACAGCGCAAGCACATTCCGCATTTTACCAACAACAGGCCAGGCGATACCAGAGCAGAGAAGTGCGGGCCAAGACATACAGCGTCGGCGAACTCGTTTTACGCCTCTCAGAGAAGAAAAAGGACAAGCTCAAACCAAAATGGGAGGGCCCCTTCATTATCGATGAAATACTCACCGGTGGAGCCTATCGCCTTCGCAATGCATAGGACAACCGCCTTGAGCCGAACCCATGGAACGCTGCCAGGCTCCGACGATTTTATGGATAGTTCGGTAGCAATTTCTTCCTCTTTATAAGTTAGGTACTGTCTTTTAATTTTTGCTTTTTCCTTTTCCTCTTTACATTTTCCCTTGTTGGCAAGTATTCGGCTCGCCCGAACTGTCACATGACGAATACATCCTCGAATGTACTTACACTTACCTCAATTATACCTGGGGGCTTCTTTAACGAAGCCCATTACGAATAAAGCTTATCACTTAAAAATGTCGTCTGTTTTTATAGTCCATCCTCGCCATTATATGCAGCAATATGACTTAAGTTCTAGCCAAGCTGGGTTGCCTGGCTCCTATGTTTACCCCTACGTTCCTGATTGTTCGGCTAGGGTGTAAAGGGAGCACCTCTGCGATTGTTATAGCTGGGTAATCCAGACATGTACCTCAGACTGGGTGAAGCCGAAAGCTAGCACTCTTAAGAGAATGATTGGTCGGCGGATATATGACATATCACATTCTAAAGCGTACTTTAAACTATCATAGGAGATGGCATCCTACAATCCTTTTCATAGGATCGAAAGCCTAGGCCCACATCTTTATGCACACCGACCCAGGGAAAGGAACCCCTAACGGAAATATTCTCTCTGGAAGATGTTTCTTACGTTAAATAGTAATATAACATAACTCCCCGAACACAGTTCGTCTGTTCAAGCAATTATGACCGGATTGCCTGGTTTCCGAACATATCACGTGTTTTAACATAGGTATAGTATTCGAAAGCACCCCAGCATTTGGGTTTATGGAGGTTAAAGCAGATGGTTGGCCATGAAAAACTTTATATAAATTTGGCTCGAGATAAGTTTGATGGTAAAAGTACATTAATAATAGAATCAAACGACTACTCATTTTCTATTCCCTCGATAAGGCTGTCTAGTTTATAGTCTTGTTGGGAAAGCTTGGCAGCTATCTGTACTTGGTCATATACCAAATGCGGAGGAATTTCTTGTCGATCAGACCATTGAGGTCCCATGCGGGCCATCTGATTTGGATCCAGACGAGTGTAGCGCGTCTTCACCATGGCCTAGGCTTCTCGAGCACCCATGCGGCATGCTGATGCTTTCCATAGGTTGAAGCAGCGTCGAGCGCCTTTGAACGGGTCTGCCAAATCCTCCATAGTTGCCAAAGGTCAGTCGCCCAGCCATAAAGCCCTAGCCATACTCTTCATGGCCTTCCGAGACCGTTCATGGACCCTAGAAAGCTCTTGTAGCACATAGCCCTCAAAACTAGACACTCCGCCTTCAGGCTGCCTAGATAACAAACCTGCAGGAAAAGTTCTATATGAGACTTTCAAAATAAGAGACTATATGGAAAGCTAGGTATAAGTGACATACTAAACATGCCGCTTTTTAGCCTCCGGTTCTCTTCCCAAGCGCTTGCGAGTTGGGCCCCTACGCCCTTTAGCTCCTGTTCGAGCCTAATACTTTTATCCTACGCTTGGTTCCTTTTTTCCAAGCTTACGTCAGGCGCGCTCGCCATCAGTTGTTTCCTCTTCGACAAACTTTTTGTCCGCCAAAGCAGCTCTTAGCTCCCTCTCCAGTTGGTCGATCAATCTTGTAGCTGTATTACAAATTAGTATATACATAAAACCATTATGATCAGCAAAATTATAATAGTATCCGGACACAATGGCTCTTACCACCAGCATCCTTTCCAGATTCCTTCGAATTTTTCAAATGGGTGAGCTGTGTCGGGCACTCTTCCAGCTCCTTGGATAAAGAGTTATTCTTTCCTTGAAGCACCAACAAATACACGACGATCCTCAAATCAGTTGTACCAACTGCTTTAAGCCTCGGGGGCTACTGGCATGGGAACACTCAAAATGAACACTTACCCGCATATCTTTGGAAAGCCGGTGAGTGGCTCCGGCAAGTCCGTCTTGAGCGGCTCGGATATACGCATCTACAGAACTGGGGGCGTTAAAAGCCTCTTCGGTAAAAGCGGGGTCACGCATGGCTGCTTTCCGCCGCTGGTGAACCATCGCAACCTCCAATTAGTAACGAACATTCCATCTGAATCCTCCTGGAGAGGACAATCCAGCACTGAAAATCAGCATTAACCCCCGATGGGCCTGATGCCGGATTGGCTGGAGCATGGCCTGCATTTTCTTCGGAGACAGTCCGGTGTGTATACCTCCTAAAAGGAAAAAGACAAAGAGGAAAGTTGTCATACCGATTTCACCATCCAGCGCGTGTCAAAACAAACATACCTTTTTGAAGGTCCGTTGGTGTTTGCGGTCTTCTTTCTCTTCAAAGCCTCACCCGACGCGGGCGCAACCCTCAGGGTTGACGGTCTTCGCACAGTTCGGCGTGAGGAGCATCGTCCCTGTTTAAGTATAATAAAATACGGTGGGTAAAGAGCATTAGGAAACTTCTCCTTAATGAGATATGCCCTAAAGTACTTACACGAGAAGAAGGAATGAGGCCTGGGTAATCGGCTACTATAGCCACCAGGGGACCCGCACGGCAGGCTTGGTAGAAGACTCCATCTTCTAGCTCTATACCTATGTCTGGATCTTCATCATATCCGGGGCCCGCATTCTGAAATCGGTCCTGTGGTTGTGGGGCGGGACTGTTAATCTCCTCGATAACCTTCCTCCACTCCTGTTAGGAAAAACCAAATTCAATTCGGTCAATACATCATAACAAAGGAAAATTGGACGGTCAAAGAGAGAAACTTACCCAGTCGTGAGGATTGTACATAGAAAAACCCTCCGGGCGCATTAAACGAATGAAATCTTGTATCTCTCCCATGTAAAGACCTTCCAGGACGGCGGCTAGAGCGGCAGGGTCATCTAGACCCAGGCGTAAGCAGCGCGAGGCATCATCTTGGCCATTATAGTGCCACATTGGAAATCCTCTGGCTTGAAGCGGTTGCACGCATCACATTATTGAAATAGCCATCACTTTGATTATAGATAACCCTGAACTGGCGAGCAATTTGATCTTGCCTGCCAGTCTGCTAAGCTCCGCTCTCTCTTCTTCCAAGGGACTACGGGGACACCAGTTGAAAAGCGTCTTTGGCGGAGCACTGGAAAACTTGGGGAGTCCTTGCCGAACTGGATCTGGCAGAGCAACATCCTCAATGTAAAACCACTCTGAAGGCCACTCTTCGGATGCTTTCTTCGGAGTGTCGGGCAGATAGCCTGACCCGGCTATGCGCCATACTTCGGCACCCCCAACTTCAATTATGGATCCTTTTTCCGTTCGAGGGACGAGGCGGAAGTATTTTCTCCACAGCTCAAAGTGAGGCTCGCAGCCCAAGAACATTTCACGTAAAGCGACAAAACCCGCAATATGCAGGATAGACCCCGGCGTAAGGTCGGGTAGTCGGAGACCATAGAACTCCAGGAGTCCCCTAAGAAAGGGGTGAACGGGGAACCCCACGCCTCTTAAAAGGAAGGGGAAGAAACATACCTGCTCTCCATTGGAGGGGTTGGGAAAACTCTCTGCCAGGGCTTGGTTGTCGATAGACGTTAGTCCGGCTAGGACGGGGACTAGATCCTTGATACGTCTCCAACGTATCTATAATTTTTTATTCTTCCATGCTATTATATATTCTGTTTTGGATGTTTAATGGGCTTTATTATACACTTTTATATTATTTTTCGGACTAACCTACTAACCCAAGGCCCAGTGCAAATTGCTGTTTTTTCTGCCTATTTCAGTGTTTCGCAGAAAAGGAATATCAAACGGAGTCCAAACGGAATAAAACCTTAGGGAGATTATTTTTGGAACAATATCAACACGAAAGACTTGGAGTACACGCCAGGAAGTGAAGGAGGTGGCCACGAGGGCAGGGGCGCGCCCAGGGGGGTAGGCACGCCCCCACCCTCGTGGGCCACCTGTTGATCCGCCGACGTGCCTCTTCAGCCTATATATACTCCCATACCCTAAAAACATCGGAGAGATAGACGAAACCCTAATTCCATCGCCCCAACCTTCTGTACCCATGAGATCCCATCTTGGGGCCTGTTCCAGAGCTCCGCTGGAGGGGGCATCGATCACACCATAGCCTCTCCGATGAGTTGTGAGTAGTTTACCACAGATCGTCGGATCCATAGATATTAGCTAGATGGCTTCTTCTCTCTCTTTGGATCTCAATACAAAGTTCTCCTCGATCTGCGAGGAGATCTATTCGATGTAATCTTTTTGCGGTGTGTTTGTCAAGATCCGATGAACTGTGGGTTTATGATCAAGATTATCTATGAACAATATTGGATTCTTTTCTGAAATCATTTATGCATTATTTAAATATCCTTGCAAGTCTCTTCGAATTATTGGTTTGGTTTGGCCTACTAGATCTATAGTTCTTGCAATGGGAGAAGTGCTTGGCTTTGGGTTCAATCTTGTGGTGTCCTTTCCCAGTGACAGCAAGGGAAGCAAGGCATGTATTCTATTGTTGCCATCGAGGATAACAAGATGGGGTTTATATCATATTGCTTGAGTTTATCCATCTACATCATGTCATCTTGCTTAAGGCGTTACTCTGTTCTTATGAACTTAATACTCTAGATGCATGCTGGATAGCGGTCGATGTCTGGAGTAATCGTAGTAGATGCAGAATCGTTTCGGTCTACTTGTAACGGGCGTGATGCCTATATACCATGATCATGCCTAGATATTCTCATAACTATGCGCTCTTCTATAAATTGCTCGACAGTAATTTGTTCACACACCATAGAAATCTGCTATCATGAGCGAAGCCACTACTGAAACCTATGGCCCCCGGGTCTATTCTCATCATATTAATCTTCCATCAAATATTTACTTTACTTTGCATTATTTACTTTTTTCTCTATACCAAAAATACCAAAAATATTATCTTGCCATATCTATCAGATCTCACTTTTGTAAGTGACCGAGAAGGGATTGACAACCCCTTTTATCGCGTTGGCTGCAAGGTTCTTATTTGTGCAGGTACGAGGGACTCGCGCGTGGTCTCCTACTGGATTGATGCCTTGGTTCTCAAAAACCGAGGGAAATACTTACGCTACTGTGCTGCATCACCCTTTCCTCTTCGAGGGAATACAACGCAAGGTCGAGAAGTAGCAAGAAGAATTTCTGGCGCCGTTGCCGAGGAGATCTTCGCAAAAGTCATATACCAAGTACCTATCACAAACCCTTATCCCTCACATTACATTATTTGCCTCTCGTTTTCCTCTCCCCCACTTCACCTTTGCCGTTTTATTTGCCCTTTTTCCATTCGCTTGCTTCTTGTCTGCTTGTGTGTTGGATTGCTTGCTTGTCACTATGGCTCAAGAAAATACCAAAATATGTGACTTTTCCAATACCAACAATAATGATTTTATTAACACTCCGATTGCTCCTATTACCGATGCTGAATCTTGTGAAATCAATGCTGCTATGTTGAATCTTGTCATGAAAGATCAATTTTCTAGCCTTCCTAGTGAAGATGCTGCTACCCATCTAAACAACTTTGTTGATCTGTGCGATATGCAAAAGAAGAGGGATACTGATAATAATATTGTTAAACTGAAGCTATTTCCATTTTCTCTTAGAGATCGTGCTAAAACTTGGTTCTCTTATTTGCCTAGAAATAGTATTGATTCATGGAATAAGGGCAAAGATGCCTTATCTCTAAGTATTTTCCTCCCGCTAAGATTATCTCTCTTAGAAACAATGTTATGAATTTTAAGCAACTAGATCATGAGCATGCTGCACAAGCCTTGGAGAGAATGAAATTAATGATACGTAATTACCCAACACATGGTTAAGAAACCTATGGGAAGGATTAATGATGTTCTTATTGTTGCAAATAGGAATTATATGCCTGTAGATCTCATCGTTCTTGATATAGATTGCAATCCTATTTGTCCTATTATTCTTGGTAGACCTTTCCTTAGAACGATTGGTGCAATTATTGATATGAAGGAAGGAAATATTAGATTCCCATTTCCATTAAGGAAAGGCATGGAACACTTTCTGTAAGGGAATATTTCTCCCTGAGTAGTTTTGGTGATTGATGACAATGCATTTGCGGACTAATCGTGTGCTCTAAGCTCCTACAGGTATATCTCACTTAGGCACAAGACGATTGATTGCCCCTCGGATTCTATGGAAGACGGTGGTTTCTTTTTGCTCCATGTCGGTGGCTTTGAGTAATAGGAAAGCCGTACTATTAAGAGGGGGTCCGCTTCGGAAAGGTTTGGGTGGAATCAACACGTACACATCTTACTCTCGCACCACCTTTCCTTTGCTTCTCTGGAGTTCCAACCGGTTATCATCGTATATGCAAACTGTGACTTCTTTACTAGATCATCTGCCTGGCCAGCGGTAGTACCGCTCTACCAAGCGGTAGTACCGCACTGACACACGGTAGTACCGCCTGCCGACACGGTAGTACCGCTCCGACGGTAGTACCGCGTCTCCAGAGCGGTAGTACCGTGTATCTGGCCCGGCGCTGATTCTAAGTGCAGAACTAGATGCGGAAGTAATTTTTTACTTCTGCATCCAATGCGGTAGTACCGCTTAGTCCAAGCGGTAGTACCGTGTCGCATTTTGCTACTACCGTTTTCCCGGCGGATGTAGACGCGGATGTATTTTATTTCATCCGTGGTTGTCAATCATGTCGCACTTTTTCGCCTAGCGGTAGTACCGCTCCCAGAGCGGTAGTACCGCTCAGCCAGCGGTAGTACCGCAACTTATGTGCGGTACTACCGCTCTCTGCGGGCTGAAAACACACATAACGGTTGGATTTGCTCTCCCACTATATATAGGGGGTCTTCTTCTCCAAGAAGACTTACCTCTTCCCCCACTACTCCATTGTTGCTCCAAAAGCTCCATTTCCGCCCGATCTCTCTCCCTAGCTAATCAAACTTGTTGATTTGCTCGGGATTGCTTGAGGAGGCATCGATCTACACTTCCACCAAGAGATATTTGATTCTCCCCACTAATCCCTTGCGGATCTTGTTACTCTTGGGTGTTTGAGCACCCTAGACGGTTGAGGTCACCTCGAAGCCATATTCCATTGTGGTGAAGCTTCGTGGTTTTGTTGGGAGCCTCCAAGTTGTGGAGATAGCCCCAACCTTGTTTGTAAAGGTTCGGTTGCCGCCTTCAAGGGCACCACTAGTGGAATCACGGCACCTTGCATCATGTGAGGGCGTGAGGAGAAAACGGTGGCCCTAGTGGCTTCTTGGGGAGCATTGTGCCTCCACACCGCTCCAACGGAGACGTACTTCCCCTCAAAGGGGAGGAACTTCGGCAACACATCCTCGTCTCCACCGGTTCCACTTGTGGTTATTTCTTACCTTTACTTGTCCATGCTTTACTTGTTCAATTCCTATAGCATGCTTGCGTAGGTGTTATCCTTCTTTCCTTTAGTTGTCTTCTTAGTAGAATATCTAGACAACTTACTTTGTCGTTTAATTTAAAGTGGTTAAGAAAAGTTAAAAATTGTTAGTTGCCTATTCACCCCCCCCCCTCTAGTGAACCATATCGATCCTTTCAATTGGTATCAGAGCCTCGTCTCTTTTAAGGACTTTACCGTCCAAAGAGTATGGGTGACAACGTAGTCGAGACGGAGGACCATTCCGGTGGAACTCCGTCCTTGCCTACGCTTGATGGGGGAGCCTCGGTCTCTCGTGAGGAGTTCAATGTGGCCTTGACCACATTGAAAGAATCACTAGCGAGCGAGGTCAAAGGCATGTTTAAAGAGTTGCTTGAGGGGCTTAAATTATCCACCACACCGTTGGAAGTGGCTCGTCCCACTACCAACGTGTCGGAGGCTAATCCCGACAAGGGAGAAGCTAGTAGTGAGCAAGCCCCTGTTACTAAGAATGGGAGTGGGAAATTTGCCCAATCTGCTCCTCCTACTCACTATGGAGGACCCGTTCCAACACCGCATTTAAATTCCGTTGGGCCCCCTCCCAAGTTTATCAAAAATACTGATTTTGCTACTTGCGTGTTTCATTTCAAACGTCATATTAATCATTGTTCTACTAACCTTTGGAGAATCATTGAGCAAGGTTTTTATCCGTATGATCCCGACAACATGACTCCAAGAGAAACTGCAGATCATCAGTTCAACGAGTCTGCTCTTTGCATTCTTCAAGATTCTATCCCTCCAGAAGACATTGCACACCTTCGACCCTTCACTGTGGCCAAGGAAGCTTGGGAGCATGTTGGCACGATGTACAAGGGGAGCACCAGTATTCAACGCTCCAACTATGAAGTGGTGCAAGATGAAGCTGGTGAGCTTGCTATGATCGAAGATGAAGATCCTCGTGAACTTTATCGAAGATTAACTATCCTTGCGGTTTCTCTTCGAGATCATGGCAGCAAGGATATGGATGACAATTGGATCAAGCGCAAGTTCCTCAAGGCCATGATGCCCTATCATAAGGCCATGTCCTCTGTCATACGTCAGAGACCGGACTTCCACACTTTATCCTCAAATGAAGTGTTGGATGAATTTGTTGCCATGAGGATCTTGGATGTGACCGCCGACAATGCGGTCTTAAGAGCTCAACGATCAAAGAAGCCTAATCTTGCACTGAAGGCCAAGGCTTGTGTGGAAGAGGAGGAAGTAGAAGATGATGATGAGTGTAGCCCCGAGGACACCAAATATGCCTATCATGAGCACATGGCTCTTGCTTCAAGGCAATTCTGGGGCAAGAAGAACACAAAATCCAACTTCAACAGGAACAACTCCAGTGGGAACAAGGGAAAGCAACGAGTAAGGACATGCTTCAACTGTGGAAATGTAAGTCACTTCGTTGTGGATTGCCCATATGAGAAGAGAGAAGACTTTGGAGGCAAGCTTATTCGGAAAGACAAGTCAAATTCCTATCCCAACAAGAACAACTTCATCAAGAAGACTCCTCCGAAAGTGTTGGTGGCCCAAGAAGAATATGTGGAGGATGATGATAATGATGAAGACGATGAGGTGACCACTATGGCCACAATTGCAATTGCAACTACTCCGCACTCATCTCTCTTCGACTCACCAAATGAGAACATCACCGCCAAGTGTCTCATGGCCAAGGCCACCAACAAGGTAACCCCAAACATCAATACTACTATCTCTTCTAATCCTTCATTGACCAATTGTATTGATGAGGGTGAGGGTGTTAAGGAGGGAGAAAATGAATTTGAGTTGTTCATGAAAAATCTCAAGGGCAAACCCAAGAAGCATTTTGTTGCTCTCTTGGAACAACTCGGTGAGGCCAATGACACGATCGAGGCTCACGAGGAAACCATTACTAAAATGGAAGGACATAGTCGAGACTATGCCGATGAGATATCGGATCTCTCTAACGCCCTAGAGGAAGAGTATGGTCTTCGTTTGGCTCTTGAGGAGTCACACAACGATGGTCATGCTAAATTAAAGAAAGATCTTGATCATGCTTTAGTTGTCTCTCGCGTCCTTAACTCCGAGAAGGCAAAACTTGAGGTTGACCATGCTAAACTCAAAGAGGAGTTTGACATACTTGACAAGGCTCACAAGGCCTTGAAAGGAATGCATGCTACTCTCAAGGAGTCTCATGATCAACTCCAAGTTTCGCTAACCAAGGAAAAGGCTATCTTTCCTCGCATGGTTTTAATTGATAATGCAAATGCTACTAACCCATGTTGCGAGCATGTGCATCTTGTTGAAGAGAATGCCGAGTTGAAGAAGCAACTTGAGAAAGGCCTTGTGACTTGCATACAAGGTGAGAAGAACCTCAACGCCCTTTTGAGCAATCAAAAGGAAGTTGTGGCAAAGGAAGGAATTGGGTTTGTTCCTAAGCCCAAGAAGAAGAAGAACGACAAGACCAAGCAACCACCTCCTCTCCGACAATCCTTTGTGAAAGAAGGAGAGGGCACGTCAACCAAGAAGAAAAGTGGTGGTGTCAAGAAAAACTCCACCATACCATCAAACATGGCCGGCGATTTTAATCCTTCATATGTTTTATGCCATGCCAGTGATGGCCATGTGTTTGCTAAATTTGTTGGTTCTTCTTACGAGTACATTGAATGGTCCATTTGGGTTCCTAAGACCCTTGTTACTAACCTCAAAGGACCCATTACCAAATGGGTACCTAAATCCAAGCATTGATCTATTGTAGGAGTTTGCTTCCGGTGGGGGATCATGGTTGCTCGATAGCGGAGCCACAAATCATATCACCGGAAGCAAAGACTTGGTGGTGGACGTGCATCTCGGTTCATCTATGGCCACCAACGTCGAATGGGGTGATGCTTCATCTTCTAAGGTATTGGGACTTGGCAAGGTTGTTGTCTCTCATGATCTCACGATCGAGAAAGTCATGCTTGTTGAGTCCCTTGCATACAATTTACTTTCTGTTCGCCAGCTTGCACTCATGGGCTTTGCTACATTCTTTGATATTGATAATGTGGCCCTCTTGTGGAGCAAGACTCTTAAAGTAGCCTATGTTGGGCATGTCGAGAATGGTCTTTATGTGGTTAACTTCTCGAAGCAACCCACTAAGATCGCGACATGCCTAATGGCTAAAGTTGATGTGGGATGGCTTTGGCATCACCGTTTGGCCCACGTCAATATGAGATCTTTGCAAAGTCTTCTCAAGGGGGACCATGTCCGAGGACTAACAAATGTTAGCTTTGCCAAAGATCGTGCTTGCAGGGCGTGCATTGAAGGAAAATTACATGAGAAGGCTCACCCTCCCACGACTATCATCTATTCAAAGAGACCCCTAGAGCTCCTCCACATGGACCTCTTTGGGCCTCCTACTTTTGATTGTCTTGGGGGTAGGAAGTATTGCTTGGTGATTCTGGATGATTACTCAAGATATACCTGGGTATACTTCTTCAAGAAGAAGAGTGAGACCCAACAAACCGTCATCAACTTTGCAAATGAAGCTCAACGACAACATGAAGCAAAGATTTTGATGATCAGAAGTGACAACGGCACTGAGTTCAAGAATTACACCTTGGATGAGTTTCTTGGTGATGAGGGGATCAAACATCAATATGCAGCCCCATATACCCCTCAACAAAATGGTGTAGCGGAGAGAAAGAACCGAACTTTAATAGATGCTGCAAGAACCATGATGGCTGAATTCAATTCTCCATACAACTTTTGGGCCGAAGCCCTCAACACCGCTTGCCATGCTTCAAATCGTCTCTATCTCCGCAAAGGCTTGAACAAAACTCCGTATGAGATTCTTACCGGTAACAAGCCTAATCTCAAGTACTTCCGGGTATTTGGGTGTAAGTGTTTCATTCTCAAGAAAGGTGTACGTTTGTCTAAATTTGAATCTAGAGCTCATGAGGGCATATTTGTTGGTTATGCTACAAACTCTCATGCTTACCGTGTCCTCAACAAGTCCAATGGACTCATTGAGGAGACGAGTAATGTAGAGTTTGATGAAAATAACGGCTCCCAAGTGGAGCAAAGTGGTGCTTGTGATGCAGGTGATGAAATTCCTCCTCAAGCCATAAGAAGAATGGGTGTTGGATATATCCTACCCATTGAGGAACCCCTTGTGGCCGAAGGAGAAGGACAATGTTCCACTCAAGTGGAACCATCACCAACCCAAGACCCACACGCTTCCGAAGAACAAATTGAAGGCCCTCAACCTGATGAACAAGGCCAAGTGCAAGATCAATCTCAAGTTGGTGGAGAGCCACCAAATGATGCACAAGGCCAAGTTCTGTCCCCCGTGCAAGATCAAGGTCAAGAGGAAGCTCAAGATCAAGATCTACCTCCTGACGACGCTCAAGATGATCAACTCAGTGCTCCTTAGTTAACACTTGAAGAGCAATTAGAGCGTCGTGCTGCAAAAGTTGCCTCCAGGCTTGCTTCCAATGAGCATCACATCGAGAACATTTTAGGAAGCGTCAAAAGGGGGGTAAGCCCTCGTAGACAATTAGCAAACTATTGTGCTCATCAAGCTTTTGTCTCGTGTGTTGAACCTCAGAAGGTTTATGAGGCGCTCGAAGACCCTGATTGGCTCAATGCCATGCATGAAGAACTCCATAACTTCGAGCGCAACAAGGTGCGGTGTCTGGTGCCAAGACCAAAGGAGAACCATAATGTCATTGGAACCAAATGGATCTTTAAGAACAAGCAAGATGCCCATGGCATTGTCATCCGCAACAAGGCACGTCTGGTGGCTCAAGGCTACTCCCAAGTCGAGGGTATCGACTACGATGAAACCTTTGCCCCTGTTGCTCATCTTGAATCCATTCGTTTGTTGCTTGCCTATGCTTCCCATCATAACTTTAAATTGCAACAAATGGATGTGAAAAGTGCATTTCTTAATGGTCCCATTAATGAGTTGGTGTATGTTAAACAACCCCCGGGGTTCGAGGATCCTAAGTTCCCCAATCACGTGTACCAACTCGATAAGGCACTCTATGGCCTTAAACAAGCCCCGCGTGCGTGGTATGAGCATCTTACCGAGTTGTTACAAGATCGTGGGTTTGAAATTGGGAAAATTGACCCCACTCTTTTTACTAAGAAGGTCAAAGGGGAGTTGTTTGTATGCCAACTATATATTGATGATATTATCTTTGGTTCTCCTAACAAAGCTTTCAATGATGAGTTCATTGCACTCATGACCACACATTTTGAGATGTCCATGATGGGAGAGTTGAAGTACTTCCTTGGATTTGAGATCAAACAAAGAAGAGAAGGCATCTTCATCAAACAATCCAAGTATACTCAAGACATGCTCAAGAGGTTCAATCTTAGTGATGTCAAGTCGGCTACTATTCCAATGCCAACAAAATGCCAACTTGACATCGATCCCAATGGTAAAGCGGTGGATCAAAAGGTATATCGCTCTATGATCGGATCCTTGCTTTACCTTTGTGCATCTAGACCGGATATTATGTTGAGTGTAGGAATTTGTGCACGGTTTCAAGCCTCACCTAAGGAGAGTCACTTTGTGGCTGTCAAGCGAATCTTTCGATATTTGGCTCATACCCCGAACTTTGGCTTATGGTACCCAAGAGGAGCAAATTTCAACCTTGTTAGTTTCTCTGATTCTGACTGGGCGGGAGACAAAGTGGATAGGAAGTCCACCTCGGGAGGGTGCCAATTCCTTGGTTGCTCTCTTGTTAGTTGGTCTTCCAAAAAGCAAAGTTGTGTATCTCTCTCGTCCACCGAAGGAGAATATGTGGCTGCTGGCAGTTGTTGTGCTCAACTCTTATGGATGAGGCAAACTTTAAAGGATTACGGTGTCACTTGTGACAAAGTGCCTCTTTGGTGTGACAATGAAAGTGCCATCAAGATTTCTCTCAACCCGGTGCTACACTTCAAGACGAAGCATATTGAGATTCAGTATCACTTCATCCGGGATCACATAAGGCAAGGAGAGATCGAGCTTCACTACGTCAACACTCATGATAACCTTGCAGATATCTTCACAAAGCCTTTGGATGAAGCAAGATTTCGCGAGTTAAGGCATGAGCTAAATATCATCGATTTGAGCAATGTGGTTTGAATCTGTGCACACACACCTCACACTCAATATAGCTATCTTGTCTAGATGTAGGACTGGACATAGGGGGAGTATTGTTCTCTCAATGAACTGTTCCTCCCCCCATTATGCATAAACTAATCAAGTCTTTATCATTTGCCATACATAGTTGGCTTAAATGCTTTAAGTCGAGTATTGATCATGGGCCCAAGGATAATTCTTCGCGGTGCCATATCTATAAACTCAAACATAGGTGGCCTCGGGCACCGCCCTCTTCTGAGGAGTTGTGTTACTTGTTTTGCTTGTGCGCGCGTTTGTTTTTCTTGTTTTGTGCTTAAAGCCTCTTGTCAAAACGTTCATACTCTTGGGGGAGCGGTACTACCGTGATCAGTTACAGTACTACCGCAAAGGAGTTACGGTACTACCGCACATCCATCACGGCAGTAATTTTTTACTGCCTCTGGTAGGGCGGTACTACCGCGCAAGCGGTACTACAGTGATGACCGCGGTACTACCGCACATATTCGAACGAGTGGGGGTTATAAGCAGGCAGGGGGAGTTCCAACTCCCCCATACCCATTCACTCCTAACCCGCACGGCGTCCCTGTCTCTCCCTCTCAAGAACGCCGCCGGAGGACCTCGCCGGATCTCCTGCCTCGGCCACTCTCCTCGCATTCCGACCGGTGGAATCGCTCCCCACCGCGCCCTCTTGCCATGGATGAAGGTTTCTCCCCTTTTCCCTTCTTCTTTTTGTCTTGCTGTTGTATTTAGGGTTAGGGGAGATGCTTAGTGTTCTTGTGTTCTTCATGTTCTTATCAATGGAAGCTTCGGATGTAGGAGAGTGTTTTTGCACTAGAAATACGAATATGCATGTTGCTACCAAGATACTATGATCAGCCGTAGTACCGCTAGTCGATCTATATGGGCTTATCTAGATCTATTCATCTCAGATCTGTTTCGTGCGGTACTACCGCTGGAGAACCGCGGTACTACCGCACGATCTGGTCCAGATCCGATCTGACCAGAGCGGTACTACCGCTGTCCTCAGCGGTACTACCGCTCGGGCGGAAGTAAAAATCTACAAACCGCTTGCCGAGCGGTACTACCGCGCCCCAACGCGGTACTACCGCTCCTCCTTGCGGAAGTACATTATTACTACCGCAAAGTATGCGGTACTACCACATCCAACATGCGGTACTACCGCTTACCTTGCGGTACTAATTTTTTACTTCCGCGTAGGGACAGCAGTACTACCGCTTGTGTCATACTGTCTTCGTAGCATGTACACATTCCTCTTTCTACTGGTTTCCTGTGTTTCTCGAGGCTTTGGCATTGATTCTCTTTGTGTTTTTGTCATGTTCCTGTGTTTGTGTTTTAGGTGGTGGCTCCGGTTTCGATGGTCGTCGTACCAACCCTGTCCGTGACACCGGATCCAAGCGTCTGCGTACCCCCAGTGATGTGCCAGAGGGCTCCAATCCCCAGCGCAGGTACAAGACTGCATCCAACAAGCGTAAGGAGTCCTCCATGTCTATGGAGGAGATGCCCTCTACTGAGTTCATGTCACGAAGGAAGCAAAACCCATATGGAGAACCCCGTGAGCACTTTCCTGGAGATGAGATTTTCTGGACCAAGCAGCAGTTTCGCATCTACCATGAGGTGCTCAAGACCAAGACCAACTTGTATGTGGATGCTCACTGGGTGGACGTGGCTCACATGAGGAAGGACACCAACCGGGCCTACTTTGCCGAGGCTCTTGATCTGATCGAGCAGCTGGGACTTGAGCACATCATGACCTTCCAGAATGATTTTGATCCAGAGATTATTGCTCAGTTCTATGCATCTGTCAATTTCCACACCAAGGAGGATCGCCCAATGACATGGATGACCAATGGTCAAAAGATGACCTCTTCTTGGAAGGAGTTCATGGATCTTCTTCAGATATCGGATGAGGGTCTCCACAACCCAATTGGATTTCGGCCTCACGCCAATCCTGAATCTGCCAACAAAGACAGGCTGCTTCCATTTTATGAGGAGAAGACTCTTGCTAGTGGCAAAAGGACATGGGTGTTGAACCCCTTTTTGGACATCATGTATCGGGTCTTTCGCAACACTCTGTTCCCTCGCGTTGGCGATAAGGACAAGGTCCATGCCTACCTGGTTGACATGCTGCTGATGTGTCAAGAGGCTCGCTCGACCCAGACTGCACCACTTGATATCTCCCATATCATGTGGAATGAGCTCCGTTTTGCCATCTACTCTCGTAAGGTACCCATCTATGGTCCATACTTGTTTTTGCTGATCTCCAAGACTTGGGAGAAGCTGTACCCTAAGGAGGAGTTCGAGGCCGACTGCTTCCGCCATGATCCCATCCGTCTTCGCGTCAAGACTCGATGGGCCAACACCACCACTCGTGCGCAAGCTGCTGCAGCCCAGATGGGCACTGATGAGGAGCCTGTGGAGGAGGCTGATGATGTGGGCCCCGGCAGATTTGCCCCTTCTTCCTCATCTGCTGTGGAGGAGCCTTCTTGGGCTAAAAAGCTTAAGCAAAAGATGAAGGCCCTCTTTTGCATGCAGGCTAAGGGGCAATATCGGGCACATGTGACTGACAAGAAGACGCACCAGCATGACAAGAAGCTTCTGGCGGTCTATGGAGAGGACGTGTCAAATGGGTCAGAAGATAACATCACCCCTGAGGCTACTTGGATGGCCCGCCAGGGGTACAAGTGGTCAGAGTCTGATGAGGAGTATCAGGAGGAGCAGCCGGGGTCTGATGATGAGTACGACGACTGAGTTTCTCCAGGGCTGCCACCCGTCTTAGTGTCCTCTTTCCCCTTTGTGGTGTCTCGATGACAAAGGGGGAGAGTGATTTGCGTCTTGTGCCCTTGTGCTCTTGTGCTAGTTGTCTCTTTTCGTGGTTGAACTCTGTTTATTTGCGTGTTTGTGTCGTGTGCGTGAGACTATCATATGGTGTAAGACATATGCTCCGTTATCGTTGAACTCATCGTTATGTCTTTAATGTTTTATCAAGAGCAGTTAGTTTATATATAGAGTATCTCATGTGTAGAATATAGGGGAGCACTGTACCTAGTATGTGTGATGTGCAGTCCAAAGCACAATCTTGTGTAGGCACACATCCAGGGGGAGCTCACCTATACTCTAGGGTTTGGATTGAATTCTCTATTATTTCATCCCTGTGCAAATCCCGTATTGTCATCAATACACCAAAAAGGGGGAGATTGTAAGGGCATATTTCTCCCTAAGTAGTTTTGGTGATTGATGACAATGCATTTGCGGACTAATCGTGTGCTCTAAGCTCCTACAGGTATATCTCACTTAGGCACAAGACGATTGATTGCCCCTTGGATTCTATGGAAGACGGTGGTTTCTTTTTGCTCCCTGTCGGTGGCTTTGAGTAATAGGAAAGCCGTACTATTAAGAGGGGGTCCGCTTCGGAAAGGTTTGGGTGGAATCAACACGTACACATCTTACTCTCGCACCACCTTTCCTTTGCTTCTCTGGAGTTCCAACCGGTTATCATCGTATATGCAAACTGTGACTTCTTAACTAGATCATCTGTCTGGCCAGTGGTAGTACCGCTCTACCAAGCGGTAGTACCGCGCTGACACACGGTAGTACCGCCTGCCGACACGGTAGTACCGCTCCGACGGTAGTACCGCGTCTCCAGAGCGGTAGTACCATGTATCTGGCCCGGCGCTGATTCTAAGTGCAGAAGTAGATGCGGAAGTAATTTTTTACTTCCGCATTCAATGCGGTAGTACCGCTTAGTCCAAGCGGTAGTACCGTGTCGCATTTTGCTACTACCGTTTTCCCTGCGGATGTAGCCGCGGATGTATTTTATTTCATCCGTGGTTGTCAATCATGTCGCATTTTTTTGCCTAGCGGTAGTACCGCTCCCAGAGCGGTAGTACCGCTCAGCCAGCGGTAGTACCGCAACTTATGTGCGGTACTACCGCTCTCTACGGGCTGAAAACACACATAACGGTTGGATTTGCTCTCCCACTATATATAGGGGGTCTTCTTCTCCAAGAAGACTTACCTCTTCCCCCACTACTCCATTGTTGCTCCAAAAGCTCCATTTCCGCCCGATCTCTCTCCCTAGCCAATCAAACTTGTTGATTTGCTCGGGATTGCTTGAGGAGGCATCGATCTACACTTCCACCAAGAGATATTTGATTCTCCCCACTAATCCCTTGCGGATCTTGTTACTCTTGGGTGTTTGAGCACCCTAGACGGTTGAGGTCACCTCGAAGCCATATTCCATTATGGTGAAGCTTCGTGGTTTTGTTGGGAGCCTCCAAGTTGTGGAGATAGCCCCAACCTTGTTTGTAAAGGTTCGGTTGCCGCCTTCAAGGGCACCACTAGTGGAATCACGGCACCTTGCATCGTGTGAGGGCGTGAGGAGAATACGGTGGCCCTAGTGGCTTCTTGGGGAGCATTGTGCCTCCACACCGCTCCAACGGAGACGTACTTCCCCTCAAAAGGAAGGAACTTCGGCAACACATCCTCGTCTCCACCGGTTCCATTTGTGGTTATTTATTACCTTTACTTGTCCATGCTTTACTTGTTCAATTCCTATAGCATGCTTGTGTAGGTGTTATCCTTCTTTCCTTTAGTTGTCTTCTTAGTAGAATATCTAGACAACTTACTTTGTCGTTTAATTTAAAGTGGTTAAGAAAAGTTAAAATTTGTTAGTTGCCTATTCACCCCCCCCCCCTCTAGTCAACCATATCGATCCTTTCACTTTCCTAGAAAGAAAATCAAGTTACCTTATGAATCTATTATGAGATCCACTTATGGATTGCCTACCAAAGATTCTAATACCTAGATCTATTCTTATATCGTGCCTAGCTAGGGGCGTTAAACGATAACGCTTGTTGGGAGGCAACCCAATTTTATTTTATTTGCTTTTGCTTATGTTTAGGAATAAGTATTGCATCTAGGTTCTGTTTAGATGTGTTTTTGTGTTTTAATTGGTGTTTGTGCCAAGTAGAACCTTTGGGAAGACTTCGGTGAAGTTTATGCGATCATGCTGTAAAAAATAGAAACTTTAGCGCTCACGAGATTAGCTACCATTTTTTTACTGGAGAGTGATTTTTAGTTGATCCTTTTTGCAAATGATTAATAGACAAATTCCTCACGTCCACCAATTTATTTCAGAATTTTTAGTGTTACAGAAGTATTCGAAAGTTACAGATTGCTATAGACTGTTCTGTTTTTGACATATTCTTGTTTTCCGTGTGTTGTTTGCTTATTTTGATGAATCTATGAGTAGTATCGGGGGGTATGAATCATATAGAAGTTGGAATACAGTATGTTTAACACCAATATAAACAAAGAATGAGTTCATTACAGTACCTTTGAGTGGTAGTTTGTTTTCTTATACTAACGGAGCTCACGAGATTTTTGGCTAAATTTTGTGTTGTGACGTTTTCAAGTTTTCAGTAAGGATTTGATGGACTATGGAACAAAGAGTGGCAAGAGCCTAAGCTTGGGGATGCCCAAGGCACCCCAAGGTAAAATTCAAGGACAACCAAAAGCCTAAGCATGGGGATGCCCCGGGAAGGCATCCCCTCTTTCGTCTTCATCTATCGGTAACTTTACTTGATACTATATTTTTATTCACCACATGATATGTGTTTTGCTTGGAGCGTCCTGTATGATTTGAGTATTTCCTTTTTAGTTTACCACAATCATCCTTGCTGGACACACCTTTTGAGAGAGATACACATGAATCGGAATTTATTGGAATACTCTATGTGCTTAACTTATATCTTTTGAGCTAGATAGTTTTGCTCTAGTGCTTCACTTATATCTTTTTAGAGCACGATGGTGGTTTTATTTTATAGAAATTATTGATCTCTCATGCTTCACTCATATTATTTTGAGAGTCTTTTAGAACAGCATGGTAATGTGCTTTGGTTATAAATTTAGTCCTAATATGATAGGCATCTAAGATGAGTATAGTAAAAACTTTCATATAAAATGCATTGAATATTATGAGAAGTTTGATACTTGATGATTGTTTTGAGATATGAGGATGGTGATATTAGAGTCATGCTAGTAGAGTAGTTGTGAATTTGATAAATACTTGTGTTGAGGTTTGGAATTCCCGTATGAGAGACCGGGAGCACATGGTTAATTAGATGATGAGAGAGAACGATCGAGAGAGCACGTGTGGTTGGCTAAATAGCTAACTAGATCTAGTTGTTGGGGAGGAGAGGTGAATCTAGCTAGCTAACTAATGGAGAGGGGTTATGGTGGAGGGGGCGTTAATGGGGGAGAGAAGAGAGGTGTAGGAGAAAGAGAGAGGCCATCTATGGAGGAGGGTTCCATTAATGAGGAGAGAAGAGAGGTAGGAGGAAGAGAGAAGAAGAGCAACAATGATGGAGAGTGGAGAGTGGAGTGGAGAGGGCAAGGAGGGGGAGAGAGGGAAAAGTGGGGGGAAGAGGGGGAGGGGTGGAAAAAAGGTGGCTCCAGCAACAACTAGCTGTAGCGCTGCTTTGAAAAAAGCGCTGCTGCTACGCGAATTAGTAGTAGCGCTGTTCAGGAAAAGCGCCTCGTCTGGTCCCACATAGTAGTAGCGCTTTTTCATACCAGCGCTACTACTATGGAGTTACTAGTAGCGCTTCCCAAAAAAAGCGCTAATGCTAAATAGTAGCAGCGTTTACTATTATCCAGCTCTACTACTACGCTACTGTGTATAAGCATTTTCCTAGTAGTGACCGGTCACGACTGTCCGGTTCTGGTGCAGGGTAGTTTTCGGGCGAGGTTTTGAAGGGTGTCTTGGTTGTGCATATTGGTCACGTGCAAGGGCAATTGGTCTCAGAACAGTCAACAAAGACAATAGGGAGAACCGGCAAGTACGAACTGATGCAAGTTTTGAAAAAATGACAACAGCGTAGTGTCGACGTAATGTGAATGCTGCAATGATGAATGCAACAAAAAAATAATTAGCGCGGTGTTAATGAAATATATGGAGGGCATCTGGAGCATTGGTGTTGGGCTATTACATTGTGCCACATCCTAGGAGGGCCAATGGGCTGGGGCAACGAATACCAAGATTGGGTTGGATTGTAGTGATTATATGGACCATTTACTTATGATAACCTAAACAAATCTCATGGGCTAGGGGTGACGGCTCAGATTGGCCTCCACTACTCCGCCACTACATCTCGTCATTTTTGGAAGTGATTTTAGGAAACAAAATGTGTTCCGTATGGCTGGCGTGATAAACGGGAGCAGTTACTAAAATTAGGTGATAAAAAATAAAACTGACTAGCCAGCCGCATGGCTTTCGTGCCAGATTGGATGACCAGTTCGCTTCTAATCGTAGGACTTTCAACTTATTTGATAGGAAGAAAACATCAGTAGTCAGAGCAATTTACCATAGGGTTCCCACTGGCAAGAGCCTATTATGGCATACAAACGCACAGAGAGTTGGAAATTTGTGTGGAACAAAGCCTCTCTGTTAGCTGTAACAAATTTGTCACCCAGATTTCTCTTCCTCTAGTGAGTTGTACCAATAGCTAGCTAGGACCCACTTCACAATAGCCGGCCTCCCGAGAAAACTGGCTGCGCTTTGTGTAGATAGACCGTAGAGATAGAGTTGGACAGTGATGGGATCCGACGGCTGACCTTCACCTCTCTCCTGAACCAATTCGCAAAATGTGTGTACTTGGAACGTTATATTTTGGACAGTTTTGTGCCATCCGATGAAAGTGGGGCCAAAGATGAAGGACTGAAGCGACACCTCCTCCTCTATATTATGCGCGTCCTAGATCTCAACATCGACTTGCCTTTTTCCCTCTGTCATACTCCTGCTCTTTCTCTTGCCCGATCCCTTCAAAATTCCACCCCCTTCGCAGTTCTTCGCTTGCTTCCAACCTCCGATCGAGCCCATGGGGTCGTCGATGGACATGCTTTTGAACCAGGAGCCAGCGGCGCTGGCGGCCATGACAACTGAGGTGGAAGGGCTGGTTGAAGCGTACTTCCCGGGGTCGAGCCACGGTTTTTCGCACTTCCAGCAAGCTGGCACCGCTCCGATCGGAGTTCCCAACATGGGATCACTCATTTCCGGCTTCAACATGTCTCCCTTCACCTTCGACATGCCAGAGGGTCCCCTCCCGGTCACCAGTTATGGCACTGGTGTGGCCCCGGTGGAGATCCCCGCTGTCTGGCAAAAGAAGGATTGCACGAAGATCAACAGAGCGGTGGCGCCGTCCAAAGGAGCATGGACGCACAAAGAGGACAAGTACGTGAAATAGCTAAATCTGATTTGGTTTTCCAGTAGCTTGATCTCGTGGATTGCATGTTCTTCTGCTTAATTTCCTTTATCAATGTACTTTCTTGTTTGCAGACTTCTCAAGACGTTGGTGGCTCGGGATGTGAATCATACATGGGTGGAGATTTCAAAACACCTCCCAGGACGGAACGGGAAGCAATGCCGTGAGCGATGGACAAATCACCTGCGCCCCAACCTCAAGGTCTGTTTGGTCTTTCTTTTCATGAATCGCGGCTTATTATCTTTATTTTAATTAGGGGAAATCTTGCATGGATCTATATATGATTTGGATGTCAAAGTTGTTTTAGTTAAGTTTTTACTATATTCTAACTAAAACAATTTGGACCGAAGGATTAGAAATTTTAGTGGCACATGGCATATGCGCTCTCTGTTTTTGTTATATTATGATCATAAATAAAAAAATTAATACCGGATTGAGTGCGAATCTCCTACCTCTACTCGTATATTTGGAGAAAAATTAATATTTGGTACGACCGATTAATTTCCCCCTTCGTTTATAGATGTCAATTAATACTTTCTTCATTATTTTGATAACACGGGTTTCTAGAGTCTTTGGTAGTGGCAGAGCTAGGGGTGGTCGAGGGGGAGCAATGCCCCCCTCCAAGTTTGAGAAACTTGCATATATATCCTCACCATATATTGTGGGGTTTTAGCTCTATTTTCGTTGTACAGATAGTTAATTTGTATATTCCATGTGAATTTTCAGAGCACCTTGCCATCTGACGAGGTTCCGAGAAATCATTCAATTTCTAGTAAATATTTGCCACTCTTGCCTAGGCAAGTTTTACTTAGGCTATTTTAGCTTAGGTAAGTTTGAGATGTCTATATATCTATATACCTACTAAAAAAGGGAGGAATGCTTCTGCCCGTGTGTTGCAGGATTTACTGAAACCCCCCTACGTTTTCTAGTAATAAACCCGCGGTCCATCTTTAAGTCAGAGTGAAAACGTATAGTTTTCTGCATTTTAATAGAAAACCCCCTCCTTTCTAGTAATTAAATTGCAATCCAACTTTAAATCACCAAAAAAAAGGAGTCATGTTTCTGAATT
>LR738711.1:165225668-165274292 GCA_902687465.1 Secale cereale | reverse complement strand
GGGGGGGGGGGGGCATGGCAGCTTGTACTTGTGCATGCAGGTACGTATGATTAGCTGCTTAGCAAACTCCTAATGGGTCGACAAGCCTTAAGGTCACCCACTTTGAGGAACAATTCTTGCTGCCCACAAACCCTTGGACTTGGGGTCAAACATCTTCCTAGTTGAGACGAAGCAGTAATACACTCGTGCTTAAACTCGATGGTTGGAAGACAGACTGGAGAAAGATGTTGGTTCTATACACTGGGTACGTTGACATGCGGGCAAAGACCAAGCGGGTAATGCACCAGTATCACAACGAGAAGGATGGAGAGCTGGTGGTATGCAAAATCTACTACAAAGCGAAGCAGGCCAAATAATTATTAATATTAATGAAAAATAATAGCCTTGTGTATGAATCTCTGTTCTATTAATTCCCTAGGGCTAATATATGCAGTCGGTATTTGTGGTACGTAGTTATGGATATGGGTGTAGTAGGAAGTCACTATCTCACCCGTCCTTCTGGTTATTTTGACAATTCTGAAACACCGAAAGACCAACCGGGATAAATTTGTTTTATTTTGGGAGTTATGAAACACCAAAAGGCCAACCAAGATAAACAGGGGAACGCACGGGTATACCCTCTTCAACGAACAATTCTAATATTTTTAGTCGCCCAGTTGCCACAATATTTTTAGAACCCCAATATACATTGATATCATGTTTTCTATACCTACGAATGAAAGAAATAGGTATTCTTAGTCCGTTTTGCTATTTTATAGAAACCTCCCTAATATTTCTGACATTAAACCCACAATACATATCAAATGTTTTTTAAGATACTCATTTTTTCTAAACCGTAACTTCAAATTTAACATGCTATATATGGAATTTAATTAGAAAAACATGTAGAATCTGAATATGATGTTATTTTACCTGTTAAATTTATATAAAAATACTATTTAGGCTGCAATGTCAATCGACAGTGCATTATCTTTTTTTTTCATACCGGTGCTGATTCTGATCGGGGATGAACATCTCAGCAAAATCAGGATTGGACATGAAATTGAAGATGAATTTGCTAGAGACGGCCAATAAATAAGGACATGCATGACAAAAAATAAAAGAAGGACCCAATAAAGACGGCATTTCCGCTATAAAAGAAATAAAAGAGAAAATACAGAGGAGATCCAATAAAGATGAGATGTTGCACTATTCTCCTATATATAAGAAAAAGAAAAGGAGGACATGCATGAAAAAAGTAAAAAGGGGGCATGCATGAAAAAAGTCGTGGCCATGGCGACCGCGGATCCGGTGTCCCTATTGGAAGTGCCGGCATATGCCTCACAAAGGCATGTTGTCCCCTCTTCCTCGGGGTCACTATAGATAGTGGGTATAGAAGTGTGTCACAACCTTCTTCCCTTCCTCAACGGCTCCTGCTTTGTAAATTAAGAGCGCTTGGTATTTGTTTTCTTCCATTGCAACACACGGGCCTTTTTGCTAGTTAAGTGTAAAATTCTAACACGTACCCTCAGGTACGTCAGATCCCAATCATATGCATAACATTTTTTTAAAATATCCTTTTTACATTACATGGCAATTTTCACTTTTGAAACATGACAAATCTTACACAACAACATGACATGTTTTCGCATGGCAAATCTGAGAGTTTGTCGGCAAACACTAAAAATCTGATATCAGAATTTGAACATTTCCCTATTTTAGTACTCCAAAGTCACCACAACATATTACAGGACTCCAAAGTTAGCGCAATACATATTTTTTTAAAGAAAAAAGGCTACCACGATATCTAAAATACCACAGTTTGTTAAACTATGGCTTTCTTATTTGACTAGATAATTGCAAGTGCGTTGCAAGGGGTGTAAATATTCTATAATATGTTAGCCCATGATTACCTTTCATATTAGTGTGATTGTCTAAACAATTATTTATCAAATCATACCAGCGATTTACCTACCAAAATAAAATTTAGGATTTTATTAGATAATCATTTATTTTATTTGCTAACCATTTATTTGGTGACCCTTTGCTTGGTTACATGAATAACAAATCATGATAATTTTGCCCCGCGTCGTCCCCTAGGGGCGACATGGGCGGACCCCAATCTCGCCGCCACTGGCTCCCCCTCCCACGCCCTTTCCCTCGTCGCCGTCGGTAGTCCCTGTCGGGCAATGCCTCGGCGTGGGTTGGCGGTTGCGGGGCCGCACCACTCCTCCTTCCTCTCCATCTCTCCCCACTCTTCTCCTGAACCCTAACGCTTCTGATACTCCGCCGCCGGTTCTCCATACTATCCATATCGGGTGGACGCCAGCCTGGAGCTTGCTATCCTTGGTGAGGTCACATCTGTTTCGCCTATCCATGGTTGCTAATGTCCAGATCGGGTGGCTGTCAGCCTTGGGCTTGTCTCTGCCCAGATCCGCTAGAGGTCGGGGTTGTTGACCCTCAGAGACTATGGCTTGGAGGGATGTGGTACTCTCTCTGCTCCAGGGACAAGGCTCGTTCGCTGGTACATCCCATCCAAGAGGGGTGGTGAAAAACTGTGGATGTCGCCCATAGGGGGGGGGTAATAGACACTTTAAAATAATTACGGTTTAGGCTCGAACAAATGCGGAATAAACCTAGCGTTTAATTTGTCAAGCACAAAACCTACAACGACTAGGCTCACCTATGTGCACCAACAACTTATGCTAAGCAAGACAAACAACTAGGTGATAGAAAGATATATGACAAGAAACAATATGGCAATCACAAAGTAAAGTGCATAAGTAAAGGGCTCGGGTAAGATATAACATAGGCACGCGGAGACGACGATGTATCCCGAAGTTCACACCCTTGCGGATGCTAATCTCCGTTTGGAGCGATGTGGAGGCACAATGCTCCCCAAGAAGCAACTAGGGACACCGTAATCTCCTCACGCCCTCGCACAATGCAAGATGCCGTGATTCCACTAAGGGACCCTTGAGGGCAGTCACCGAACCCGTACAAATGGCAACCCTTGGGGGCGGTCACCGAAGACGTGCAAATTGCTCGGGGCGATCTCCACAACATAATTGGAGACCCCGACGCTTGCCCGAAGCTTTTCACCACAATGATTGAGCTCCGAACACCACCAAGGTTGGGGCTATCTCCCCAACGACACCACGAAGCTTCACCACAATGGAATATGACTTTGAGGTGACCACAACCGTCTAGGGTGCCCAAGCACCCAAGAGGAACAAGCTCAAGGGTACCCAGCACCCAAGAGTAATAAGCTTCTCAACTTCACTTCCACGTATCACCGTGGAGAACTCAAACCTTCGCACCAAATGCAATGGCAAGGGCACACGAAGTGCCCAAGTCCTTCTCTCTCAAATTCCACCAAAGCAACTAATGCTCGGGAGGGTAAAGAGAGGAAGAACGAGAAGGAGAATACCAAGAACTCCAAGATCTAGTTCCAAGGGGTTACCCTCACCTAGACGAGAAAGTGATTGGTGGAAATGTGGATCTAGATCTCCTCTCTCTTTCCCCCCCGAAAACTAGCAAAAATCCATGGAGGGATTGAGAGATAGCAAGCTCGAAGAAGGTCAACAATGGGGGAAGAACACGAGCTAAAAGGATGAGGCTCAATGGGGAAGAAGACCCCCTTTTATAAGGGGAAGAAAAACCAATCGTTATCCTCACCATCCAACCCGCAGCGAGCGGTACTGCCGCTCGGCCCAGCGGTACTACCGCTGGTACCACACACAACGCCAACGAGGGAAGAAACATGAGATAGAGCCCCCGAGCGGCACTAGTAGCGGTGGTAGGGCGGTACTACCGCACCTAGTGCCGCTCCTATTGCCGCCCAACCCGACACGAGAAGTGACGGTCTCGATTCGAGGCGGCACTAGCGCGGAACCGGAGCGGTACCACCGCATATAGCCATGGGCGATACTACCGCTGAGAGCTAGTGGTACTACCGCTTGTGGCTATAAGTGGTACTACCGCTCTGTCCCAGCGGTACTACCGCAGGAGCAACAAGAAACCCTGAACTGCCATAATTTCTGCAAATGAGCACCGAATTGAGCAAACTCAAGCTTGTTGGATAGAGGAAGACGAGTAGCATCAAAACAGCAACTGGTTATAGTAAGAAGAGGTAGGGAGGTATGCCTAAGATATAGAGGAGTGAACACTCCATCAGGGAAGAACCGGCATAACCTCCAACATCAAAAATATCATAGAAGATGCATGTGAACTCCGTTTTCGATGAACTCGAGCTTGTCAGCAAGATGACCATAAGCTCTAAGAGTCACACAAAGAACCAGCAAAAACCCCAACACCGAAAACATCATAAATGATGCATGTGAACTCTGTTTTCGATGAACTCGAGCTTGTGATGAAAATGACCATAAGCTCCAAACCTCAAAAGGAGAAGAACCAAACAAGAACCAATAAATATGATGCAAGCATGCAATGGTTTGAGCTCTCTACGAACGATACGATCAAGCTACTCATCGAGAGCCCCCCTTGATAGTACGGCAATCGATCCTATAACCCGGTCTCCCACAACTACCATGAGACCGGTAAAATAGAAAACCTATCAAGGGCAAACCTTTGCCTTGCACATAGTCCACTTGAGCTGGATGATGATGATCTTGACTCCCTCAAGATGGACTACCTTTCTTGATTGTGTTGGCTCACTGAAGACTAGTAGATTGCTCCCCCATACACCACTATGGGTGAGCCACTCTTCGGCACATCTTCACAAGTCCATTGTCATCACAATGGACGGCAAGCTTCAAGCACTTGATCTCTTCGTGATGCTCCACTTGAACTTGCACACCACAACCTAACCCCACAAAGAACTCTCACGCAGACCATGGGTTAGTACACAAAGCGTAATTGACAATGCTTACCATACCATGGGATTGCTTGATCCCTCTCGGTACATCTTCTATGCTTTGTGTGTTGATCAACTTGATTCACTCTTTTACTTAGTCTTGATCAACCTTGAATCTTTCCAACCCTCTTCATTTGGATGATGTCTTGAAGGTAAACATGAATGATCACACACTCTTCTTCTTCAAGACATGCTTGCAATAAGCTCAACACTCACAAGACCAATCTTTGGATAATTCCATAATAGCACCTTGGTCATCACAAACTCTCCTTGAAACCAACAAATGGACTCGAGGAAAAGCCTATGGACAAACCCTTCAAACATAACTCAAGGCAACCATTAGTCCATAGAGATTGTCATCAATTACCAAAACCAAACATGGGGGCACCGCATGTTCTTTCAATCTCCCCCATTTTGCTAATTGATGACAATTACTTTCAAGAGAGTTTATATAAGGAATTATGCATCACCATACCATGCAACAATAATGTATGCGCATGAGATGCAAAAGCTTAGGAACAAAACTAAAGAAAGAAGAGATGACTCTCTAAACTTCTCCACAAAACACTCTGAAACTTCTCCCCCATTGGCATCGATTGCCAAAATGGGCGAAAAGCTTAGAAGGCCAATATAATTTGTGTTCCTCCATAAATGGCATATTTGTCAACAAGAGAGTGGAATGCAATACACATATCCAACGGTAAATACTTGCAGGAAGACAAACTATATTGAGACCCAAAGATTGCAAAAGAATGATATGCCACAAAGACATAACAAAGAGAGAAGCACGCAATGAAGCAATCAAAGGATACCAATTGAAGCAAGCTATCAAAATATACCAATTGAACCAACTAGATCAATGATCCTACATGCCACATGAATAAAAGATATTATGATCTGAGCAAAGGAGTGTTCTAGAGAAACTAGAGAAGCTCCTCATGATTTGTGCACAATTTAGTTTTGTATTTGGATACAACGAGCACAAAATAGGATCGTCGCTCCCCCAAGATCAATAGAACCTCACGACATAACAACGGAGTGTTCTAAAGACACTAGTGAAGCTCCCCATAATTTGTGCACTCCTTAGAATATTTTCATTAGGATACCAAGTGCACAAAATTGGATCATCACTACCCCAAAATCAATAGAAACTCACACCAAGTGCAAGTGAGCATGAAGGAAACAAAGCCTAGCACTTGCAACAAACAAATGGTTGAGAAACATATAAAAGAGGCAACTTAAGAGTAGGCTCAACCAAAATGATGTGTGTGAGTCATGGCAAAGCAGTTGATAAGACTAATGTAAGGGTGAGCATTAAGCATCAACATAGTCTTGAAGAGTTGAGATACAAGGTGCATGACATGTCCTTCCCACACCCATCAAGCAAAGGGGTTCACAAGCACACTCGACATTCAAAGTGAATAACCAACGCTTGTGAAACCCCATGGTAAAGAAAGAAAAAGATAGCTTTATCATGAGGAGGGATACCAATCGAAATGGCAAAAGCCCCGTCACGACAAGCAAGAGAATAAAAATCTTCACCACACAAGAGTGCATCAAGGTGCAACGATATAGGATCCGCACTCAAGATAAATCCTTTCACATAACCACCCAGGGAAGTAATATAATAAAGACAGGGTGGAAGTGAAAGAAAAGGATATCTACTAGATATGTAATTTCTCTCAAGTGTATAAGATTCTAGGTAGATGAAAATCATGATGATATCAATCCACAAGAAGGATGTACACACGAAATAATTACAAAACGGAAAGAAAAGGATATCCACAAGGAAGTCATAAATATACCAATAAGATATTTGCTTGAAAGCATAGCACATGGCTAGATATGGTCTTATTGTATACAACTGAATTCCGACCACACGAACATCAAAGACATCACAACTAGCAACAAGAGATCATTGTTGGGATGCTTTGAGAAAGGGAAAAAGTATCACAAGAAGGAATGAATTACATGCCATGATACAACCTTCACAAGGTTGATGCAAGGAATTTGTGCATGAAGTAGATGATGATACTTGTTACCGAGATACCATTGGAAGGATGTAGTAGATACCAATTGAAGGTAGATAGTAGTTCATTGATCATCCTAGCATTGAATGAGCCGAGCATCCAATGCATCTCCAATTGTTCCTAGAACAATAACACAAACAAAATGGTACCCAAACTCATTGGGACCGAAGAGTTAGAAACACCAATACATAGGACAAACTCCACAAACATATGTGCATTTATATATGAAAATGAATTTCATGCACATCTCATCCAAATTGAGACTAGGTGGAGTTTCTCCTATATATTGGGTCAAAGAAGGAAAGCATGCCAAAGAAAATACATGAAGTAACTATGCATGCTCAAGACTTTCAAGAAACGATACCAAATGAAAAATAAATACCAAGTCAAAATAGGATACCAAATAGAGAAATCATCACTTGGAAGATATCATCAAAAGATACATCAAGGAATGAGATATCCGTTGATACACTCATAAAATAGATATCAAACTCCCAAAAGAGAGGACGGTTCCAAACAAACCAACCCATCTACGAAGTTTCATGATGGCACAAAGTACCGACAAGAAACGGCTTGCCTTCCATCAACACACACTTGATATGGATCACAAGATGAGTGTTCTATCAAAAATAGGATAGCTCCCCCACGAATTGTGCATTTAAAGAGAATTTGTATTTGAATACAAAATGCACAAGGTGGGATCACTACTTTCACTATATCTAGAAAACACTCGACAAAATCAATAAAACACAAGATCCACAAGTGGCATGGAAGGAAATGGGAGTTGACACAAACTTGGCAAGAGATAAGACAAATAAAACCAAAAGTCAGTGTAAAGATGATCAATAATTTCCACCATATAAAAGATTACCAATTGTCAAAGACAAGAGGTATTTGGAAATAATTCCCGATGGAAGATTGCAAAAATATCCAACATCATCTTCACACCAAACACGAAAGCAAATTTGCAACTTGTAGAGCTAACATGCCACTTAGGGACAAGATAACTTACAATATAATTCTAAGTGACAATATCTCAAATGTACACATTTTCTAGGCTTGTAATGTGCACATAGAATATTACTCCCCCATAATGTGATACCAATCAAAAACTTACCAACATGCAAAAGAGAACCTACAAGAGATAATTAATGGACCATTTAGAATTTGAATTTCTCATGAGAAGACATACCACATAGAGACTAGATAATCTTGTAATATCAATACTAGATGGTATTCCTCATGTACATATATTTATAGGATTGTGAGGTGCACAAAGCACATCACTCCCCCAAAATGGGATGTTCCATTAATCTCTCACAAGAGCCAACTAAGATATAAGCAAGATGCACAAAGGCTCAACGCACGACACACACATACATGATGTGCAAACCAATATACACATGCTTGATTTCTCAAGATACGCAAATTGGATGCACAACATATACAAACACATGCAAGGAACAAAACCAAAACATGCAAAGGGGCAAGTAAATTTCAATGTAAATAATTTAAGTATGAGTTACCACAAGGAGGAACATTGGATATAAGATAGAAAGATAATCCGAATGACTTGGCTTGAGACAATATGAATGATGAAGACCCCTTAAATCTTCATAATGTAGCCAAGTCTCCAATGACCTCCAATAACACCTATTGATCAAGTTTTAGCTTGTTGGTCCCCAACAAAGTTGGGTCCTAAGAGGTTAGTCATAATAGGCTTGGCCACCCAAATGGTTCTTTCCTTGACACCACTTTGAGTACCAACAAACTTGGCAAACACATTGCCAACCTCATCCTTCCCAAGAGAATAGATATCATCAATAATAATTGGGTTGGATAGGTTACCACTAGTGCATGAAGAAGCGACGTGGCCTTTCTCACGGCATAAGTTGTGACACCCCGGATCAGAGCGACCGGTTTAATTTGCATTGCCAGCCCAGAGACCTTGTCTTCTGGCAACACACAACATCTTGGTACAGAAAGCAACCGCTTTATTGATACTAGTGGACCAAAGTTTTACATTACAACAGTTAGCGAGGCCGAGCGGCACACACGGTGCGGCTAGACAATATGTACATTATTTAATGAACATAAAAGGGCCTCGGACATAAACTACGCAGCAGCGCGACGACGTCGTAGCGGAACTCCATCTCACAGGGACACTGATGTGGATACGGACTAGACTTAGACAGCACTCCTTCCCAGCGGAACTTTCCTGAAATCTGGCATGACACGCCAGGTCAGTACTTTGAATGTACTTGCAAGCTTACAGCAAAACAGAATCATGACAATCAATACCATGATAATTAATCAATTTTAAATATGCAGTAACAGACTTAAATAAATATTTACTAACATGATATGCTCATGACTTTGCATAAATAAAACCTCAGTCTATCTTACTCATGATAATTTATTATAACCATCAGCTTATTCATTTCAACAAGATATAACTCGTGATCCTTCCGGCGATCACCAACCTGCCCATACTGGGTCTCAAAACATCTCGGAAGCTCTTCCATCAACTTATCATATTACCAGAAATTTAGAACATAGTGAGCAAAATTTTATTTTCTGTTGACCCATGGTGTGACCTACTTTCGAGCGTGTCCGTGACCGTGGACTCGGCTATCGATAGATTAAATACACTCTGCAGAGGTAGCGCACTGTACCCACACCACGGAACCCATGGCCTCTTTATCCCATTTGGATGGACCAATGGCATTCCGACGAAACCCGTCCATTGCCATGATACTCCTCCGGCCACTTCGACTCGTTCCCCCACTGGAACAGTCCTGGGTGGCCCTGTGTCTACCAAAGACACACCCGCCATCGTCGTGGCCAAACAAAAATAGTCCCAAACGGGAACTCGGTACCATAAAACTAACTACGGGCACACAAGGTTATGTCTGCCTACCTGGCCAGGGTACTGCACGCCCATAACCTTCCCTATCTGGAGGTACCGACAGGAGGCATGTCAATGGACAGCATCAAGACCTTCCCATAAAGGTACATGTGGTTGCACTGGGAAAGACTCAATTTCGTGGCACCATGACCCGGTCAACAATTTATTCAAGTTGAGTTATTAACAGTTTCAACTTAGAAAGAAATAAATTATCCGGTGTCATGCAATGCCATGCAAAATACCAAAGTGCAGTACATAAACAAGTAAATGCCATGCAACAATAAAACTGAGTCAACTATCATCTTAACTTCAATATTATTCTGGTTAGGCTAGACTTTCGACAAAATTTGACTTAGCAAAATTTTATCATAATTACTTAATGCAAAAGAAAATAACTTCACATATGTATGCCCATAATCATATTCAATATCCCAACTTTAGTTCAACTATCTTAATGGCTTAAACCAAACTCCAACTTTCTGTAAAGTGAAATGAAACCAATAACTACAGCAACACAAAAAAACTATTTAACATGCATAATATAAATCATTTGTTCAAGTTGGAAAAATCACAAATATCGAAATGGCACTATGACAATGTTGATGTGGCTTGCCTTAGTTCAAATGAGGCTCACAAGCCTCCTGGTGATCCTCAAGACAAGTCTTTGCTTCTGAAAACAAATAAAAGTTCAAAAAGAAACTATCAAGATTCATTCAAAAATTCACCAGAAAATCTATACAGCACCAAATGGTTTCATTTTTGGTGTGCTGCAAGATTTCTTCACCAGGAACACAATGCAAAAAGAATCAATTCATTTGGACTTATGGTTAAAAAGTTACAGCATTTTGAAGTTCTCTGGAATTAATTTAAATTCGGAAGTTTAAATAAAAGAAATAGGGGGGTGACGTCGAAGGCGTAAATGCCCCGAGCGCCACCACTTATACCGCTTCGCGCGGGAGTGGAGAGGCTGACTAGCGGGCCCCGCTAGTCAGGTGAGAGGGAGAGAGAGAG
This sequence comes from Secale cereale, assembly GCA_902687465.1. NCBI lineage: Eukaryota > Viridiplantae > Streptophyta > Magnoliopsida > Poales > Poaceae > Secale > Secale cereale. The sequence continues at coordinate 165,263,488 of LR738711.1, read as the reverse complement.
ATGGGCAGAGGCGGCCATCGTTTCGCCGGAGCGTACGCCGGCGACGTTGCCCCTTGGCTCAAACGGAGAGGATAGATCGACGGAGAAGGTTGAGGCGCACCTGCCTGTACCCGTAGGGTGGCTGGAGGTGGACGGACGACGACGGAATAGAGCTCGGCGGCGGAGGCAGAACAGAGGACTCGCCGGAGTTGGGGAAGACGACGAGCTACGGCACCTCCAGCAGCTCCAGCTAGGCAAAGCAGCTTCACCATAGAGTGGCGGAAGCACAGGTGCGGTCGTCGTGGACAGAAGGAGTCGGGAGCTACCTCGACGACCCGAGGGGGATCGCCGGTGAGCTCGGCTCGGGAACGGTGGCCTGAGGCCTGCCCGGCCAGGCCACGGGGTTCTACTCTATCTGGGGTCGTGTGGGAGTGGAGCAGTGTGCTCGAAGTGGCTGGGGAAGGGCCTATCTATAGGCAAGCGAGAGGGGGGATCGGTGCTCCGCCGGCGACACCTGGCCGTGCCCGGTGACGAAATGGAGTCAGTGAGAGGGGGAAGAAGAAGATGGAGTCAAAAGGGAGCTGTGGCTGTGCGGAGACGAACACAGGGACGATGGAGATGGCGACGAGCACAGTGCGCACCGCACTGTGCCTTGGCGGACCGCGTCCGTGCTCGCTGCGGCGAGCTCCGGCGTCGACGAGCGCCGGGAGGGTACTGTGAAGATGAGGACGACGATGGGGGCGGGGTTTGGCGCGGTTGGGCGGGCTCGGAAGCGAGCACGCGCTCTACACAGTGCTCGCGACACCCAGAGCGCGTCGGCTGCATGCCATGGCACGATGCGCACGCGTGGTCACCGCGCGAACTCGTGTCTGTGGGCTGACTTGGTGCCAAAAACCTTGTCTGGCTTGTTGTTCGTGGTAGATAGGTAAGTTACCCAGGGTAGGTTTAACTCCAGACGCAGTAGAATGAGATTAACTGGCCTGGTAAGTTTCTGGACAGAAACTTTGAGAGCTTTCTGTGGTAAAATGGTGAATAGTTGGAGGTTGTGCTTTGGAGGCTAGTCATGAGTTACTAGGGTGAATAAGCACAAGAAGTTTCAGGAGGATTGGAGCAAGTAAAATGGTAGTTGCTGTAGAAACTACCATTTCTGTCCAGAATGGAAAAGATTTTCTGTAGCAAACATATTTTAAAAAGTAGTGCAATATTTTTGCTCAGGAATGTGCCTTAGGGTCCAAAGAATATTTAGGAATTTCCTCAGAATTTTTGGGGCCAGAAAAATAGGGGTTGCTTTGGAGCACCAAGAATTTAGCTAGGGTTTTAGGGAGAAAGATGAATATTTTTCAAATATGAAAAATATTCCAAGGAGTATATTGGGGTGGTCCAGAGATATATAATAGTTTGGGATGGATGGGAGGCACTTGTGTGAAAGCCAAGGGTACCCAAGTGGTTTAAGTCCATATGAAATGATTCAAAAACACCAAGGTTAAAAATAAATTCAAATAAATCTTTGGCAAATAAAAGAGGGCAAAAATCAGGCTGTCACAAACCTCCCCCACTTAGAATGAATCTCGTCCTCGAGATTTGGTTACTTGGGAAAACCATTCGGGATAATATGTCTGTAGGAACTCTTCTTGTTCCCAGGTTGATTCTGACTCGGTGTGATGCTCCCACTAGACTTTATAAAACTTATGTACTTTACTGCGGGTGACCCTTTCCATCTGATCTATAATTTTGAATGGTCTTTCTGCATACGTTAAATCCTCTGTCAATTCTATGTCGGTTACGGCAGTCTTTTTCTCAGGCGGGGATATGCATCGCCTCAACTGTGAGACATGGAACACGTCGTGCACATCTGACAATTTCGGGGGTAATTCCAACTGGTAAGAACAGTGCCCACTCGAGAAATAATTGGGAAGGGGTCAATAAATCTAGGTGCCAACTTCCCGCGTGTTTGGAATCGCTTGACTCCTTTCATAGGAGTGACTCGGAGGTATACGTGCTCTCGAGGTTCAAAATTGATCTGTTGGTGCCTCGCATCGTAATAACTCTTTTGTCGAGACTTGGCCAACTGTAATCTGTCTCTGATTTCCTTGACTTGTTTCTCAGCTCCCATCATGAGGTCCGTTCCAAAAATACGGCTATCTCCTATCTGGGACCAGTTTAGCGGGGTACGGCATTTGCGGCCGTATAAAGCTTCGTATGGTGACATCTTTAGACTGGTTTGGAAGCTGTTGTTGTAGGAGAACTTGGCGTATGGTAGACAATCTTCCCATTTAGATCCTTGGGCCAAGACGCAAGCTCGCAGCATATCTTCTAGTATTTGGTTCACTCGCTCTGTCTGTCCATCTATTTGGGGATGATAGGCTGTACTATATTTTAGGGTTGTTCCCAAAGCTTGATGAAGATGTGTCCAGAAAGCGTATGTAAAGAGTGAACCTCGGTCAGAAGTGATGGTTCGAGGTACTCCATGCAGACTGACTATCCTGGACACATACAGCTGTGCGAGTTGGTCTGCTCGATAGGTGGTCCTGACCGGAATAAAATGGGCTACCATGGTTAGAGTGTCCACGATGACCCATATTGCATTATTGCCACGCTGAGTCTTGGGTAATCCCGTGATGAAATCCATGCAAACATCATCCCATTTACACTGTGAAACCGGCAGCGGTTGAAGAAGTCCGGCTGGCTTCTGATGTTCTGCCTTTACTTTGTTGCATATGTCGCAACAGGCCACGAAATAGGCAATATCATTTTTCATGCCATCCCACCAGAATATTTGGCGAAGGTCTTCATACATTTTTGTTCCCCCAGGGTGAATGGAATATGAGGACTCATGGGCTTCTGACAAGATCTTCCTTTTTAGGTCTGACTGATTTGGTACACAAATCCTTCCGCGAAATCGGAGAGTCCCATGGTGATCTCTTGAGAAGTCCGATGCACGTTCTGCCTGCATGTCCTGGGCATGCTTTTGCAGGACAGGATCATCTGGCTGGGCCTTGCGGATTTCTTATTCAAGTGTGGGGGTAACTTCCAGTGTGTTAGCGAGACCAGCCTCAACGATGTTCAGATGGAGTTGAGCCATCTCCTCTTGAAGTTCAATGGGCAAGGAATTTAGTATGGTATTTCAACTGACGGATTTTTGACTGAGTGCATCAGCTACCACGTTGGTTTTACTCGGGTGGTAGTTTATACCCAAATCATAATCTTTGACCAGTTCAAGCCATCTTCGCTGACGGAGATTCAAATCAGGTTGAGTGAAGATGTACTTGAGGCTTTTGTGATCGGTAAAAATTTGACACTTCTTCCCAATGAGATAATGTCTCCATATTTTGAGAGCATGCACTACTGCGGCCAATTCCAGATCATGCGTAGGGTAATTTCCTTCGTGTGGTCGCAACTGTCGTGATGCATAAGCCACCACCTTGCCGTCTTGCATGAGTACGCAGCCAATCCTTGTCTGGATGCGTCACAGTAGACATCAAAACTGCGATATATGTCTGGAAGAGTTAATACATGAGCGGTGGTCAGGCGTTTCTTTAGCTCACTGAAGCTTTGCTCATAGTCTTGTGTCCATTCAAACTTCTTGTCCTTCTTGAGTAGTTTGGTCATGGGCTTGGCGATCTTGGAGAATCCTTCAATGAAACGGCGGTAATATCCCGCTAGTCCAAGGAAGCTTCGGATCTGAGATACGGTTGTGGGTGGCAACCAGTTGAGCACATCTTTTACCTTGCTGGGGTCCACGGCTATACCTTCGGCGGATAACACGTGTCCAAGAAATCTGACTTGTTTAAGCCAAAACTCACATTTGTTGAACTTAGCGTAAAGCTGATGGTCTCTGAGTCGCTACAATATTGCTCGGAGATGTCCATTGAGATCCTCTTCACTTTTTGAATATATGAGTATGTCATCGATAACGACTACCACGAACTTATCGAGGAAGTCCATGAACACTTTATTCATCATGTGCATGAAGAAGGCAGGGGCATTGGTGAGACCAAAGGACATGATTGTATATTCGTAAAGACCGTATCGAGTGGTGAATGCGGTCTTAGGAATATCTTCCTTTTTAATCTTGAGCTAATGGTATCCATCCTTAAGTCAATTTTGGAGAACACCTTGGCACCACTGAGCTGATCGAACAAATCATCAATCCTTGGCACCGGGTATTTATTTTTGATGGTGACATCATTCAGCTGCCGATAATCTACACACATGCGGAGGCTTCCATCCTTTTTGTTTACAAAGAGTGCGGGCGATCCCCATGGCGAGGAACTGGGACGGATGTACCCTTTTTGGACCATTTCATCGAGACGCTTCTTTAATTCCACTAACTCTGATGAGGGCATCCTGTAATATTTCTTTAATAACGGTGCGGTTCCAGGTACCGGATCTATTGCAAACTCAAGTTCTCGGTCTGGCGGCATCAGGAAATTCATCAGGAAATACATCAGGAAATTCACTGACCACAGGAATTAATTCCAACTCAGCCACGGTGGTAAACATCATCTCCTTCTTTGGTATGCTTCTGCGCGAGTAGAACTTTGTAATCTGCCCTTCTTGATTGATCAACGTGACTTATCGGGTTGCACAGCTTATGCATACTTGGTATTGAGTCAGCCAATTCATGCCCAGAATAACATCCAGCTATGCTGATTCAATGAGTATCAAGGATGTTGGAAAGCTTATTCCATTGATGTTGATTTCCAAGTTACGGCAGACCAGACTGCTCTTGATCAAAGATGCCGGGGTTTGTACCAGCAAATTTTTGCCCAAGAGAGAACAAGAAAAATTGTTTTGGGCAACAAAACTCCGAGAAATAAAAGAGTGGGAAGCCCCCGAGTCAAACAAAATTACTTCAGGTATGCTATTTATGGAAAACATACCGATGACCACTTCGGGGTTTTCTTGGGCTTCATCTGCGGAGAGGTGATTGACGTGCCCGGTGACGTTTTGTTGGTCCGGGTATGATCCCATGAAGTTGACTTGTGGCCGGAATAAGGTGTTTGCCTTGCTATTCTTGGGACACTGACGGGCATAATGTCCATTTTTCCCACAACTGAAGCAGGAATTATTGCGCTGGCGCTCCTCCTGCACTGGGTTGGTAATAACATTCTTGACTTGGGTAGTAGTCTTGTTAACATTTTGTTGCCAATTGGGCTTGTAGTCTACCCGAGTTTGCTGCCAGGTTTGTGCCTTCTGCACCGGTGGTCCTTCCTTCCTTGGTTCAAACTTGTGTTTATGCTCGTTATTAGCTGGTCGGGTGTCCAGTACGAGCTTGTGTTCTCTTTCCACGATAAAAGCTTTATTCACCAGAGTTTGGAAATCTAGGAAATCAAGCATACTGAGAGTGCATCTGAGTTGCGAGTTTAATCCTCCAAGAAACCGGTCAATTTTTCTCTCTTATGTGGCCATGTCATATAGGGAATAATGGGCCAGATGGTTGAATTGCTGCAGATATTCTCCCACAGATAGATTTCCTTGGTTGAGGGCAAGGAACTCACGTTGCTTGGTCTTCATTACTCCAGTAGGGATGTAATATTTCCGGAACTCATCCTTGAATTTGGTCCAGGTGAGTGCATCATCAGCAGGCCACATGGCTTTTGTATTTTCCCACCATAAGGCAGCAGCGCCTTCAAGATAGTGGGTTGCATATGGAACTTTGTCATCTTCGGCGGTACGGGAAATTTCAAGTTTCCTCTCAATAGTTCGCAACCAATCATCGGCATCCAACGGGTCATCTGCCTGACTGAAACTGGGAGGTTGAGTTCGCTGAAAATCTGATAGCTTGGAGAAATGACCATTCTGCTGTCCATTCTGACCAATCATAGCTTGAACACTTTTTAATACTTCCAGCAGATCATTATTTCTTCTTTCCTCAAACATACGCAGGATTTGTTCAGTGGTAGGCGGATGTGGCGGTGGAGGCGGTGGTATGAATGGCTCGGGGGAGTGTCCTGCCTGTCGGGCGGAGCGACGAACAGGAACATCCTCGTGAGCGATGTTACTGTTGCCTCCCCGCATCATCCTATATTGGATTTTTCCCAAGGCAACGCATTCGAGATGAGAAGCATTCAAAAGCAAATATAGGCGGGGAAAGCCAGCAACAAAAATCGAGGAAAACAGAATAGCGAAGAAAACAGCGAGTAGAAAATACATAACTTCAGCATAATTATACAAGGACGCATACATAAAAGAAAATCAACATGCCCGATTACACTACTTTCATACATAAAACATCACGACTCATACATAGTACAACAGTCTGACAACTGCTAATACTCTAGAGCTCTACTGCTCTGCGGGTGCTGCGGGGTTCTCTCCTGAAGTCGACTCGGATACCGAACTGACGAGATTAATGGAAACCTCGGGGTTAAAGGTAACACGGCGACGCTGCCTCGGAGGCTCTCCTTCTGGGGCGGGAGTAGGGTGGATCATAGGAGCTACAGGGGTACTGAGGAGTGAGATCCACACGGCAGGGGCACTAAGAGGAGTTATAGTCGAGGTGCCCGAACTACTAGGAGGGGTTACTGGTGAATTAGGGGAAACAGAACTGGGGACATGAGAGGTGAGTCCCAAGGAAGCGGGAATGGTGACAGACCTAGTAGAGGCTAAAGCAAAGAGAGCGTGAGTCAACTCGCGTGCTAGCTCGTGGATGATAAGGTAACTAGCAGTGATATAACGGGAAAGATGGCTAGCAACACTATCAGACTCCGGATCAATTTTAGGGAAAAGAATATGACCGTTGTCGTTCAAAGAAGGGTAGTATTGGAAACCTGGGTGGTCCTGCATGCAGACCTCGCTGTGGCGGAGCTCAACGAGGACCTCGAATGCAGCAAACTAGATGGCTAGCGAAGGGGTAGAAGAATGACCGCTTCAAGAAGTACAAGAATAGGAGCTGGAATTAGTACGAACGCGTAGAGTCACCACTGCCTGATATTCACAAACTGAGTCAGCTAGACGCTCCCGGTACACGCGATAAACTGGGTTGTCTCCATGAGGGTACAGCCGATGCCACACGTTGCGGAGGAGGTGCGGCGACGTGTACGGCATCAGCTGCAACTGGCACGGATACGGCACCGGAGCCATCTACACTCACAAGCATTAGTAGGTTAGCATAACAATAACACAGGTATAGATAAAGCAATAACCAACTAGACAGACTACCGGCACTCAAACTAAACGTGTTTCTAGCGTTTAACTAGCACGTCTTAGTCTAACGCATCCTATAGTCAGCGCGGCTCTGATACCAAGCATTGTGGCACCCCGGATCAGAGGGACCGGTTTACCTTGCATTGCCAGCCCAGAGACCTTGTCTTCTGGCAACACACAACATCTTGGTACAGAAAGCAGCCGCTTTATTGATACTAGTGGACCAAAGTTTTACATTACAACAGTTAGCGAGCCCGATCGGCACACACGGTGCGGCTAGAGAATATGTACATTATTTAATGAACATAAAAGGGCCTCGGACATAACCTACGCAGCAGCGGAACGACATCCTAGCGGAACTCCATCTCACAGGGACACCGATGTGGATAATGACTAGACTCAGATGGCAATCCTTCCGAGCGGAACTTTCCTGAAATCTAGCATGACACGCCAGGTCAGTACTTTGAATGTACTTGCAAGCTTACAGCAAAATAGAATCATAATGACAATCAATACCATGATAATTAATAAATTTTAAATATGCAGCAACAGACTTAAATGAATATTTACTAACATGCTATGCTCATGACTTTGCATAAAGAAAACCTCAGTCTATCTTACTCATGATAATTTATTATAACCACCAGCTTATTCATTTCAACAAGATATAACTCGTGATCCTTCCGGTGATCACCAACCTACCCATACTGGGTCTCAAAACATCTCGGAAGCTCTTCCATCAACTTATCATCTTACCAGAAATTTAGAACATAGTGAGCAAAAAAAAATCTGTTGACCCATGGTGTGACCTACTTTCGAGCGTGTCCGTGACCGTGGACTCGGCTATCAATAGATTAAATACACTCTGCAGAGGTAGCGCACTGTACCCACACCATGGAACCCATGGCCTCTTAATCCCATTCGGGTGGACCAACGGCATTCCGACGAAACCCGTCCATTGCCATGACACTCCTCTGGCCACTCCGACTCGTTCCCCCACTGGAACAGTCCTGGGTGGTCCTGTGTCTACCAAAGACACACTCGCCACCGTCGTGGCCAAACAAAACATGCCCCAAATGGGAATTCGGTACCATAAAACTAACTACGGGCACACAAGGTTATGTCTGCCTACCGGGCCAGGGTACTGCACGCCCATAACCTTCCCTATCTGGAGGTACCGACAGGAGGCATGTCAATGGATAGCATCAAGACCTTCCCATAAAGGTAAATGTGGTTACACTGCGAAAGACTCGATTCAGTGGCACCATGACCTGGTCAACAATTTATTCAAGTTGAGTTATTAACAGTTTCAACTTAGAAAGAAATAAATTAACCGGTGTCATACAATGCCATGCAAAATACCAAAGTGCAGTACATAAACAAGTAAATTCCATGCAACAATAAAACTGAGTCAATAATTTGACTTAGCAAAATTTTATCATAATTACTTAATGCAAAAGAAAATAACTTCACATATGTATACCCATAATCATATTATCCCAACTTTAGTTCAACTATCTTAATGGCTTAAACCAAACTCCAACTTTCTGTAAAGTGAAATGAAACCAATTACTACAATAACACAAAAAAAAAAATTAACAAAATATTTAACATGCATAATATAAATCATTTTTTCAAGTTGTAAAAATCACAAATATTGAAATGGCACTATGAAAACGTTGTTGTGGCTTGCCTTAGTTCAAATGAGGCTCACAAGCCTCCTGGTGATCCTCAAGACAAGTCTCTGCTTCTGAAAACAAATAAAAGTTCAAAAATAAATTATCAAGATTCATTCAAAAATTCACCAGAAAATCTATACAGCACCAAATGGTTTCATTTTTGGTGTGCTGCAAGATTTCTTCACCAGGAACACAATGCAAAAAAGAATCAATTCATTTGGACTTAACGTTAAAAAGTTACAGTATTTTGAAGTTCTCTGGAATTAATTTAAATTTAGAAGTTTAAATAAAGGAAATAGGGGGGGTGACGTCGAAGGCATAAACGCCCCGAGCGCCACCACTTATACCGCTTTGCGCGGGAGTGGAGAGACTGACTAGCGGGCCCTGCTAGTCAGGTGAGAGGGAGAGAGAGATGGGCAGAGGCGACCGTCGTTTCGCCGGAGCGTACGCCGGCGACGTTGCCCCCTTGGATCAAACGGAGATGATAGATCGACGGAGAAGGTTGAGACGCACCTGCCTGTAGCCGTAGGGTGGCTGGAGGTGGATGGACGGCGACGGAATGGAGCTCGAAGGCGGAGGCAGAACAGAGGACTCGCCGGAGTAGGGGAAGACGACGAGCTACGGCACCTCCAGCAGTTCCAGCTAGGCGAAGTAGCTTCACCAAAGAGTGGCGGAGGCACTGGTGCGGTCGCCATGGACGGAGGGAGTCGGAAGCTACCTCGACGGCCCGAGGGGGATCGCCGGTGAGCTCGGCTCGGGAACGGTGGCCTGAGGCCTACCCGGCCTGGCCACGGGGTTCTACTCTATCTGGGGTCGTGTGGGAGTGGAGCGGTGTGCTCGAAGTGGCTGGGGAAGGGCCTATTTATAGGCAAGTGAGAGGGGGGATCGGTGCTCTGCAGGTGACACCTGGCCGTGCCGGGCGACGAACTGGAGTCAGTGAGAGGGGGAAGAAGAAGACGGAGTCACAAGGGAGCTGTGGCCGGGCGGAGACGAACACAGGGACGCTGGAGATGGTGACGAGCACAGTGCGCACCGCACTGTGCCTTGGCGGACCGCGCCCGTGCTCGCTGCGGCGAGCTCCTGCATCGGGGAGCGCTAGGAGGGTACTGTGAAGATGAGGACGACGATGGGGGCGGGTTTTGGCGCGGTTGGGCGGGCTCGGAAGCGAGCACGCGCTCTATAGAGCACTGGCGACACCCAGAGTGCGCCGGCTGCATGCCATGGCACGATGCGCACGCATGGTCACCGCGCGAACTCGTGTCTGTGGGCTGACTTGGTGCCAAAAACCTTGCCTGGCTTGTTGTTCGTGGTAGATAGGTAAGTTACCCAGAGTAGGTTTAACTCCAGACGCAGTAGAATGAGATTAACTAGCCTGGTAAGTTTCTGGCCAGAAACTTTGAGAGCTTGCTGTGGTAAAATGGTGAATAGTTGGAGGCTGTTCTTTGGAGGCTAGTCAGGAGTTACTAGGGTGAATAAGCACAAGAAGTTTCAGGAGGATTGGAGCAAGTAAAATGGTAGTTGCTGTAGAAACTACCATTTATGTCCAGAATGGAAAAGATTTTCTGTAGCAAACATATTCCAAAAAGTAGTGCAATATTTTTTCTCAGGAATGTGCCTTAGGGTCCAAAGAATATTTAGGAATTTCCTCAGGATTTTTGGAGCCAGAAAAATAGGGGTTGCTTTGGAGCACCAAGAATTTAGCTAGGGGTTTAGGGAGAAAGATGAATATTTTTCAAATATGAAAAATATTCCAATGAGAATATTGGGGTGGTCCAGAGATATATAATAGTTTGGGATGGATGGGAGGCACTTGGGTGAAAGCCAAGGGTACCCAAGTGGTTTAAGTCCATATGAAATGATTCAAAAACACCAAGGTTAAAAATAAATTTAAATAAATCTTTGGCAAATAAAAGAGGGCAAAAATCAGGCTGTCACATAAGTAGCAATGTCTACTCTTCATTTTCTTCTCAGTTGATTTCTCAACAAGAGAAGCGATAACTTGAGTCTTCTTGGGAAGTGGCCTTTCTTCAAATTGTGGTTGAGTATGAGATTGAACTTGTGGCCTCTTCCCTTGTTGCTTATCATTAATGGGTTATTCTTCAACGGGCAAGATCTAACATGATGCGCTTCAATTTTGCACTTGTAGCAAATAATCTTGGCCGAACTCTTGAGTTGTTCTTGGCACTTCTTCTTGATAATGATCTTGGACTTTTTCTTCTTGTTCGAGTTGAATCCAAGTCCACCTTTGTCATTGGGGGATTTTTGCACACTCAAGATATTGTTGAGTGTGGACTTCCCTTCATGACACTTTTCCAAGTCTTTCTTCAAAGAAGTGACTTGGGCCTTGAGCTCTTTGATTTCCTCTACATGGTTAGTATCAACAAAAGTACTAGAGGAAGTATAAGCTTCATCGTTATAGCAACAAGTCAAGGAAAGTAATTCATCACAAGATGTACCAATGTTATGAGTAGATGAATTACGAGGACTAGCACATGGCAAGATAGCATTTTGACTTGTAGTAGTGCTAGTATCCACATGAGACTCAACAGATGTTACCTTAGCAATCATAGCCTCATGAGCTATCTTTAGCACATTATGGGATACTAGACGATCATCATGAGACCTTGTGAGCTTTACATGACTTCATTCCAATTTCCCATAATTGCTAGATAGCAACTCAAGTTGAGCCCTTAGCTCAACATTCTCCTTCAAAATGGATGCTTCACTAGAAATAGAGTTAGTAGCACAAGCATCATCAATAATAGCAAGAGGAGAAGGCAACTTGGCAAGCTCTTTTGAATATGAAGCTTTAAGTTTAGCATGAGACTCGGTGAGTTTGATGAGCTCACTCTTAATGACCCTTGAGCCATTTTCGAGGTGTTCAAAGTCCTCAATGAGTTTAGCATGCACAACTTCAAGCTTCTCATTTTTAGTTTCAAAACCATTGGCTACCTCAAGAGCTCTATCACGAGATTCCCTCACTCTAGACAATTCTAGAGCAAAAGTCTCCTCAAGAGATTCCTTGGTGGTTTGTTCAAGTTCAAGAGCTTGAGAAAGGTTCGCGATCTCATTAGCATAATCATGCTCATGACCTTCCATTTTCTCAATGGTGACCTCATGCTCCTCTAGACGAGATTCCAACTCATCAATATATTTCTTGCCCTCAATGGCAATAGACATGATTTCCATAAAGTTGGAACGAGCTAATTTATTCTTAAGAATAGCTTTAAAAAGCATTTCCCCTTAGTTTGTAAAGAGGCAACATTATCATTCTCTTCATCATTATCAACATCACCATCATTCTTGTCATCATCACTATCATCACAAGATATATTGGGATTCAAAGTGGGAGATACCTTTGAAGCCTTAGCCATAAGGCAAAACGCAATAGATGATGATGTTGGATCCCTTGAAGCACCATCCAAGGCCACGTCTCGTTCCATGAGGTGTTGGATTTCCTCTACATTGTTAGCATCACAATTCGAGGAAATATATGCATTTTTATCATGGCAATGAGACATAGCAATCATATCATCATGAGATTTAGTCAAGCAATTTCTACATGATATGCAAGAACTTTTAACACAAGCATGTGAAACATTTAGAGTGCTCAAAGTGTTAAAGTCCAAAGGTGAAGCATTGCAATAATAAAGTGATGAAGGATCGTCAATAATAAGACTATAATCATTGCAATGAACACCACTACTCACCATATTATTACCTTGTGGCAAACCACATGTAGGTGAAGTAGAAGAAGTTGAGAATATTATACGACCGGAGGTGGAGGGAGGACAACCATTCCCATAATTCTTGGACACACCATATTTATATTGAAGCTCTGTCCACAACTCATGAGCATCCCGGAACGGCATGAGTTGAAATAAAACTACATTGCTCTAAGCTTCAAAAAGCACATTAGAAGCTTGAGCATTGAGATAAGAGTTTTTCTCATCCTCTAAAGATAATCTTTGGGGATCCTTTGGAGGAGAAAAACCCATATCTACAATTCGCTCTAAATTTGGGTCCATGACCCTAAAGAGATTAAGCATGTGAATTACCCAAACATCAAAGTTTGTGCAATCAAAACTAAGAGTGTCAGATAATCCCAAGGCCCTTGTCGACATCCTTACTCTGTAGGCGGTTAAGCCCTATAAAGAGAGACGAGGCTCTGATACCAATTGAAAGACCGTGGATCTCGCCTGGAGGGGGGTGAATAGGCACTTTATAATAATCACGGTTTAGGCTCGAACAAATGCGGAATAAACCTAGCGGTTAATTTGTCAAGCACAAAACCTACAACGACTAGGCTCACCTATGTGCACCAACAACTTATGCTAAGCAAGACAAACAACTAGGTGATAGAAAGATATATGACAAGAAACAATATGGCTATCACAAAGTAAAGTGCATAAGTAAAGGGCTCGGGTAAGAGATAACCGAGGCACACGGAGACGACGATGTATCCCGAAGTTGACACCCTTGCGGATTCTAATCTCCGTTTGGAGTGGTGTGGAGGCCCAATGCTCCCCAATAAGCCACTAGGGCCACAGTAATCTCCTCACGCCCTCGCACAATGCAAGATGTCGTGATTCCACTAAGGGACCCTTGAGTGCGGTCACCGAACCCATACAAATGGCAACCCTTGGGGCGGTCACCGAACCCGTACAAATTGCTCGGGGCGATCTCCACAACCTAATTGGTGACCCCGACGCTTGCCCGGAGCTTTTCACCACAATGATTGAGCTCCGAACACCACCAAGGTTGAGGCTATCTCCCCAACGACACCACGAAGCTTCACCACAATGGAATATGGCTTCGAGGTGACCACAACCGTCTAGGGCGCCCAAGCACCCAAGAGGAACAAGCTCAAGGGTACCTAGCACCCAAGAGTAATAAGCTTCTCAACTTCACTTCCACGTATCACTGTGGAGAACACAAACCTTCGCACCAAATGCAATGGCAAGGGTACACAGAGTGCCCAAGTCCTTCTCTCTCAACTCCCACCAAAGAAACTAATGCTAGGGAGGAAAAAGAGAGGAAGAACAAGAAGGAGAATACCGGGAACTCCAAGATCTAGATCCAAGGGGTTCCCCTCACCTAGAGGAGAAAGTGATTGGTGGAAATGTGGATCTATATCTACTCTCCCTCCCCCCCCCCAAAAAAAAAACTAGCAAGAATCCATGGAGGGATTGAGAGATACCAAGCTCGAAGAAGGTCAACAATGGGGGAAGAACACAAGCTAAAAGGATGAGGCTCAATAATGAAGAAGACCCCCTTTTATAGGGGGAAGAAAACCCAACTGTTATCCCCACCAACCAGCCTACAGCGAGCGGTACTACCGCTGGCTGCAGCGGTACTGCCGCTCGGCCCAGCGGTACTACCGCTGGGACCACGCACAACGCCAACGAGGGAAGAAACACGAGATAGAGCCCCCAAGAGGCACTAGTAGCGGTAGTAGGGCGGTACTACCGCTTATAAGTGGTACTACCGCACCTACTGCTGCTCCTATTGCCGCCCAACCCGACACAAGAAGCGACGGTCTCGAATCAAGGCGGCACTAGCGCGGAACCGGAGCGGTACCACCGCATATAGCCATGGGCGGTACTACCGCTGAGAACCAGCGGTACTACCGTTTGTGGCTATAAGCGGTACTACCGCTCTGGCCGAGTGGTACTACCGCAGGAGCAACAAGAAACCCTAAACTGCCATAACTTCTGCAAATGTGCTCCGAATTGAGAAAACTCAAGGTTGTTGGATAGAGGAAGACGAGTAGCATCAAAACAGCAACTGGTTATAGTAAGAAGGGGCAGGGAGGTATGCCTAAGATATAGAGGAGTGAACACTCCATCAGAGAAGAACCGGCATAACCTCCAACATCGAAAACATCATAGAAGATGCATGTGAACTCCATTTTCGATGAACTCGAGCTTGTCATCTAGATGACCATAAGCTCTAAGAGTCACACAAAGAACCAGCAAAAACCCCAACACCGAAAACATCATAGAAGATGCATGTGAACTCTGTTTTCGATGAACTCGAGCTTGTCGTGAAAATGACCATAAGCTCCAAATCTCACAAGGAGAAGAACCAAACAAGAACCAATAAAGATGATGCAAGAATGCAATGGTTTGAACTCTCTACGAACGATATGATCAAGCTACTCATCGAGAGCCCCCCTTGATAGTACCGCAATCGATCTTATAACCTGATCTCCCACAACTACCATGAGACCGGTAAAATAGAAAAACCTATCAAGGGCAAACCTTTGCCTTGCACATAGTCCACTTGAGCTGGATGATGACGATCTTGACTCCCTCAAGATGGACTACCTTTCTTGATTGTGTTGGCTCAGTGAAGACTAGTAGATTGCTCCCCCATACACCACTATGGGTGATCCACTCTTCGACACATCTTCACAAGTCCATTGTCGTCACAATGCACGGCAAGCTTCAAGCACTTGATCTCTTCGTGATGCTCCACTTGAACTTGCACACCGTAACCTAACCCCACAAAGAACTCTCACGAAGACCATGGGTTAGTACACGAAGCTTAATTGAGAATGCTTACCATACCATGGGATCGCTTGATCCCTCTCGGTACATATTCTATGCTTTGTGTGTTGATCAAATTGATTCACTCTTTGACTTAGCCTTGATCAACCTTGAACCTTTCCTACTCTCTTCATTTGGATGATGTCTTGAAGGCCGATGTCTACTACGCAACCTTCTTCTTGTAGACGTTGTTGGGCCTCCATATGCAGAGGTTTGTGAGACAGTAGCAAATTTCTCTCAAGTGGATGACCTAAGGTATATCAATCCGTGGGAGGCGTAGGATGAAGGTGGTCTCTCTCAAGCAACCCTGCAACCAAATAACAAAGATTCTCATGTGTCCCCAACACACCCAATACAATTGTAAATTGTATAGGTGCACTAGTTCAGCGAAGAGATGGTGATACAAGTGCAATATAGATGGTAGATATAGGTTTTTGTAATAAGAAAATATAAAAACAGCAAGGTAGCAAGTGGTAAAAGTGAGCATAAACGGTATTGCAATGATAGGAAAGAAGGCCTAGGGTTCATACTTTCACTAGTGCAAGTTCTCTCAACAATAATAACATAACTGGATCGTATAACTATCCCTCAACATGCAATAAAGAGTCACTCCAAAGTAACTAATAGCGGAGAACAAACAAAGAGATTATGGTAGGGTACGAAACCACCTCAAAGTTATTCTTTCTGATCGACCTATTCAAGAGTCTGTAGTAAAATAACACTAAGCTATTCTTTCCGTTCAATCTATCATAGAGTTCGTACTAGAATAACACCTTAAGACACAAATCAACCAAAACCCTAATGTCACCTAGATACTCCATTATCACCTCAAGTATACATGGGCATGATTATACAATATGCATCACACAATCTCAGATTCATCTATTCAACCAACACAAAGTACTTCAAAGAGTGCCCCAAAGTTTCTATCGGAGAGTCAAGACAAAAACGTGTGCCAACCCCTATGCATAGATTCCCAAGGTCACGGAACCCGCAAGTTGATCAACAAAACATAAATCAAGTGAATCACGTGATATCCCATTGTCACCACAGATAAGCACATGCAAGACATACATGAAGTGTTCTCAAATCCTTAAAGACTCAATCCGATAAGATAACTTCAAAGGGAAAAATCAATTCATCACAAGAGAGTAGAGGGGGAGAAACATCATAAGATCCAACTGTAATAGCAAAGCTCGCGATACATCAAGATCGTGCCATCTCAAGAACATGAGAGAGAGAGAGAGAGAGATCAAACACATAGCTACTGGTACATACCCTCAGCCCCAAGGGTGGACTACTCCCTCCTCGTCATGGAGAGTGCCGGGATGATGAAGATGTCCACCGGAGAGGGACCCCCCCCTCCGGGAGGGTGCCAGAACAGGTCTAGATTGGTTTTCGTTGGCAACAGAGGCTTTCGGCGGCAGAACTCCCGATCTAAGTTATTTTCCGGAGGCTATAGTATATATAGGAGGTGTTGGAGTCGGGGCCAAGCAAAGGGGTTCTATGGGCTGTCCACGAGGCAGGGGGCGCGCCCAGTAGGGGGCGCACCCCCCACCCTCTTGGGCAGCCCGTGGGTCTTCTCGTCCCCCTCCGGCACTCCGTGGGCTTCTTCTGGTCCAAAAATGATCTCCGTTGAATTTCAGGTCAATTGGGCTCCGTTTGATATTCCTTTTCTGCGAAACCCTAAAACAGGAGAAAAACAGAAACTGGCACTGGGCTCTGGGTTAATAGGTTAGTCCCAAAAATCATATAAAAGTGTATAATAAAGCCCATAAAATATCCTAGAAGGATAATATAATAGCATGGAACAATCAAAAATTATAGATACGTTGGAGACGTATCAAGCATCCCCAAGCTTAATTCATGCTCGTCCTCGAGTAGGTAAATGATGAAAACAGAATTTTTGATGTGGAATGCTACCTAACATAATTTTCAATGTAGTTCTCTTATTGTGGCATGAATGTTCAGATCGGAAAGATTCAAGACAAAACTCTATATCGACATAAGAAATAATAATACTTCAAGCATACTAACAAAGCAATCATGTCTTCTCAAAATACTATGGCTAAAGAAAGTTATCCCTACAAAATCATATAGTCTGGCTATGCTCCCTCTTCATCACACAAAATATTCATATCATGCACAACCCCGGTTTTAGCCAAGCACTTGTTTTCATACTCTATTCTTTCAAACCTTTCAACTTTCACGCAATACATGAGCGTGAGCCATGGATATAGCACTATGGGTGGAATAGAGTGGTGGTTGTGGAGAAGACAAAAAGGAGGGAGATAGTCTCACATCGACTAGGCGTATTAACAGGCTATGGAGATTCCCATCAATAGATATCAATGTGAGTGAGTAGGGATTGCCATGCAACGGATGCACTAGAGCTAAAAATGTATGAAAGCTCAACAAAAGAAACTAAGTGGGTGTGCATCCAACTTGCTTGCTCACGAAGACCTAGGGCATTTAAGGAAGCCCGTCGTTGGAATATACAAGCCAAGTTCTATAGTGAAATTTACCACTAGTATATGAAAGTGACTAAACATGAGACTCTCTATCATGAAGAACATGGTGCTACTTTGAAGCACAAGTGTTGAAAAGGATAGTAGCAATTGTCCCTTCTCTCTTTTCTCTCTTTTTTTTGGAGGGGCTTTCTCTCCTTTTTTTTATTTATCCCCTCTCTATTTTTTTGGGCCATCTCTTTCTTTTATTGGCCTTTCCTCACATGCGACAATGCTCTAATAATGATGATGATCACACTTTTATTGATTTACAACTCGATATTCAACTCGATACTAGAACAAAGTATGACTCTATAGGAATGCCTCCGGCGATGTACCGGGATGTGCAATGAATCAAGAGTGACATGTGTGAAAAGTTATGCATGGTGGCTTTTCCACAAATACGATGTCAACTACATGATCATGCATGGCAATATGACAATATGAAGCGTGTCATATGAACGGAACGGTGGAAAGTTGCATGGCGATATATCTCGGAATGGCTATGGAAATGCCATGATAGGTAGGTATGGTGGCTGTTTTGAGGAAGATATATGGTGATTGTTTTGAGGAAGGTATATAGTGGGTGTATGGTACCGGCGAAAGTTGCGCGGTACAAGAGAGGCTAGCAATGGTGGAAGGGTGACAGTGCGTAATATCCATGGACTCAACATTAGTCATAAAGAACTCATATACTTACTGCAAAAATTTACGAGTCATGAAAACAAAGTAATCGATGCATGCTCCTAGGGGGGAGGTTGGTAGGAGTTAACCATCGCGCGCCCCGACCTCCACACAAAGGGTGACACTCTACAAATACCTCATGCTATAACTTCATCGCATAGCGGTTCACCATACGTGCATGCTACGGGAATCACTAACTTTAACACAAGTATTTATCAATTTCATAATAACTCCACTAGCATGACTCTAATATCACTATCCTCGTATCTCAAAACAATTATCAAGCATCCAACTTCTCATCATATTCAATGCACTTAGTATGAAAGTTTTTACTACATTTATCTTGGATGCCTATCATGTGAAGGCTAGTTTTATAGCCAAAGCACATTACCATGCTGTTTTAATAGACTCTCAAAAGGATATAAGTGAAGCATGAGAGATCAATCAATTTCTACAAAATATAATTACCACCGTGCTCTAAAAGATACAAGTGAAGCACTAGAGCAAAAACTATTCAACTCAAAAGATATAAGTGAAGCACATAGAGTGTTCTAACAATTCCTAGGCCATATTTATCTCTCTCAAAAAGGTGTGTCCATCAAGGATAATTGTGGCAAACTAACAACCAAAGACTCAAATGATACATGACGCTCCAAGTAAGACACATATCATGTGGTGAATAAAAATATAGCTCTGAGTATAGTTACCGATAGATGAAGACGAAAGAGGGGATGCCTTCCCGGGGCATCCCCAAGCTTAGGCTTTTGGTTGTCCTTAAATTTGACCTTGGGGTGCCTTGGGCATCCCCAAGCTTAGGCTCATGCCACTCTTTGTTCCATAGTCCATCAAAGCAATACTCAAAACTTGAAAACTTCACAACACAAAACTTAGACAAAAATCTCGTGAGCTCCGTTAGTATAAGAAAACAAACCACCACTCAAAGGTACTGTTGCAAACTCATTCTAAATTTATATTGGTGTAATATCTACTGTATTAAAACTTCTCTATGGTTCATACCCTCCGATACTACTCATAGATTCATCAAAATAAGCAGACAACACTTGGAAAACAGAATTTGTCAAAAACATAACAATCTCTAGTAATCTGTAACTTTCACATACTTCTGTAACTCCAAAAAAATTGAAATAAATTGGTAAACGTGAGGAATTTGTCTATTAATCATCTGCAAAAAGAATCAACTACATAGCACACTCCAGTAAAATATGGTGACTATTCTAGTGAGCGCTAACGATTCTGTTTTTCACAGCATGATCATATAGACTTCACACAAGTCTTCCCAAAGGTTCTACTTGGCACAAACACTAATTAAAACACAAACCCACATCTAACCAGAAGCTAGATGCAATATTTATTCCTAAACAGAAGCAAAAACAAAGAAAATAAAATTGGGTTGCCTCCCAACAAGCGCTATCGTTTAACGCCCCTAGCTAGGCACAATGATTTCAATGATGCTCGCATAAAAGATAAGAATTGAAACATAAAGAGAGCATCATTAGGAATATAACTAGCACATTTAAGTCTAACACACTTCCTATGCATAGGGATTTTGTGAGCAAACAACTTATGGGAACGATAATCAACTAGTATAGGAAAGCAAAACAAGCATAGCTTCAAAATTTTAAGCACATAGAGAGGAAACTTGATAATATTGCAATTCCTACAAGCATATGATCCTATCTCATAATAATTTTCAGAAGCATCATGAAATAGTTCAACTATATAACCAGCACATAAAGCATTCTTTTCATGATCTACTTGCATAGACATTTTACTACTCCCATCATAAGAAAAATTCTTCTCATTCATAGTAGTGGGAGGAGCAAACTCAAAAAAATAACTATCATGTGAAGCATAATCAAATTGAAAATTAAAATCATGATGACAAGTTTCATGGTTATCTTTATTCTTTATAGCATACGTGTCATCACAATAATCAACATAGATAGCAACTTTGTTCTCATAATCAATTGGAACCTCTCCCAAGATAGTGGAATCATCACTAAATAAAGTCATGGCCTCTCCAAATCCACTTTCATCAATATAATCATCATAAATAGGAGGCATGCTTTCATCATAATAAATTTGCTCATCAAAACTTGGGGAACTAAAAATATCATCTTCATCAAACATAGCTTCCCCAAGCTTGTGGCTTTGCATATCATTAGCATCATGGATATTCAAAGGATTCACACTAACAACATTGCAATCATGCCCATCATGCACATATTTTATGCCAAGCATTCCATGTAATTCTTCTTCTAGTACTTGAGCACAATTTTCCTTCCCATCATTTTCACGAAAGATATTAAAAAGATGAAGCATATGAGGTAACCTTAATTCCATTTTTTGTAGTTTTCTTTTATAAACTAAACTAGTGAAAAAACAAGAAACAAAAAGATTCGATTGCAAGATCTAAAGATATACCTTCAAGCACTAACCTCCCCAGCAACGGCGCGAGAAAAGAGCTTGATGTCTACTACGCAACCTTCTTCTTGTAGAAGTTGTTGGGACTCCAAGTGTAGAGGTTTGTAGGACAGTAGCAAATTTCCCTTAAGTGGATGACCTAAGGTTTATCAATCCGTGGGAGGCATAGGATGAAGATGGTCTCTCTCAAGCAACCCTGCAACCAAATAACAAAATGTCTCTTGTGTCCCCAACACACCCAATACAATTGTAAATTGTATCAGTGCACTAGTTGGGCGACGAGATGGTGATACTAGTGCAATATAGATGGTAGATATAGGTTTTTGTAATAAGAAAATATAAAAACAGCAAGGTAGCAAGTGGTAAAAGTGAGCATAAATGGTATTGCAATAATAGGAAACAAGGCCTAGGGTTCATACTTTCACTATCTCTCAACAATAATAACATAACTGGATCGTATAACTATCCCTCAACATGCAACAAAGAGTCACTCCAAAGTAACTAATAGCGGAGAACAAACGAAGAGATTATGTTAGGGTATGAAACCACCTCAAAGTTATTCTTTCTGATCGACCTATTCAAGAGTATGTAGTAAAATAACACGAAGCTATTCTTTCCGTTCAATCTATCATAGAGTTGATAACAGAATAACACCTTAAGACACAAATCAACCAAAACCCTAATGTCACCTAGATACTCCATTGTCAACTCAAGTATCCATGGGCATGATTATACGATATGCATCTCACAATCTCAGATTCATCTATTCAACCAACAGAAAGTACTTCAAAGAGTGCCCTAAAGTTTCTATCGGAGAGTCAAGACAAAAATGTGTGCCAACCCCTATGCATAGATTCCCAAGGTCACGGAACCCTCAAGTTAATCACCAAAACATACATCAAGTGAATCACGTGATATCCCATTGTCACCACAGATAAGCACATGCAAGACATACATCAAGTGTTCTCAAATCCTTAAAGACTCAATCCGATAAGATAACTTCAAAGGGAAAACTCAATTCATCACAAGAGAGTAGAGGGGGAGAAACATCATAAGATCCAACTATAGTAGCAAAGCTCGCGATACATCAAGATCATGCCATCTCAAGAACATGAGAGAGAGAGATCAAACACATAGCTACTGGTACATACCCTCAGACCCGAGGGTGGACTACTCCCTCCTCGTCATGGAGAGTGCCGGGATGATGAAGATGGCCACCGGAGAGGGATTCCCCCCTCCGGCAGGGTGCCAAAACGGGTCTAGATTGGTTTTCGGTGGCAACGGAGGCTTTCGGCAGCGGAACTCCCGATCTAGGTTATTTTCCGGAGGTTTCAGTATATATAGGAGGTGTTGGAGTCGGGGCCAAGCAAAGGGGGTCTATGGGCTATCCACGAGGCAGGGGGCGCGCCCAGTAGGGGGGCACGCCCCCCACCCTTGTCGGTAGCCCGTGGGTCTTCTCGTCCCCCTCCGGCACTCCGTGGGCTTCTTCTGGTCCAAAAAATGATCTTTGTTGAATTTCAGGTCAATTGGGCTCCGTTTGATATTCCTTTTCCGCGAAACCCTAAAACAGGAGAAAAACAGAAACTGGCATTAGGCTCTGGGTTAATAGGTTAGTCCCAAAAATCATATAAAAGTGTATAATAAAGTCCATAAAACATCCTAGAAGGATAATATAATAGCATGGAACAATAAAAAATTATAGATACGTTGTAGACGTATCAAAGGTAAACATGAATGATCACACACTCTTCTTCTTCAAGACATGCTTGCAATAAGCTCAACACTCACAAGACCAATCTTTGGACAATTCCTTAATAGCACCTTGGTCATCACAAACTCTCCTTGAAACCAACAAATGAATTCCAGGAAAATCCTATGGACAAACCCTTCAAATATAGCTCAAGGCAACCATTGGTCCATAGAGATTGTCATCAATTACCAAAACCAAACATGGGGGCACCGCATATTCTTTTAGATGGGGCTGGTTGCCGGCGCACATGTTCTTGGTCAGACCAACAAGACCATGTGGCTACATGTGATCATCCCTCTTTGATCAGCCATTGGTGAGTTCCGGACCTCTTCTTCGAAGAAAAACAAGTACTGGCGTAAATGGCTCTCTTTGGATACGTTGATTAGATAGGCATTGGGCGTGTGCACCCATGACATCAGCATAACTAGCTTCATCGGGTATCGTGAAGCTCTATTTTTGTTGACACCTTAGGGCATGTCTGCATCAAGATTTCCAATGGATCAACACGTGCACAGAATGCCATGGCGTGATTGGAAGACCTGCTTTGGCGAAGATGGGATCTTGGATGCGATGAAGAATTTGCTTCACATGCAGTTGTTCCGACTTGGCTTGCAGGGTATGTTCCTGTCCAGACCTGGCACAAGTTCCTGTGAGCCTGGTGGAACATAGCTTGTAGTAGTAGCCTATGCGACTCGCGGCAGTAGCATTGGAGGACTTCTTTGTTGGTGGTGCTCCTTTGAGTATCAAGTCGTGATTTCCCGGGTGAAAACCTAAGGTCTCGCCTTTATTGGTTGTGTCTGGCAGTGTCCTTGTTGAAGATATTGTTTTGGGAACACGATCTTTCTCCAGGGTGAAAACCTACGATCTTTGATCGGGCAATGATAACATGCATTTTTCCTTCCTGGAGGCGTTACTTTTGGAGAACCTTCTTTCTAGTTCGGGTGTTGTCTTTGCTGGTGGTTTGAATGTTGCTACTGTGAGTGATTGATCAACATGGCAGTTGTTTTTTCTACTTTTTTGGTTGTGTGCATCCTAGATATTTTTAGGCATCTTGTTGGTGCAGAGGTTGGGTGTAATTGGTATCTATTTGATTTCAATATATTTCTCTTTTAAAAAATATCATTTATTTGGTAATAATTTATTGTTTACCTTAAAACAAAAAAAATTACTTGGTACGTCAATGTATAAATAATTATTTATCAAATCTTGCCCGTGATTTACGTACCAAAATCAAATTTAGAAGTTATTTGCTAATCACCTAGTATTTGGTAAGAATTTATTGTCTTACCAAAAAACATAAATTTTGCTTCATACGTCAATGTCTAAATAATTATTTATCAAATCATGCACGTGATTTACCTACCAAAATAAAATTTGGGATTTAATTTGCGAATCACTTATTTGGTAAAATGCATGGTCTTACAAAAAAACATGAATTTTCCTTGGTACGTCAATACAAGATGAAAATGAAGGAACGACGAGGTGGGCGATAGAACCTTACATTCTTTTTAAGTAGGAGACTAGATAATTGCACGTCAGGTGTAAATATTCTATAGTATGTTAGTCCATTATTTCCTATCATATTAGTGTGATTGTCTAAGTAATTATTTAGTAAATCATGCCCATGATTTACCTATCTAAATAAAATTTAGGATTTTATTTGATAATCACTTATTTGGTAAGAATTTATCATCTTACCAAAAAAATACTGGCTATGTCAATAAAAGGCGAAAATGAGGGAAGGATGTTGGACTAAGGATGAGGTGGACAACATAACCTTACATTTTTAATAGAAATTTAAGACTAAGCATTTAAAAGCATTTTTCCCAAAACACAGTGTTCCTAAAAATTAAAAAAATCTTTTGAATGGATTCTTTTCTTTATTAGCAACCTTTAAAATGAATCAAAAAAAACCTTTAAAATGAAACTATAGTGAGTTATGGTAAGAGCATCTACAACCGGACCTCCCATACCCACCCCAAAGGCATGAACGGGTTGTCCAGTCAGTGTCTGGACGGAAAAACTCCACCCAACCAGGTGCCTCATTTTTGGCCCAAACGCCCGGACTAATCGACACTCCCCACATCTGGCCCAAATCTGGGCGGATATGGGGACGCCCGGATGTGCCTGCCATGTCGGGCTAACCAGTTGGGCCCGCACCAATTCACTCATATCCGCCTTCCCTCCTTGCCCGAGCAGCTCCCTCCTCTTCTTTGTTCACCCTCGTCCGCACAGCCACCATCGAACTTCCATCGCTATCAGTGCTCCTCCCCATCCCCAACCTAGGGCTTCACCACCGGACCCCCAACCCACACCACCGTCGACTAGGCCGCCACCGGACGACGCCCCGGTACATCAAACTCCTCCGTATTTTCACCTCGCACTCTACGTGTTTGATGAAATTTCCGAGCCCCTTTTATTCTTTCAGTCATTACTTGTAGGTCGCCAATGGATTTGTCGTGGAATCACGGCTTTGTAAACGATGAGCTTTGCGAATTCATATTCAACGATTTCATCGCTTTATTGGATTCTCACGATGAGGATGTTGATATGATGATGATTATGAGCATCCAAGAGGAGTTGGGGAAGGCAGAGGAGCACGTCCTCAACTTCAGGGGTTCCATCAAGAGGCGGAGAGTTATTCCTCATGACAGGATTGGAGGTGCACGCCTTTGTACATGTACTACTTCACAACGGTGCCAACATTCCATGAAACATTCTTTTGTCGTAGCTACTGGATGAGCAGAAACTTGTTCTTGCAGATAGTGGATGGCGTGGACAAAGCCGGTGACAACTTCGCGCTGAGGAAGGATTGTTCCAGAAATCTTTCCTTTTCTCCTCTGCAGAAATGCATGGCTACTCTGAGGGTGCTTGCTTATGGTAAAGGAGCTGATGCAATGATGTAGAAATTCGGATGGAGAGACAACGGTACTGAACACCATAGTGTGATTTTCACGTAGTGTGGTGAAGGTGTTCAGACCAGGTTACCTGAGAGAGCCAACTATGGATGACACAGATTTTTTTTGGGCAATTGGAGTAGCAAAATGATTCCCATGTATGTTAGGTTCAGTTGATTGCATGCACTAACAATGGAAGAACTGCCCAAAAGGTTTGCATTGGAAATACCAAGGTCACGTCAAAGAAGCTACCATCATACTTGAAGAAGTGGCATCGTGTGATTTGAGGATTTTGCATGCTTTATTTGGCACGCCGGGTTTATGCAATGGAATTAATGTGTTGCGACGATATCCATTGTTTAAGAGACTCTATGATGGGGAAGCACCACCATGCAACTATACCGTTAACGGCCACAACTATAAGATGGGGCACTACCTTGCTGATGGTATCTATCCTAACTGGGTTGCGTTTGTGAAGACCATATCTGATCCCCAAGGCAACAAACAAACCCGCTTTGCAACAATTCGAAGAGGCGGCTAGGAAGGATGTGGAGATGGCATTTGGAATTCTCCAAACTCGTTAGGTTATTGTTCGTGGAGCTGCGATGATCTGGGAAGCAGAGACACTTTGGCAGCTCATGACATGTTGTGTAATCTTCCACAACATGATTATCGAGGGTGAGGGTGAAGGAGCAGCGTGCATGCATGATTTCAGGAAGCCCGGTGTTCAGGTCCGCCTCCCAGAACAAGAGGTGGAGAGCATTGCCAACTTTCTCGAGATGCATCGACAACTCCGAGATCAACATGTGCATATGCAACTTCTGGATGATCTTGTGGACACATGTGGGTCCAGACTGAAAATTAGTAACCTTTGCTTTTAATTTCTTGGTTATGCACTATGAATAATATTTATGTTTGAACTAAGATTGGATTTTGTATTCTTAAGTACGAACAATATGTATTCGTGTGCACAAAACAATGTTTGGCCAAAATGATCGACATGCATGTGTTTGCATGTATTTAGTATTTTGAAAATAGGGATTGAGGTTGTAAATGCCATTATTTGAGGCCCGCTGGGTCACTGTCCATGAGCGCGTCTGCGGGCATATAGGGGCTTGGATTTGGGAGGGGAACTGGTCTATGGGTATACAGAGGGAGGAGGTTAGGATATGTACCACTACCGCCGTTACATCAAGATTATTTGCCACTGCCTCATCTCCAAAAGAAATTTTCTAGTCGAGGTCGGAGATGACGCGATTGAGGGTCAGGGAGAGCGCAATAGTCTTTGGGGAATCGTCGTGGCCTTGTGCACCGTGGCCGGCACCGCCTCCTCCTCAGTCACCAATTCCAAACCCTAGGCTGATAACCTCGTGCGCCTCGGCTGGATCCATCGAGATGAACACGCGCCGCTGGATCTCCTCAATACACTCGCGTGCCTCGGCAGGATCTGACCGCAGACAGTCTGCATCAACGGGGGAAGGAGCAGAGTGGGAGGAGCTCCAGGGCACCATCGCCATGGGATGTGGTCCCTCGCCGCATCTGGAAAGGTGTCGTGACCCCACCTTGGGGGAGTGTGACGGAGCCGGATCCTCTGACTTGCAAGAGGCAAGTCAGAGAGCTACAGTGCATTTGTACGTGGAATAACGAAGAGAAGTCAGGGGCGATTGCACTGTTCTGCGGATCACTGTAGGTTTACACTGTTCATGAATCACTGTTGTTGATTACTGTTAGTAAATCACTGTTTAAAGCATACTTTTTGGAAGGCTGGCGAAGGGAAGTTAGGCTACTATACCATCCTCTGGCATCCCTCCTAATATCAGAGGATCTCAATCCGAGTGTGACGCCCGGATAATTAAGCTACAGTAAACCTCTGTTAACGATGCCACATCACCATGATTACTGTTATTAATCTCGTGTTAGTTCGAAACCGATTATAATTCAAAATTCAAAATCAAGCAAACAATAAAAGTTTTTTCAAATATTAAAACTAAAATGTTCAATAACTAGTAGATAAATCAGAGGCTATGATAAAATTGTAAACAACATTAATGAAATTTGTTAAGTGACTTAAACAACCTCAAACAGTGGCTGAAAACATTATTTAATAACCTATTTATTAATACCAAAGAAATATGAAAAGATACTTACCCCAAACTAGTTTTTGGTGGTAGGATATATTATGCTGTGATTTGTGGGCCAGCTCTCATATTTTAGAAAACTCATTTGGTGCCCAAACAATTAGCCGAGATAGAAAAGAATAATAAAAAGGTGAAAACAAAGCAAGCAAAAGGCTAATCTCCCTTCCCTGGACCGTTTGGCCTAGCTGGACACCCAGCTGGCCGGCCCACCCCAACCCTCTGGCCTATATGGCCCCGTTGCCCCCATCCCGGACAAACCCTAACCCCCCCCATGCACCACTCCCCCCCCCCATCACTTCGCCACCCTCTCCCCCGATTCGATCTGGATTGGGGCCCGGCTCCGCCCTCGACCTCTTGCCGCAACGTCGCCGTCTCCCCTCGCTCCGGCGAGCCACGGAGCCATTGATACGTCCAAAACGTATCTATAATTTCTGCTTGCTCCATGCCACTTTTGGGTGATATTGCTATGATATTCATACACTTCCATACACTTTTGATCATATTTGGACTAACTTACTAATCCAGTGCACCCCAGTGCCAGTTTCTGTTTTCGGCTGTTTTTGTATTTCAGGTTTTCACGTTTCGAGAACTGCCCTGAAAAATCCAGAAAAATTATATAAAAAATCAGCGATCCGGAAACAACACTGCGTCCGAAGGGCAGCCTGGGGGGCCACAGGGGCTCCAGGCGCCCTGTGGGCGCCCCCCCCCCCTGGGCCGCGCCAGGGGGGCGCCTGGGCCCCCCGAGGCTCCCCCGATGCCCTACTTTGGCATATATTTAAAGGACCCTCCGAAACCCTCAGAACAGGAACTCTTTTCGCGATCCCATCTCTGTTCCGCCGCCGCCGCCGCTTCCAAGATCGGGAGCACCAGGAGAACTCTTCCCGGCACCGTGCCGGAGGGGAGGATCACCACCGGGAGCTTCTCCACCACCATGGACGCCTCCCGGATGACTCGTGAGTAGTCTCCCTTGGACCATGAGTCCATGACCAATAGCTATGTGATGTTCTCCTCCTGTTCTTGTGCTTCACTAATTAGTCCTCGTGAGCTGCCCTACATGATCGAGGCACCTATGTAATCCTTATGCTGTTGCTATGTTGAGTTTGCAGGGATCCGATGGATTATGAGATTATGTTCAGATTGATCTTGAGTAATATATTTGATTCACCTCTTTTATATTTTAGTTCATAAGTAATTCTTGCATGTTCTCCGTTGTTACTTATTGCTTTGGCCGAGTAGTAGGTAGTGACTCCAAGAGGGAACGTTATGCTTGATTGTGGGTTCATGCCCCTCGATGACTAGCTTGAGTGACAGAAACATGAGTCTAGGGGATGTGCTGTTGCCACAAGGGGGAAAACAACGGTGCTTGTGCCCGCAGGTGCAAGGATTGTTTACTTTACGCAAAGTTCTTTTAATGCAGTTGTCTGTTGCATTGAGTTTACACTATGGGTGGGACTCGCAACTTAATACCAGCGAGATGTTCTGGATAGATATCTCAAGGTGGATGATTAGTAATAGATATTGATGGATTTCGGTCTACTTACTTTGGCGTACCGCCCATGCTTTGAACCTCAACCTTTCTTGCAATGTAGTCAGCATTGGTTTGCGTTCGTGGTCCTGTCAATTGCCCAGCTGTAATTTGTTTACCTCACATAGCTGTTTTATCGTCTTTTGGGGGAGAGACATCACTAGTGAACATCATGAGACTCCGGTCCATATTACCACTTGATCACATCCACTATTTACTTTCCGTTATTATTTACTATTGCAAAAACTATCTATCACTACTATCATTGCTTTTAACCCTTTGTGAACTACAAGGCCGGAGAGATTGACAACCTCTCTGTACTCGTTGGGATCAAAGTTATTTGTATCTGTGTGCAGGGCCACGTCGGTTGCTACTAATCTGGCGCCGTAGCAATTGATACCTACTTGTTGAACCTAGGAGTCTCTGGGGAATCGATCCTTGGCATCTTTGCTAGGGGAAAACACTTCTACTTACTGCATCTTACACCTTCCACTTGGGGTAACCAACGAGGGGTTCGAGGCCCATCAAGGAGTATTTTCTGGCGCCGTTGCCGGGGACTCCACTCTTCAGGATAGGGGAGTTGCATGCTATCTTTTACCTTTGCTTTTTAGTCTTGTTAGTTTACCTTTCATTTTTTGCTTTAGTTCCTTTTATCGAAAATCACAAAAATAGTTATCTTGCCTGCTTGCTACTATGGGTTCCACCGAGAACACCAAGTTGTGTGACTTCACTAGTCACAACAACGATGACTTTATCAGCACACCTATCACTACACCTGCCACTTCAGCACCTTCATATGAAATTAAACCTGCTTTACTTAACTTAGTCATGAGAGAACAATTCTCCGGTGCTGGAGATGATGCTGCTTTACACTTGAACAACTTTGTTGAACTTTGTGATATGCAAAAGTACCAAGAAATAGATGGTAATATTGTTAAGCTTAAGCTTTTTCCTTTCTCCTTGAGAGGAGGAGCTAAAATTTGGTTTCAGTCTTTGCCTAGAAATAGCATAGATTCATGGGACAAGTGCAAATATGCTTTTATCGGAAAGTACTATCCACCTGCTAAAATTATCCAACTTAGAAGTAACATAATGAATTTTAAACAATTGAATAATGAACATGTTGCCCAAGCTTGGGAACGTATGAAGTCTCTTATCAAGAACTGCCCTACTCACGGTTTAACTACTTGGATGGTTATCCAAACTTTTTATGCAGGCTTGAACTTTACCGCGAGGAACTTGTTAGACTCGGCCGCGGGAGGAACTTTTATGTCAACTACACTTGGTGCTGCCACAAAGCTTCTCGATGAGATGATGACTAACTATTCCCAATGGCACACCGAACGCGCTCCAACAGGTAGGAAGGTAAACTCTGTCGAGGAGATTTCCTCCCTTAATGAAAAAGTTGACTTGATCATGTCTCTACTTTCGAAGCAATCTACTGTTGATCCTCGTGATGTTCCTTTAAATTCTTTGATTGCTCAAGAACAAGTAGATGTGAACTTTATCTCTAGAAACCATTTTAACAACAATGCTTATAGGAGTAACTTTGGTAGTAATTCTAGAACGTTCCCCTCCAATTCCTATGGGAACAACAATGCTTATCCTAACATCAAGAACTCCTTCCAAAAAGATAGAGACTTGTCTGGCTATGAGAAACTGGTAGAAATAGAGAAGGCCACTAAGAATTACATGCACACCCAATATGAACAAAACAAAACCTTCTCGAGGCAATTAAATGAGCATACTGCTATCTTGCAAGACATTAGTAGACGATTAGAAAACATAAATATTGAGATTTCTAGCCTCCAGACTAGACTCACTATCACTGAGACCCAAGTTTCCAATATGTCCCACACACAGGTTACTTTGATAAACCAAATGGCAGCTAAACCCGAAGTGGTTGCATCCCTAAGGGAGGAAGAGGAAAGAATTAAGAGCCTTCCTACCCACCACACTGTTGCTACTATCCAAGTTATTGAAGATGTTCACACTCTTAGCACCCAATGTACTCCTGGTCCCAATGGACCTATTAATGGTGATGCTATGACTATAGAAGCTACCAAACAAGTGAACCTTAAGGACACCACTACCACTTTACTTGATGCTCGTGACCTTGATTTTGATAATTGCACTCTTACCGAAGTTATTGATTTCCTTCACAAAATGTCTAGAGATCCCCGCACTAGCACGCTTAACCTTGCCTTCACAGAGCATATCACTAATGCTCTCATCAAAGCTAGGGAGGAGAAACTTAGAGTAGAAGCCTCCATACCTAGAAAGCTAGAAGATGGTTGGGATCCTATGATAAAAATTTATTTGAATGACTTCTCTTGTTATGCATTATGTGATGTTGGTGCTAGTACCTCTGTTATGCCCAAAAGGATATATGATATGCTTAAATTGAAACCTTATGATTCTTGTTCTTTTGGTGTTCGTCTCGTTGATTCTTCCATAAAGAAACCTTTGGGGAGGGTCGACGATGTTCTTATTGTTGTCAATGATAATTATGTGCCCGTTGATTTCACTATTATGGATATTGAATGTGATCCTTCTTGTCCAATTATTTTGGGACGTCCCTTTTTGCGCACCGTTAGTGCTGTCATTGACATGAAAGAGGGTAATATAAAATTTCAGTTTCCTCTCAAGAAAGGGATGGAACACTTCCCTCGAAAGAAGATCAAGTTACCTTTTGAGTCTGTTGTACGGGCTAGCTATTCTTTCACTCTTGATAAAACTTGATCTATGCATTATGCCTAGCTTAAAGGCATAAAATAAAGCGCTTTTGGGAGGCAGCCCACATGAATAAAAATTTTGCTTTTGTGTGTCTTGATGTTGTTTACTGCTGTAGCATCATCATTGTGTCGGGATCGAGCATGCTGGGTTATGTGGTTAACCCCTGCAGGGAAGTTAATCTATTCGAATAGCCGTGTCCCTCGGTAAAAGAACGACCCGAAGTTGTACTCTGACCTCATGACAACTAGAACTGGATACTTAATAAAACACACCCACACTAGTTCCAGATACAACCCGGTGATCGCTTTCTCACAGGGCGACGAGGGGAGGATCACCGGGTAGGATTATGCTATACGATGTTACTTGGTGAACTTACCATCTACTCCCTTCTACTGCTGCAAGACGGAGGCTGCCAGAAGCGAGGATACTTGTTACTTCTAGCTACTCTCTTCTTCTACTACAAGATGGACGTTGGTAGAAGCGTAGTCTTTGATTGGATTAGCTATCCCCCTCTTATTCTGGCATTCCGCAGTTTAGCCCACAGATATTGCCCCTTTAAACATATATCATTGCATATGTAGTGTAGATCCTTGCTTGCGAGTACTTTGGATGAGTACTCATGGTTGCTTTGCTCCCCCTTTTCTTTCTCTTCTCGGATGACGCAACCATATGGTGGAGTCCAGGAGCCAGAGGATGCCGAAGATGTTTCCACGTGGAGTTCGGCTTCGAGGAGTAGTTAGGAGGTCCCAGACAGGAGGCCTTGCCTTTTCGATCGTTCTATATTTGTGCTAGCCTTCTTAAGGCAAACTTGTTTAACTTATGTCTGTACTCAGATATTATTGCTTCCGCTGACTCTTGTGTTTTAGAGCTTTTGTTTTCGAGCCCTCGAGGCCCTTGGCTTGTAATATAAATCTTGTATTATTTTAATTTGTGTCTAGAGTTGTGTTGTGATATCTTCCAGTGAGTCCCTGATCTTGGTTGTACACATTTGTGTGCATGATTAGTGTACAGACAAATCGGGGGCGTCACAAGTTGGTATCAGAGCCAACTGCCTGTAGGAACCCCCCTTCCACACTCCTTGGCCGAAGTCGAGTCTAGACATTGCAAAAACTTTTTACTAACATGGATGTGTGTCTCACGGGCCCATGTCGCCATTGGGTGGTATTAGGATCTTTTATTCCTCGACCTATACTCTGGGACTCTGATCTCTCTTCTATTCGGGTTAAATGATTTTGCTAAAATCTAACTCTAGGTTCTCGTTACCACTTCCTGTCGGAGAGCCCCTTCATTATAAATGAACGACTGCTTCAACAGAAGATTCTCACAATGTTCTCCCAATCCTCCTGATGTTCTCTCGAGACTTTATGCCATCGCTTTTGCAATTCCCTTCCATCGATAAACCCTATGGATAAACACGTACACTTGCCATTCATACAATGATTCCCCGTTGATCTTGTTATTACAAGATACCTCGAAATTCTCTCTATTATATCAATAATACTTTGTGTCTACTGCCTTACAATTCTTAGCCACATGAATACCCCTACGGTTAATTCCTCGCACTTATCGAGTATCCGCTCATTCCCAGTTGTTCATGTGTTTCACAAAAGTCTTTGAAATACTATTCGATCCTCCAAAAATCCTTAGCAGCTTATTGCTTTGCAAGTACTTGTCTGCTTGCATTATGGATGCTTCCTATATGTCTGGCAATATTCCTTAGTCTCCTTTGACATCGTCATTTTGATCCTATTGATTCAACATGAGTGCGGATGCACGCAATCATCAGTTGATCCTTTTAAATTATCTGTCCGGCTAGATGTCATTTTGAACATGAGCTGGTTATCGACCAATCAAATCGCCATCCATTGTACCCCTAGCCTACTCAACTTATCCATCCTTAATCGGAGCGTTTTCTTCTAATCCCTTGAAATGGAAATCAAAATTCCTTTGCATCTGACTTTGATTTACTCAGTTGTTTCTATAATTCAATGCCTTTGCATTGTTTTTTCCACTGGTTGTGTGCCAATGCTCACATCAACTCCGTTATGGACCGTCAGATCCTTGTTGAATTTTCATTCGACGGTGTCCTTTGTATACAAAAACCTCGAGAAGTTCTTTCCTTGATACATAATGCCATTGGTAAATCCTATTCTCTGATTTGGTCAACCATACTCTACTTTTGAGCTTGTATTAATTACTCTGAAGTTTGTGGTATATGTTCCTAAGATGCCCCGAGGGGTTGAACCAATGCCTTCCCTAATCTGTGTGAACCCGAAAGATTTCACGGGTCATACTCCTCTGGTAATTCACCAGGTAGGTTTTGACACTGAAATCATTTTTAGTTGAGGAGTGAATGAAAGGTTATGCATTGGAGAAGTGGGAGTCGACCTTGAACTTTGTGTTCATGCCCATGGACACGATGTAGAACTTATCATGGAAATTGCTCATGAGAATAATTACTCCCTTGTTATGAGTTCATCTTGTATCCGTGGTTTGATCATTTATGATTGTGGTTCCGACCATAATTTCTTCCTTTGATTCCATTTCTCAGACAAGTTAAAGTGCATGTCTTCTATAGATCAATACACCCCACTTCAACCTTTAATTTGATATGCCTTCAAGTATTATCCACCTGGTATCTCAAGGATATCATGCCATCGCACTACATCTCATGAATTTCTTATGAAGTAGTACCTTTCCTGTCATAGTCATTCCAATGGTTCTGGGTTGTCGTCAATCGAGGACTCTGAGAATTAAATCGAATCTGCACTGCCATTCAGTACTCTTAGTACTTTGTTGTTGAGAAGTTTAATACTCCATCATGTCATTCCTAGCCTGATCGGCTACATCATTATCGTGCTAAATTTAACTGTGCTACCTGGTTCTTCTTCTCGGAGCACAAAATTAGATGGTGAGCTAATCTTACGTCGATCTTTCTCGTCATATCATTTCTCCTTGAACAACAAACTTGATTTTAAGTTTGTGTCGTACCCATAGTTCTAATAACCTTTTGCTTCATCATTCCTTTGACTTGATGTAGTCGCTATCCGATTACTTCTCCGTGGATCCCATTGACAAAATTTGTCATGATCATCATCAACATTTTGACTCCTTCCAGGATACCAATCGAATTCATGATGATAAGTACCACCCTCGTCCCTTGGTAATTTGAGTTACCATTGACAACATCCTTACCTTCCTTCCGTCACAAACTTATTCATGTTATGGATGCAACTTGCAATCCATCTCGTATTATGTTCTACCTTGAAGTATTACTGTCTCTTATGTTGAGGATGTTGTGAGAATTTCACCACCTCTTAAGAATTCTTGATACAGTGATGCTTCTCGCCATCACCATTCTTCTTGGTCCCCGTGTTGCTTCCAACCGTAATACCAATAAGTGAACGATACTGCCTGGATTCTATACTCCTAGCAACCCTGTTGCTTTGGATTTAATGGTCGGCAGCTCCTTCTTCGACTATTATTTATTGAATCACCATTCTAGCATTGATCATGCTACCTAAGCCCATATATCCGGCGCACCTTTCAACCAATGTTTAATTGTGTATGTTTTCCTCGAGCATACATCAATATAACATTTGATATGACAAATGTTTTCCCCTTGTTCTCATAATTGTGGGAATCCATCTTTTTGGAAACCTCGATGAATTGTCGCTGAGTCCATCAGCCACCTCTTCATCCTCTCCTTGGTTTTAATGATGAACTCTTGTTTCAGAACTTGTTTCCATAGTTTATTTCTCGAGAATCTTACAATGTTATCCCGTCATATTGTGTTGCACCTTTTTCTTTGCCAGCATCCTTAGCCTGAGGTATCCAGACACCAATCAGATCTAAATCTATGTGAGTTATGATGATTGGAACATAATCCCAAAGGTTATAACATTAGTTTTTGACCCGATAAGGTGATGTCATGCCCAGCACACCTCGCCAGAGGACCTATTGTTATAGTTCTTCCTTTTTAACAAGGTTAACCATTCTTTCATGAGGAAATCATAAGACTTATTCTATGAGTTGTTCCTGATGGATGCTTTGTGTGTCCAAAGTCCTAACTTTTCTTAAAGACCATGTCAATACTATCTCGAAGCATGTCAGTAGTACTCCAATTTTCAATAAAAACATTGGGAGCACAATGCTAAAATTTCCTTATCACTTATTCAAACACCGTCGTATGGGTAATGTCTTGAAATTCCTCTCCCCTTACCTAAATGGTTTTCTTCTTTCTATCCTGTCATGGATATCATGCTCTGCTTGTCCTTGGGAAGGATATATCCCTGAAACATGTGTTAAAACACATTTTCCTTTCCATTGTTCTGATTAATTTGATAATCGTATTTTCCTTTCTATTGTTTTGTTTAACCTTTCTAGTAATCTGACTTAACTAAACAGTGATAATTCCCTGCTTAAGTAAGAACCTTGTGGTACCATGTTGTTATAAGAACATGTTACTATTGTTGATGACATTCCGGTAACCTCCGATGGACGAGACCTTTACCTATTGGTCTGCCTCGTTCAACGAGCAGGAAAATGGTTCTCTTCATCCCTCGCCCTTGGTATCGATGTTGTTGCCGACATAACTGATAGGCTACCCTCTGACATGCCTTGCTATCGTGACCGTGCAAGATGTCAACTCCCTTTCTACTTTAACCCACATGGTGGGCCCATAACCCACAATTCCACAGGATCGAAACCTGACTCTCATGTACACCCTGTTGTCAAAGTTATTCCTCGAGCTTGACTTTGTAGGTAATTCACGGGCCACATGCCTAGTAATCTATTCTGGTATCATACACAATACCTACTCTCGCCTTTCTGAACCCCTTTCTCACTCTGGTTCAGACTTCGAGCAACTATCTATCCGCTCGGAACCTCTTATTGTACCTTCGTACCTTACTCTCGATGTATTTTATATGTTCAACTCGAGAGATAATCTTTGCTCATTTCTGGGTTAACCCCAGATTGTTTTCCCTCATAAGCATTATGTCATAGCCGAGCTGCCCCTTACCTATTCGTAAGTACGTTGGAGATCCCGAAGAAAGGATGACGACTTGACCATGGTGACTTGAAGCAGAGAAATGCAGACCTCAACGAAAGGGATCAACCTCTTCGAAAGGGCAGCCAAGACCGAGAAGACTCGTTAGGTTTTCGCTACCAACACTTTTCCCCCCTCACTCCACTGCTTAAATCTCGGGACGAGATTTCTTGTAGTGGAGGAGAATTGTGACGCCCGGATAATTAAGCTACACTAAACCTCTGTTAAGATGCCACATCACCATGATTACTATTATTAATCTCGTGTTAGTTCGAAACCAATTATAATTCAAAATTCAAAATCAAGCAAACAATAAAAAATTTCAAATATTAAAACTAAAATGTTCAATAACTAGTAGATAAATCAGAGGCTATGATAAAATTGTAAACAACATTAATGAAATTTGTTAAGTGACTTAAACAACCTCAAACAGTGGCTGAAAACATTATTTAATAACCTTTTTATTAATACCAAAGAAAAATGAAAATATACATACCCCATACTAGTTTTCGGTGGTAGGATATAGTATGCTGCGATTTGTGGGCCAGCTCTCATATTTTACAAAACTCATTTGGTGCCCAAACAATTAGCCGAGATAGAAAAGAATAATAAAAAGGTGAAAACAAAGCAAGCAAAAGGCCAATCTCCCTTCCCTGGGCCATTTGGCCTAGCTGGACACCCAGCTGGCCGGCCCACCCCAACCGTCTGGCCTATATGGCCGCGTTGCCCC
>LR738711.1:165181083-165223676 GCA_902687465.1 Secale cereale | reverse complement strand
CCCCCCCCCCCCCCCCCCCCGAGTGGATCCTTGTGGCAGAGCGACAGGGCAGGTTGAGACACCAAGTGGAGAGGTGGCCTGGCCTTGGTCGTTGTCCGTGGTGATTTCATAATAACACGCTTATCGAGATCTTGGTATTTGATCTGAGTCTGGCCATTGGCCTATACGCACTAACCAGCTACGTGGGAATAGTTATGGGCACTCGACATCGTGGTATCAGCCGAAGCCTTCTTGACGTCAGCGGCTTAGCGGCACGCGCCAGGTTGGACCGTGTAACGTAACTTCCTTAGTAATGGAGGTTGCTAGGTCTGCTCACCGGCCGCATACGCAACGTGCAGGTGTGCGTTGGGTGATGGGCCCGGACCCCTACGCGCCTAGGACTTAGACCGGCGTGCTGACCTCTTTGTTGTGCTTAGGTAGGGCTGTGACGTGTTGATCTTCCGAGGCCGGGCATGACCTAGGAAAGTGTGTCTGGCCAAATGGGATCGAGCATGCTGGGTTATGTGGTGCACCCCTGCAGGGAAGTTAATCTATTCGAATAGTCGTGTCCCTCGGTAAAAGGATGACCCGGAGTTGTACTCTGACCTCATGACAACTAGAACTAGATACTTAATAAAACACACCCAAACAAGTTTCAGATACAACCTGGTGATCGCTTTCTCACAGGGCGACGAGGGGAGGATCACCGGGTAGGATTATGCTATACGATGTTACTTGGTGAACTTAGCATCTACTCCATTCTACTACTGTAAGACGGAGGCTGCCAGAAGCGAGGATACTTGTTACTTCCAGCTACTCTCTTCTTCTGCTGCAAGATGGATGTTGCTAGAAGCGTAGTCTTCGACTGGATTAGCTATCCCCCTCTTATTATGGCATTTTGCAGTTTAGCCCACAGATATTGCCCCTTTACACATATATCATTGCATATGTAGTGTAGATCCTTGCTTGCGAGTACTTTGGATGAGTACTCACAGTTGCTTTGCTCCCCCTTTTCCCCCTTTTCTCTCTCTTCTCGGATGACGCAACCAGATGGTGGAGTCCAGAGGATCCCGAAGATGTTTCTACATGGAGTACGGTTTCGAGGAGTAGTTAGGAGGTCCCAAGCAGGAGGCCTTGCCTTTTCGATCGTTGCTATATTTGTGCTAGCCTTCTTAAGGCAAACTTGTTTAACTTATGTTTGTACTCAAATATTATTGCTTCCGCTGACTCTTGTGTTTTCGAGCCCTCGAGGCCCCTAGCTTGTAATATAAAGCTTGTATTATTTTAATTTGTGTCTAGAGTTGTGTTGTGATATCTTCCAGTGAGACCCTGATCTTGGTCGTACACATTTGCGAGCATGATTAGTATACGGACAAATCGGGGGCGTCATAGGGAGGTAGGTGTGGCAGTGCTCATGGCTATAGCGAAGATGAGGGGCGGCACAACTGGCAAGAAGAGGTAGGGCAGTGCTCTCCTGGGGGCGGTGGGAAGCAGCAAACTTGGTGGGGAGCGGCGGTGGCACGGGAGATATGTGCTGACGGGGTCGACGTCGCCATTGCGTGGAGTGGCCGAGCATAGCATCGGGCAAGTCATCTCCTCCACCCCCATCTTCATTAGGTTTCTCGCGAGGGCTGAGAGAGAGGGAGGGGTAGGGAAAATGGGTCAGACAGCCCAATACGAGCCCCATTAACCACAGGGGCCAAAAAAGCTACGGGAGTAGCTGCCCCTTAGTACAAGCATCCCATCTCACACAGATCGTCCCATTTAAGGAAAATATAACGGATGTGGATGTCCAGCAGAAGAAATCAAATGGCCAGAAATGCAAATAGTTGAGAAGGCTCGGTTTAGGCTCAATTTTACTATCCTAAAAATGTATACCTTATATGGGAAACATTAGTGATTAATTAAAATTCAAAAAATCCCGAAAATATTTTAGAAATAAACTTGACCTTCCATTGTACTTGTGCAAAAAAAATGTAGAAAAAGAAAATTCCCTTTGACATCTTTTAAAAAACAAATTTTCAAACAAAATAGTGTGAGTAGTGATCTATAATAGCAAATAATTTGTTTGTGCTGAAGTCAATGTTGGTTTTTGTTCACAAAAAATTATATACTAGTGAAAGAGAAAGGCAAGTTTATTCCAAAAAAACTTCTATACTTTTTTGACTTTTTTCCCAATTACTAATTGTTTTTCCGATATATGGCATTACTGTTGAGTTGCAGTACTTATGATTTTGGTCTAAAAAAGCCCGGACTTCACGACCCGAACTATCCCGGGTTGTAAACATGCCTTGAACTGCAGTTTCCACGTAGTTTTGTTTTAGAGCATCTACAGCCGGAAGTAGCTAATCCGAGCGGAAATACTCTTTGGTTCCTTGGCTTTTATACATCCTATAGTCCCTCTGTTGGAAATATGCCCTAGAGGCAATAATAAAAGTATTATTATTATATTTCCTTGTTCATGATAATCGTCTGTTATTCATGCTTGAATTGTATTGTACGGAAACAGCGATACATGTGTGAATATATAGACCACATTGAGTCCCTGGTAAGCCTCTAGTTACCAGCTCGTTGATCAACAGATGGTCACGGTTTCCTGACCATGGACATAGGATGTCAGAGATAACGGGATCACATCATTAGGAGAATGATGTGATGGACAAGACCCAATCCTGAGCATAGCACGAGATCGTATATTTCGTAATTCATAAGCTTTTCGGTGTCAAGTATTTATTCCTTAGACCATGAGGTTGTACAACTCCCGGATGCCGTAGGAATGCTTTGGGTGTACCAAACGTCACAACGTAACTGGGTGGCTATAAAGGTACGCATCGGGTATCTCTGAAAGTGTCTGTTGAGTTGGTACGAACCGAGACTGGGATATTGTCACTCCGTATGACGGAGAGGTTCCTCTGGGCCCACTCGGCAAGACATCATCATAATGAGCTCAAAGTGACTAAGGAGTTAGTCATGGGATGATGGATTACAGATCGAGTAAAGAGACTTGCCATGACGAGATTGAACAAGGTATTGGGAATACCGACGATCGAATCTCGGGCAAGTACCGTACCGATGGACAAAGGGAATAACATACGGGATTGAGTGAATCCTTGACACGGTGGTTCATCCGATGAAGATCATCGAGGAACACGTGGGAACCAACATGGGTATCCAGATCCCGCTGTTGGTTATTGACCGGAGAGTGGTCTCGGTCATGTCTACGTGTCTCCCGAACCCGTAGGGTCTACACACTTAAGGTTCGGTAACGCTAGGGTCGTAGAGATACATGCACGTGGAAACCCGAAAGTTGTTCGGAGTCCCGGATGAGATCCCGGACGTGACAAGGAGTTCCGGAATGGTCCGGTGGTAAAGAATGATATATAGGAAGTCCAGATTCGGCCATCGGGTGATCTCCGGGGGTCACCGGGAGTGTCCCGGGACCACCGGAGGGGTCCCGGGGGTCCACCGGGTGGGGCCACCCATCCCGGTGGGGCCCCTAGGCCGCAAGGGGGAAGTGGCCAGCCCTAGTGGGCTGGCGCACCACATGGACCCTCCTCCCCATGCGCCTAGGGTTGAAACCCTAGGGGGAGGGGGCGCCACCTTGCCTTGGGGGGCAAGGATCCCCCCCTTGGCCGCCGCCCCACCCTACAGATTGGATCTGCAGGGCCGGCGCACCTCCCTGGCCCCCTATATATATGTGGGGGGGAGAGGGCAGCTGCACCAAGTCCCTGGCGCCTCTTCCCCTCCCGTCACACCTCCATCTCCTTACGCAGGGCGCCCGGCGAAGCCCTGCAGGATTCTCCACTGCATCCACCACCACGCCGTCGTGCTGCTGGATCTCCGACGACCTCTTCTCCCCCCTTGCTGGATCAAGAAGGAGGTGACGTTGCTGTACCGGACGTGTGTTGAACGCGGAGGTGTCGTCCGTTCGGCGCTAGATCATCGGTGACGAAGAACGCGAAGAGTACGACTACTTCATCCACGCTTCTTCGAAAGCTTGCGTTCGCGATCTACATAACGGTATGTAGATGCACTCTTATTTGCTCGTTGCTAGATGTCTCCTTAGTTGGATCTTGGTGAAAGTGTAGAAATTTTTTGAATTCTGCTACGTTCCCCAACACCCTCTGTTCATAAATATTTGTCTTTCTAAAGATTTCCACAAGTGACTACATACGAAGGAAAATGAGTGAATCTACACTCTAAGATATGTCTATATACATCCGTATGTTGTAGTCTATTTGAAATGTCTAGAAAGACAAATATTTTGGAATGGATGGATTATATGAGAAAAAGGAAAGTAAAAAAGTTTAGATTTTTTTTTGAATAAACATGACTTTTTGCACTAGTATATAAAATTTCATGAACAAAAACCCAGTGATGACTTCACGGCAAAAAAAAATATTTGCT
Source organism: Secale cereale (assembly GCA_902687465.1). Taxonomy (NCBI): domain Eukaryota; kingdom Viridiplantae; phylum Streptophyta; class Magnoliopsida; order Poales; family Poaceae; genus Secale; species Secale cereale. Next base: position 165,219,290 of record LR738711.1, on the reverse strand, counting down.
ATTATAGGTTAATATTCACACTATTTTGATAGAATTTTTACTTAAAGAAGGCAAAGGGTATATTTCTTTTTGTGAATCTTTTTCACGAGTACATACAAAAGGTAAAGTTTATTTTAAAAATATTTTTCAGATTTTTTTGACTTTTTTATTTAATCACTAATTGTTATTTTTCCATATAGGATGTATATAGGGAAAAGATCTCCATCAGCCGGCTCATTACACGGCCGCATTCGCCGCTTCCTTGGCTTGGCACGTGGCCAACTAGACCACCCATATTTTTCTTTCTCATCTTATCTCTTCGTATCTCTCTCATCTTATCTCTTTCCAACTTCTCTCTGAGATCTATCAATGGCGTACATCTCAGGTGAGGAGGATGGTGATGAGGCAAAGTGGTCGGAGCTCTAGCGCTCGTCCACGGCGTCGCCATGGCGGGGACAGGTGGTGCCGCTCACCACCACCACCATCCGATGGGAGCTCGTGGTGAACAACAATTGTGTTTTTTTTTTGCAACAATCGATCTGTTGCAAGGAAGATTTCTGCAGCATAGGTCATGTTGCAAATTTTTCTTATATAACACTGCATAAAGGAGAAGACAAAGGAAAGAAAAAAAATCTGCAACATCACCTCAGTTGCAAAAAAAATCCGCAACAATACCTCTGTTGCAAAAAATAAAGTGAAGACGAAAAAAAATCTACAACACGACCTATGTTGCAAAAAGATTCCCGCAACACAACATATGTTGCAAAAAGAAATTGCAACATAACCTTTGTTTGTAAATGTTTCCGCAACAAGCACTCTGTTGCAAGACGTTTGGTTCGCTTGATTGTGTCAGATCTCACGGCTGGCGAGGCGGCGAATCTTACAAAAATATCCGCCGGCCGACGCGTAGCAGCCCCCATATAACCCCAAAGTTCCCCTCCCATATATATAGCCCCACCAATCGATCCGCCCATTCAAGTGCAATGCAGCCGCAAAACCCTCGTCGAGTTGTCGCCCTGGTCGATCGCTAAACTTCCTCCTCGGTCGCCGGCGCTAAACTTCCTCCTCGGTCGCCGGCAGGCGGCACTGGCGGGACCAACGACAGCAGCACTGTGAGCAACACCCTCTCCGTCCACCTACTTCTCGAACTTCATTTTAGATCGTCGTGTTGGCCATGGTTACAATCTGCCCTAACCGATTCTGCTGTTTGGTCGACGCCGTTGGTCAGTATCTCCGCGTAAGTCGTGATCCGCTAGGATCGCTATGCTTTGGGTGGTTTGTGGGAGGTGGCGGCCGGCTAGGCGCTTGGTTCGGGTGTGAGTAGGTGGATCTACTGGGATGTTAATCTGTTATTAATGATTTATGTCATCATAATTAATTCTAACTCGTGTCTCGATCGTAAGGTAGGAACATAAGAGCATCCTGGTCAATCTCCTAAAAATGGAGTAAACCGTCGGGTAAAACTTAGTGAAGCAATTTTACTTTAAATTTTTTCCTCTTCTAGCCAATCCCCTAAATACAACAGAGTAGAAAACAAATTCGAATATGATGAACACAAATTCGATCAAAGCAAACTTAACCAAAATTTGACAGATAGTAATAATATTAACTTACTAATTTAGCGATTGTCTGTATCATGCACGAGCGACATCCACGCCGTGTGGACATCCCACCGATCATGGGGCTAGGGCATGTGTCGTCGTCTGGGTAGTCGCGGAAGATTCTTTTAAATTCGGTCCAGAAGTCGTGGTCCTTGCCGCCTCCACTTTCGCTGCCTATGTTTCTGCCTTCACTTCCACTGCCTCTCTTGCCGTTATTGTCCTCGTCGTTGCTTGACGGCATGAAGACCTCCCCCCCTTCCCGGGTTGCTAGTTGCTCGTGCAGGCGGCGTTCCACCTCCAGTTGCTCTAGGTGGCGGAGCTCCGCCATACATGCCTCGTCGGAGGCCTCCTCCGCTAGGCTTTCCTTCACCTCCCGTTCCTCCCTTGCCTCCCGCGCAGAGACCACTCACGGGTCAACAACATCTCACCGAACTCAAAGTATCGGTGGTCGTCGGTGCAGTGCGGCCGGACCGACCAAATGTTGTATTCTTTAGCGGCCTACTCGGTTGAGTGGAAGGATCCGAGCCAAAGCTTCTTGTGGGTATGGTGGTCCCTTATCTCAGCCACCCACATCCCACATGCCCGCTGTTGCACATCGATGAAAGCCTCTATGGCAAGTGCAGCAGGGAGCTCGGGGAAACCGGTGAGCCTGCCGCATGAGGCAGATGGGGCCGCGCTCGATGAAGCGTCGCGTGGTGGCAGAAGGCAGATGGGCCGGCATTGCGCTCCGCATTGCAGATGGGCGGTAGAGAGTGGCGGCCGTTGGATCCGGCCATGACGGCATTGGTGGGGTGCGGGAGCAGGGAGGGGGAGGGGGCGGCGGGATGAGGGTGGCTGGGGATTTGGGGGGAGGTAGAGAGGTGTGGTGTGCTTTTACTCCGCGGCTGAGCTGTCGAGTAAGTTTAGTCGCTTGGCTCGGCTCGAAGTAAAATATATGCTGAACTATAAGATTTATGGAATCGACTAGGTCACAGTTAAAAGAGTAAAACCGATTTTTCACTATTCTACCGGTTTTAGGGATCAATTAGAGATGCTCTAACAGAATTAACCGAGTTTGCCCAGATTTGGTCACCTGAAAACTTAATTTACCACTATCTGAGTGGTTCGCACATGCATTTACGCCGTTAGATTCACTAATATATAGAAGAATTAAAGCTACTAAGCTACCTCAGCTAAGGTAAATCCTCAGTTCTCACGGTTGCTGCTTCCTGCGCGGACACATGGATTGGTCTTTTTAGGTTCAACGTTGTTTCTCTATACTTTTGCACAGGTTTTCGCTGGTTCACCGCTTACCACTTTGCTGTACAAATATAGAGGCTGCTACGGTAGAAATATTTAACCCCACTACCACCGCTCGTGCTTGGTCGGTTCCTTTTTTCCCCCTATTCTTCTGCGCCGCAGCTTCTCCCATCTCTCTCGCTAAGAGTATCTCCAGCCATTGACACCCTAGGAAGATTTTTTTTTCAACCTCTTAGAGTTGGTCCGGCGTAATATTTGGTCTGGGGTTGAAAATTTATCCAGCCGTATCCATCCCCAAGCGAGGAAGAAGCCCGCGCCCTCCGCGCCCGCCGTCCAGACCGTGTGGGGATGCCTGCGATCATATGCCTCTGGTGCTCCTCGACCATGGCCAGGTCCTGCTTGGCAACCACGTACTTGGAGCTCACCTAGGCCAGGCTCTGGCACACGAACTCGGGCCTGAGGTGGGCGCATCGCACAGCCGGTGCGCGTCGGCGCAGCAGGCCGCGAGGTTCGGCGCGTCCACGCGGTGCCCCCGCGGCGCGGAGCAGGGTGGCGACCTTGTACCAGCACCACTGCCCGTGCAGTGCACCAGGATGAGGTGCTTCGACGTCGCGACGGTGGCGCAATGTCGACGGCCTCGACGAGCCGCCGGGTGGGCGCGGCCTGGACGGCGGGCGCGGGCTCGCTATCTCCTGGGGCGCGGCGCCTCACAAGGCCACGGCCGTGCCGGCACATTATCTAGCCCAGCCGCACCATCGACGGCCACGACTGCTCCACCCCCGCCGCCTCCTACATCCCGGTCCCGACCATCCACCAGGCCACGGTCTTGCCCCCGGCCCAGCGAGCTCCGGCTCCCCGGCCGCCTCGACAAGCCGTCGGGAGGGCACAGACTGGACGGCGGGTGCGGGCTCGCTGTCTCCTGGGGCGCGGCACCTCGCGAGGCCACGGCCGTGTCAGCGCATTGTCCAGCCGCGCCGCGCCGTCGACGGCCCCGGCTGCTCCACCCCACCGTGGCTGCGTCCCGGTCCCGGCCATCCACCAGGCCCCGGCCTTGCCCCCGCCCAGCGAGCTCCGGTGTGACGCCCCCGATTTGACCGTACACTAATCATGCACGCAAATGTGTACGACCAAGATCAGGGACTCACTGGAAGATATCACAACACAACTCTAGACACAAATAAAATAATACAAGCTTTATATTACAAGCCAGGGGCCTCGAGGGCTCGAATACACAAGAGTTAGCGAAAGCAATAATATCTGAGTACAGACATAAGTTAAATAAGTTGCCTTAAGAAGGCTAGCACAAAAACAAAACGATCAAAAAGGCAAGGCCTCCTGCCTGGGACCTCATAACTACTCCTGGTCGTCGGCGGTCTTCACGTAGTAGTATGCTCCGTCGGGGTAGTACCAGTTGTCAAGTGTGGCATCTGGCTCCTGGACCCCACCATCTGGTTGCATCAACCAGCAAGAAGAAAGAAGGGGGAAAAGGGGGAGCAAAGCAACCGTGAGTACATATCCAAAGTACTCGCAAGCAAGGATCTACACTACATATGCATCGGTATCAATGAAAAGGGTAGTATCTGTGGACTAAGCTGCAGAATGCCAGAATAAAAGGGGGAGAAGCTAGTCCTATCGAAGACTAGCATCTTCTGGAAACCACCGTCTTGCAGCAACAAGGAGGAGTAGAGTAGTATATCATAAGTCATATTTATGTTGTTGTTCCAACGCTCCGGGATCCTTTCTCGACTCCCGAAGCAACAAATCCAAACAATGCATCAACATCCAGTTCTAGTTGTAGCGATCGGGATACAACTCCAAGTGTCCGTTACAGTAGGACAGGCTATCGATAGATGTTTTCTTCCCTGCAGGGGTGCACCAACTTACCCAACACGCTTGCTTAACTCCGGCCGGACACACCATCAGGTCATGCCCCCCTCGGCCAAACAATATGTCGCAACCCGACCTAGGCTTAATAGAGAGGTCATGCACGCCGGACTAAACCCTATGCCCCCAGGGGTGATGGGCCAATCGCCCCGGGAACTCCTGCATGTTGCGTACGCAGCCGGTGAGCACACCTAGCAACCTCCTTTAAAAAGGTAGGAGCCTAACCAGTCCAACCCGGCGCGCGCCGCTCAGTCGCAATGACGTCAGTTAAGCTTTGGCTGATGCATACGACACAGAACGCCCATACTATGCCCACGTGATGGTTAGTGCTATCAGGCCAGAGGCCCCTCGGATCAAATATCCAAACCGTTTAGTGTCTTGGGAACGCGCGGTAATGAGCACAGACTCACGAACATGTGACCCCATCACCCCGTCTCGAGAACTTGCGGCAAGAGCGAGTGCCTGGCCACACCTCGTATTTAACTCGCGGGCACCTTCCAGGTCAACCCGACTACACATCACTCGCAATTAAGCTCGCGCGGGTACCCCTCATGGTCGACCCGTCTTTAGTAACCAGGTTCAGTGTAAAGTCATAGTACCCATAGTAACTGTGTGTCTGACACCAAAGGAAAACCTGAGGAAATCACCCTTGATGGAATTCCACCTGATGTTTATCGTCTAGGTGAACGAAAGAGGAGTCACCCTCGAGGTCCACTCTTGAGGAGTTGCATGACAGTGTCGTTATCGGGAGTGGAGAAAGAGGAATCACCCTCGATGACCACAACCGATGAACTAACCTACAAGGTTAACATCAGAAGTGCTGATGAGGTCTCACCCTCGGCACTCGATAGTAACCCAGTAGTGTCGAGCAACTAAGGGGAAATTGATGTGCGGTGCCGGGTCCTGGTCTTCGATCCCGTTGATCGGGTCTTCTGATAATCCAGCGGGGCAGTCGGGACAAGGCAGGGGGTCACTGGTGGTTCTCTAACCAGCCTAAACTAGGCAGTTTAGTATAAACATGTAAGGTATGAAAGCAGTATCAACAACAGGCTATGCATCAGAATAGGATCACACAAAAGCTGTAGCAGTTCTAATGCAAGCATAAGAGAGAAGGGAATGGGCGATATCGGAATGATCAAAGGGGGTTGGCTTGCCTGGTTGCTCTGGCAAGAAGGAGGGGTCGTCAACACCGTAGTCGATCACTGGGGCATCATCGGTCTCGGGGTCTACCGGAGAGAAGAGAGGGAAGAAACAGTAAATATAAAGCAAACAGTTGCAACAGAGAAGCATGACTAGTCAGCACGCAGTGCTAGGGTGCTCTAACGCGGTGGTACACGGTACCGGCGAAGGGGGATAACACTCGGGAAAGTATCCCCGGCGTTTCGTGTTTTCGGTCAGATGAATCAGAGGGGGAAAATTGCAGGTTCGCTATGATAGGGATGTGTGGTGGACGAACGACCGCGTAATCGGATTCGTCTCGTCGTTCTGAGCGATTTTCATATATAAAACATTTTCATCCAAGTTACAGATTATTATATATGAATTTCTAAAGTTTTAAACATTTTTAGGAATTTATTTAATTAATTTAAATCAACATTATCCAAAATAGTAAGTGATGACGTCGGCATGATGTCAGGGTGATGTGAGGAGTCAGTTGACTTAGTCAAACTGAAGTGTGGGGCCGTACTGTCATAGACTAATTTAATTAACCAGGTTAATTAGACTAATGTGTAATTAATTTAACTAAACATAATTAATTAGGGTAAATTATCAGTATTAATTAAGTTAATTATTAATTAATTAATTAACTTTTATTTATTATTATTTTTACACTTGTATTTTTTATTTAAAGGGGATGGGCCCCATTCGTCATAGACCCACCCGGGAATGGGTTAACGGGCGCGCGGGCGTGGGCGAACGGGTGTGGGCATGGGCGCACCCGAGCGGGGCGAGCGGGCACCGCGACCAGACACGGCCGCTGCGAGGCCGACCGGGCGGCGAGAGGCGCGACGGCCACCGGCCGAAGGCGGGAGGGGCCACGGGACGCGGGCAACAGCACAGCGGCGCGGGGGGCATGTGGGGAGGCTGAGGTGGGGCGTGGCCTGCTGGCCAGCGGCGGGCCGACAACGGCGAGCGTGCGGGGCCGCAGGGCTTTACGGCAAGCGACGCCGGGGGCAGCAGCCGCGGGAGCGAGCGCTGGCGGGGGGGAGGCGCGATGCCTGCGGCGGCTGCGGTGCGCGCGGCCAGAGCGCGGCGGAGGCGATGGCCGTGGCCGCGGGCGGCGCTGAGGTAGGCCGCGGGGAGGGAGAGGGGTGAGCGGCGGCGCGGGGTTGGCGCTGGAGCGCGCGGCGCGGCGGAGCCGCGATGGTGGCCTGCCGGAGCTGGCCCAAGTCGGGGCCAGTCGACGGCGGAGAGGTGAGGGAGCACTGGGTCGCGAGGAGCACGGGTAGGGAAAGAGGGACGGCCGCTCACATCGTTGCAGTGGAGGCTCGAGGAGGCCGGCAATGATCGGAGGCGAGTGGACCGACGGCGAGGCGGCGACGAGCGACGGGCGTGGCGTCCACAGGCGTCGGGCCGTCGAGGGAGAGGGACGGGGGGGCGCGAGGGAGGAGCTCGGGCGGGTGCGGGGACGAATGTGACGGCGCGTGAGAGGGAGAGGTGGAAGACTAGGGTTCCAGGGGGTCGGGGACCTTATAGGTGGTCGGGGAGAGGCGGATGGCCGACATGGTGACGACCAGGGCCGTGGCGATCATCGACATAGGCCACGATCCCCTTCCCCTGTAGCGGGGAAGAAGACAACGGGGAGGTGGGTAGCTGGGCCGGCCTGGCTGGGCCATGGCCCAGTTGGGCCGAGAGGGGGGTGTCTTTTCTTATTTTCATATTTTCTTTCTGTTGTGTTGCCTCTATTTAAAAAATAGCACAAGACTTATAATAAATATGGAACTTGGTCCATAAAACACATTGCAATTTTTGGCATGGTACAAAAGGTCCAGTGAGCATTTGAATTCATTTGAAAATTCACATAAAAATACAATGGATTAACGAGGCTATTTTGGTCACTGCTTTAACTATTTTAGGGCATTAAAACATGTTATAACAATGTTGGTTCACCACCAATATTAAATATGGATTATATGCCACAAGATGAACATTTTAGATTTCATGTTTGAGCAATTTGAATTTCACTTATCATTCGAGTTTGAATTTGACTGCAATTTGAAATGGAATAATGACCAAAGTGATTAAGCATTATTTTAGCAAAATGATTAACTTAAACCCAATGGTTGTTGTAGCATCATTACACCGGGGTGTTACAATTCTCCTCCTCTAAAATAAATTCTCGTCCCGAGAATTAAGAGGTAGAAGGGAAAAGGTCGGGATACTCTGTCCGAAGATTATCCTCGCGTTCCCAAGTGGCTTCATCTTCAGAATGATTTGACCACTGCACCTTGAGGAACTTGGTAACCTTCCGGCGAGTTCGACGTTCAGCTTCTTCAAGAATGTGGATCGGATTCTCGTTGTAAGTGAGATCATCTTGAACTTCAATCAATTCCGGATCCACTTCACGTTCCGGATCCTTGAAGCAACGACGAAGTTGCGACACATGGAAGATGTCATGAACGTGAGAGAACTGAGGTGGTAACGCTAGTTGATAAAACAACAGTCCACGACGGGCGAGAATGCGGAACGGAGCAATGTAGCGTGGAGCTAGCTTGCCCTTGACAACGAACCGATGAGTGCCTCTCAAAGGAGTGACACGCAGATAAGCTTGTTCACCGGGTTGATAAGTTGAACCCCAGTGTTTCCGGTCATAGTTGCTCTTCTGGCGGGACTGGGCCGCCTTGAGATTACCCGGGACAATGCGAACCTGCTCTTCAGCTTGTTGAATAATGTCTGGACCAATGAGCGTCTGTTCCCCAATTTCTGACCAATCCAGAGGGGTTCGGCACTTACGTCCATAAAGCACTTCAAAGGGTGCCATCTTCAAGCTGGCTTGATAACTGTTATTATAAGAGAACTCCGCATAAGGGAGAGATTCTTCCCACTTCTTGCCGAAAGAAATAACACAAGCCCGAAGCATGTCTTCAAGAATTTGATTGACTCGCTCGACTTGGCCTTGGGATTGGGGATGATAAGCAGTGCTCCAGGTTATATGAGTCCCCATTGCCTCTTCGAAACTATCCCAGAACTTCGAAGTGAAAATACTGCCACGGCCTGAACTGATCTCCTTCGGAATGCCGTGGAGTGACACAATTCTGGAGATATACAAGTTTTCTAATTGACTAGCAGTGATTGTCTCCTTGACTGGCAGAAAGTGGGCAACATTCAAGAATTGGTCGATGACGACAAAGATAGCATCATTACCTTTCTGAGACTTAGGAAGGCCAGTGATTAAGTGCATCTGAATCTTATCCCACTTCCATTCAGGAATCGGAAGTGGTTGTAGAAGTCCAGCTGGTTTCTGATGTTCAGCTTTGACGCGACGATAAACGTCACATTCTTTGATATACCGAGCAATGTCTTGCTTCATGTTAGACCACCAGTACTTCTGATGGATGTCTAGATACATCTTCGTACTTCCCAGATGAATAGAGAGAGGGGTGTCATGTGCTTCTTTCATCACATTCTCAGTCATAAGCTCGAAGCGGGGTACCACTATGCGATCTTTGAAGTACAAGGTCCCATCTTCAGCAAGTGAGAAATCTTTGGATTTCTCTAAGGCAAGATCCTTTTTCATTATATCAACGTGAGCATCTTTGGCTTGAGCGGACTTAATTGCTTTCAATAGAGTTGGTTCCAGGACAAGGTTATTCAGAGAACTCTGTGGAACTAGTTGAAGGTTCAGCTTGCAGAGCTCTTCATAAAGGTGGGGTTGAGCTTTATGAACCATGTGGTTACTGCAATACGACTTGCGGCTCAGGGCATCGGCCATGACATTAGCCTTGCCTGGGGTATAGGAAATACCCACGTCATAATCTGATATAGCCTCCATCCATCTTTGCTGACAGAGGTTCAGATCTGGCTGAGTAAACAGATACTTCAGACTTTGGTGATCGGTGAAGATCTCGCAATGATTACCGAGAAGGTAATGTCGCCACAGCTTCAAAGAATAAATAACCACTGCAAGCTCGAGGTCATGAACTGGGTAGTTTTCTTCGTGAGAACGCACTTGACGGGAGGCATAAGCAATCACCCTACGCTCTTGCATTAGGACACAGCCTAACCCTTGACGTGAAGCATCGCAATATATGACGAAATCCTTCTGAGAATCCGAAGGAGCAAGCACTAGGGCAAAAGTTAGCGTGTCCTTGAGAGCCTGGAAACTTTCCTGACATTTGTCTGTCCATTCAAACTTAACGCCTTTGTGAAGCAGATTAGTCAATGGCTTGGCGATCTTGGCAAAGTTCTCAACGAAACGACGACAGTAGCTGGTGAGTCCCAGAAAGCTTCTGGCTTGCTTGCCATTCTTGGGAGGGGTCCAGTCAAGAATAGCCTGAACTCGCTCTGGGTTGACGGCAATACCATCCTTGGAGATCACATGACCAAGGTAGGTTACTTCGGGTAGCCAGAACTCACACTTAGAATACTTGGCATATAGTTGATGCTCTCGAAGCTTTTCCAGAATAAGACGAAGATGTTCAACATGTTCTTCTTTATTCTTCGAATATACCAGGATATCATCCAGATATATCACGACGAACTTGTCGAGGTAATCCATGAATATATAGTTCATCAGACGAGAGAATGTCGCTGGAGCATTGGTCAAACCGAAGGACATGACGGTGTACTCGTAAGAACCATAACGAGTGACGAATGCGGTCTTTGGAATATCCTCTTCACGAACACGGATCTGGTGGTAACCCAACCTCAAGTCGAGTTTAGAGAAAACTGATGAACCAGCCAGTTGATCATACAGATCGTTGATCCAAGGAAGCGGATATTTGTTCTGAATTGTAGCTTGGTTGATAGGATGATAGTCTTGGACCAAACGGTTCATGCCATCCTTCTTCTTCACAAATAGAGAAGGTGCTCCCCAAGCAGAGGAACTTGGACGAATGAATCCACTGCGAAGGGACTTGTCGATTTCCTCCTTAAGCTCAAGGAGTTCATGATGCGGCATCTTGTAGGGTCGTTTGGCAATAGGAACGGTGCCTGGTTTCAAGTCGATGACAAATTCAACAGCCCGTGTAGGAGGTATGCCTGGGAGTTCTTCTGGAAAGACATCTTGGAAATCGCAAACGACTGTAATCTTCTCAATGCCCTCAAGAGGTGCTGCGTTCAACGCATTCAAGGCATAAAGTCGTGCCTCGGCATTTTGAACAACTTGAGAATGGTAGCTTACTATCTCAATCGATGGATGTAGGAGATGAACGACTTTGATGGCGCAATCGATAGAGGCAGTATGTGCATTCGACCATTCCATTCCCAGAATGAGATCAATATTGGAAGAATCCAATATAATGGGGGAAACATGGAATTCCAACCCTTCAATTTCAACAAGGACATCGCGACCAATCATGGTAGTTTGACATTGGCCCGCAGGGGTGCGTACCACTATCGGAGTGTTCATGGGCTCGCACCGAATGTCGTGTGCGTAAGCAAATTTTTCTGACATGAATGAATGTGATGCTCCTGAATCGAATAACACAGAAGCCGGTACTGTGTTCACGAGAAGAGTACCCATCACAGTAGCAGGCTGATCTTGAGCTTCATTCAGATCAACATGATTAGCCTGACCACGACCATAAGATCCGGTATTGTTGTTGTGGGGCTGATTGTTATGGCCAGCTGTAGGGAGGGCCGGCTGGTTCTTGCTCCGACTGCAATCCCTAGCACGATGACCTGGATGGCACATCTGAAGCACAAATCACCATTGGGATTGGGAGCAGGAGCTCGGGGTGGTGCAGTCTGGAGAGTCTGCATTGATGGTGGAGGGGGCAGACGTGGAGCAGCATAGGATGGTCTTGGAGCAGGAGCAGTTGGACGATATACGTTGTGGGGGATCCAAATCCGACGCTTTTGTGCGGACGGACCCGAAGATGAGCCAGCGTCACGGCTGCGCCTGAGCGATCCCTGGTGTTCCTGAAGACCACTCTCAACCTGAATAGCCTTGTTCACCAAGGTGGCGAAGTCGGCAAAGTCATGAGCGAGAAGTGCTAGCTTGATATCAGGGTGAAGTCCATCACGAAACTTTTCTTGCCCGTGAGCATCAGTAGCAATGTCTTCTTCAGCATAGCGGGACAAGTCCAAGAATTCCCGCTGATAAGCATCTACAGACTTGTTGCCTTGGATGAGGTTGCGGAACTCTCGCTTCTTCCTGTCCATGATCCCCTAAGGAATGAAGCGGGCATGGAAGGCGTCTTGGAAATCCGGCCAAGTGATGACCGTTCCAGCAGGTAGGGTACGCTTGTGGCTGTCCCACCATTGAGCAGCGGGGCCCTTCAGATAGTATTCCGCGAAGGTGACATAGTTGGTAGGGGCTACATCAGCAGACTCTAGCTCGAAAGCGATGTCTCGGAGCCAGTCATCAGCATCCAGTGGCTGAGTTGAGCTACGGTAGACGACAGGGTTGAGTTGCGCAAAGTCTTGCAGAGTTACTGGGGCTGGCTGCTGATTCATATTTGGGCAAGGAAACTGAGCCATCACTCCTTCCATGAACTGGCGATTCAGATCAAACTGTTGCATCATTCCTGCCACGAATTCGGGCGGTGGTGGAGCGTTGCCACCACGGCCACGACCACCTGGTCTAACCATCCTGCTAACATGTAACAGTGGGTAGTTCAGCATAGAGCATTTGCAAAGACAAAGAATTATTCATTATCTAACATGTAGAATGAATGAGGTTCGACGGGTACCACATAGTAGTCGGCAAGACAGAGAGGGGTACTCATTCAAAACACTAACCTAAGGAATAACTATGGCTTATCCAACTTTGGGGTGAATGTGGTCACGGGATCCTAATGTTAGAGTTAGTAAATTAGTTTAACCCGAATAGAAGAGAGTTCAGAGTCCCGGAGTATAGACGAGGAGTAAAAGATTCTAATACCACCCAATTGGCGACGTGGACCCGTAAGCCACACAACCATGTTAGTAAAACAGTTTTTCAAAGACTAGACTCAACTTCGGCCAAGGAGTTGGAAAAGGGGTTCCTACAGGCAGTCGGCTTTGATACCAACTTGTGACGCCCCCGATTTGACCGTACACTAATCATGCACGCAAATGTGTACGACCAAGATCAGGGACTCACTAGAAGATATCATAACACAACTCTAGACACAAATAAAATAATACAAGCTTTATATTACAAGCCAGGGGCCTTGAGGGCTCGAATACATAAGCTCGAATACACAAGAGTCAGCGGAAGCAATAATATCTGAGTACAGACATAAGTTAAACAAGTTGCCTTAAGAAGGCTAGCACAAAAACAAAACGATCGAAAAGGCAAGGCCTCCTGCCTGGGACCTCCTAACTACTCCTGGTCGTCGGCGGTCTTCACGTAGTAGTAGGCTCCGTCGGGGTAGTAGCAGTTGTCAAGTGTGGCATCTGGCTCCTGGACCCCACCATCTGGTTGCATCAACTAGCAAGAAGAAAGAAGGGGGAAAGGGGGAGCAAAGCAACCGTGAGTACTCATCCAAAGTACTCGCAAGCAAGGATCTACACTACATATGCATCAGTATCAATGAAAAGGGTAGTATCTATGGACTAAGCTGCAGAATGCCAGAATAAAAGGGGGAGAAGCTAGTCCTATCGAAGACTAGCATCTTCTGGAAACCACCGTCTTGCAGCAACAGGGGGGAGTAGAGTAGTATATCATAAATCATATTTATGTTGTTGTTCCAACGCTCCGGGATCCTTTCTCGACTCCCGAAGCAACAAATCCAAACAATGCCTCAGCATCCAGTTCTAGTTGTAACGATCGGGATACAACTCCAAGTGTCCGTTACCGTAGGACAGGCTATCGATAGATGTTTTCTTCCCTGCAGGGGTGCACCAACTTACCCAACACGCTTGCTTAACTCCGGCCGGACACACCATCAGGTCATGCCCTCCCTCGGCCAAACAATACGCCGCAACCCAACCTAGGCTTAATAGAGAGGTCATGCACGCCGGACTAAACCCTATGCCCCCAGGGGTCATGGGCCAATCGCCCCGGGAACTCCTGCACGTTGTGTACACGGCTGGTGAGTAGACCTAGCAACCTACTTTAAAAAGGTAGGAGCCTAACCAGTCCAACCCGGCGCGTGCTGCTCAGTCGCAATGAAGTCAGTTAAGCTTCGGTTGATGCATACAACGCAGAACACCCATACTATGCCCACGTGATTGTTAGTGCTATCAGGCCAGAGGCCCCTTGGATCAAATATCCAAACCGTTTAGTGTCTTGGGAACGCGCGGTAACGAGCAGAGACTCACGAACATGTGACCCCATCGCCCTGTCTCGAGAACTTGCGGCAAGAGCGAGTGCCCGGCCACGCCTCGTATTTAACTCGCGGGCACCTTCCAGGTCAACCCGACTACACATCACTCGCAATTAAGCTCGCGCGGGTACCCCTCAGGGTCGACCCGTCTTTAGTAACCAGGTTCAGTGTAAAGTCATAGTACCCATAGTAACTGTGTGTCTGACACCAAAGGAAAACCTGAGGAAATCACCCTCGATGGAATTCCACCTGATGTTTATCGTCAAGGTGAACGAAAGAGGTGTCACCCTCGAGGTCCACTCTTGAGGAGTTGCGTCGTTATTGGGAGTGGAGAAAGAGGAATCACCCTCGATGACCACAACCGATGAACTAACCTACAAGGTTAACATCAGAAGTGCTGATGAGGTCTCACCCTCGGCACTCGATAGTAACCCAGTAGTGTCGAGCAACTAAGGGGAAATTGATGTGCGGTGCCGGGTCCTGGTCTTCGATCCCGTTGATCGGGTCTTCTGATAATCCAGCGGGGCAGTCGGGACAAGGTAGGGGGTCACTGGTGGATCTCTAACCAGCCTATACTAAGCAGTTTAGTATAAACATGTAAGGTATGAAAGCAGTATCAACAACACGCTATGCATCAAAATAGGATCATACAAAAAGCAGTAGCAGTTCTAATGCAAGCATAAGAGAGAAGAGAATGGGCGATATCGGAATGATCAAAGGGGGTTGGCTTGCTTGGTTGCTCTGGCAAGAAGGAGGGGTCGTCAACACCGTAGTCGATCACTGGGGCATCATCGGTCTCGGGGTCTACCGGAGAGAAGAGGGGGAAGAAACAGTAAATATAAAGCAAACAGTTGCAACAGAGAAGCACGACTAGTTAGCACGCAGTGCTAGGGTGCTCTAACGCGGTGGTACACGGTACCGGCGAAGGGGGGTAACACTCGGGAAAGTATCCCCGGCGTTTCGTGTTTTCGGTCAGATGAATCGGAGGGGGAAAGTTACATGTTCGCTATGATAGGGATATGTGGTGGACGAACGGACCGCGTAATCGGATTCGTCTCGTCGTTCTGAGCGATTTTCATATATAAAACATTTTCATCCGAGTTACACATTATTTTATATGAATTTCTAAAGTTTTAAACATTTTTTGGAATTTATTTAATTAATTTAAATCAACATTATCCAGAATAGTAATCGATGACGTCAGCATGATGTCAGGATGATGTGAGCGGTCAGTTGACTTAGTCAAACTGACGCGTGGGGCCATACTGTCATAGACTAATTTAATTAACCATGTTAATTAGACTAATGTGTAATTAGTTTAACTAAACATAATTAATTAGGGTTAATTATCAGGATTAATTAAGTTAATTATTAATTAATTAATTGACTTTTATTTATTATTATTTTTAAACTTGTATTTTTTATTTAAAGGGGCTGGGCCCCATTCGTCATAGGCCCACCCGGGAATGGGTTAACGGGCGCGCGGGCGTAGGCGAACGGGTGCGGGCACGGGCGCACCCGAGTGGGGCGAGCGGGCACCGCGGCCAGCCACAGCCGCTGCGAGGCCGGCCGGGCGGCGAGCGGTGCGACGGCCACCGGCCGAAGGCAGGAGGGGCCACGGGACGCGCGCAGCAGCACAGCGGCGCGGGGGGGCGTGTGGGGAGGCCGAGGCGGGGCGTGGCCTGCTGGCCAGCGGCGGGCCGGCAACGGCGAGCATGCGGGGCCGCAGGGCGCGGCGGCAAGCGACGTCGGGTGTAGCAGCCGCGGGAGTGGGAGCGAGCGCCAGCGGGGGGGAGGCGCGATGCCTGCGGCGGCTGCGGTGTGCGCGGCCAGAGCGCGACGGAGGTGATGGCCGCGGCCGCGGGCGGCGCTGAGGCAGGCCACGGGGAGGGAGAGGGGTGAGCGGCAGCGCGGGGTGGGCGCTGGAGCGCGCGGCGCGGCGGAGCCGCGATGGTGGCCTGCCGGAGCTGGCCCAGGTCGGGGCCAGTCGACGGCGGCGAGGTGAGGGAGCACGGGTAGGGAAAGAGGGACGGCTGCTCACGTCGTTGCAGGGGAGGCTCGGGGAGGCCGGCGATGGTCGGAGGCGAGTGGACCGACGGCGAGGCGGCGACGAGCGACGGGCGTGGCGTCCACAAGCGTCGGGCCGTCGAGGGAGAGGGACGGGGGCGCGAGGGAGGAGCTCGGGCGGGTGCGGGGACGAATGTGACGGCGCGTGGGAGGGAAAGGTGGAAGACTAGGGTTCCAGGGGGTCGGGGACCTTATAGGTGGTCGGGGAGAGGCGGATGGCCGACACGGTGACGACCGGGGCCGTGGCGGTCATCGACATAGTCCACGATCCCCTTCCCCTATAGCGGGGAAGAAGACAACGGGGAGGTGGGCAGTTGGACCGGCCTGGCTGGGCCATGGCCCAGTTGGGCCGAGAGGGGGGTGGTTGTAATGCCCAGGATGGAGTTATACCTCCTACGTGTCAAGGCACGACTTAAAGGCATAAGTCCATCCTAGAATGATCTCAAGTTTGGTAATCTTTGCACATCTCATGTAAAAGAGGGGATTGTAAACATAAATAGTTGACTTACACTCACCACGTCACACAAATACAATACATGTCTCAAACATCATACATTAAGAACATCACAACCCTCTAAGGGCAAAAACCAAATGTCAAGATACCAAACTTAAATAAAATCCACAGGTCGGATCGAATCCTAGTAGAAGTCTCCACTACTGATCATCCGGATAACGAACATAGTATCGACTACGCTCCTCGTTGAACTCCCAGTCTAGCTTGGTGCCATCACCTGGATAGCTCACAGCTGGACCTGCATCTGGTGGTGGTGAAGTAACTGTGAGCCACAGAGGACTCAGCAATCCCGTTCCCGGGTAACAAGACTATTTAAGCCTTGGGAGAGGATAAGGCTGAAGAAAAGAATAAGTGTCTGCAGCAGCAACTAGCAACTAGCTTACGTGAGAGAGAGCGAGAAGAGAAGCCTCGGACGAGAAGTGATCACGAAGTGATCCTAGCTACAAGCTCAACAAACATAACCCCTCCGTGTTCAACTCCCGAATCCCTATTCGGAAATTGACAGTCACGGAACACACGCTGGTAGTGTATTAGAAACATTGTGTCAAGTTATCTACAACCGGATATTAACAAGCTCCCATCTGCCACATAACCGCGGGCACGGCTTTCGAAAGTTCATAACCCTGCAGGGGTGTTCCAACTTGACCCATTACAAGCCCACGATCCGCGGAGTCGCAACTCCAAAGTGGGAAGACCCGAGTATTCTCGGAATCCCGTGCTCAAGATAATCCGAACTAAGGTAAGGCTAATCCAGCAAATCCTCCCGGCGTGCCGACACCCTGATAGTAGCCACGCGTATCTCGTCTCAGGCCATGACCGGATGGGCGATGCTACAGGTTTTTACCAGACCTTGAGTTTCCTCGAGGTGGCCCTGCAGGACCCCCAGTTCGGACGAACACTCATGTGGAGCACTGGCCCGGGGTTGTTGATTAAGAAAAAAAGGGTTTATAACTCCCTATGCAAGTTTAATTTGTTATTAGGCAAATAGTACCAATGTTGGGACTTGCTGGAAAAGACTTAGCACTTAGCGGTTTATCGAGGGGGTCCCATACACCCCAACTGTGTTAGGAACGCATAATCAAGGAACATAACACCGGTTTATACGGTTCCTAACGGCATGAGTGGAACAAATCACCAAGCAAAAGGCTTAGCCTTCCACCCTTGCCAATATATAGATGATTTCATTTAAAGCATTTATATAGTGTGATATAACCCAACAAAACTTCAACATGAAGCAAGCATCTTCGATCTTCACCTGCAACTAGCAATGCTATAAGAAGGGCTGAGCGAAGCGTACTTAGCCAAGCAACGGTTTGCATAGGTAGGGTGGTTAAACATGGTAGTGGTTACAAGTAGGAGGCTGACAGGAAGAACATGGGCATCGAGGCAAAACTATAGAGCGGAACTACTAGCAATAGGCAAGATAGTAATGTTATCGGGGTTCGGTCATCTTGCCTGAAGAGAAGTCGTTCGGATCGTAAGAAGGGTCCTCGTGCTCAACCTCGTTGGTAACCTCGTGCTCGTACTCGTACTCGGTCTCAGCTTCCGGCTCTAAACAATACAATCACACAACGCACAAATCAACAAGATGCAATGCGCACTCGAAAATGATGGATGCATGATGGATGCACTAAGGTTGCACACGGAGCACGGAAAATAGCACTCAAGCAAAACACCTCAAAACATGATAACAATAAGATATTATGAATCTACACGGAAAATCAATCAAGTTTCATATAAGACTCGCTGAAATCGGAGCTACGGGCTAAAAGTTATGCCCGAAACAAGAAATGAGCGAAAGCTGAAAATTACAGCAACATAGCAACTTCGGAGCACAAAATAATTAAGCTACAGCACTCAAACATCATGGCAAAGGACATGAACATAAACTAGACATATCCTACAGCAATTAAGTCCAAAGGTGCACCCCCAAAGGAGCCACGGATCAATAGCAATAAGCTTGGACATATTGAACTTGACAATAAAATTCTGGCAGCAGAATTTTATTGAAACTTTGGAGCAAAAGTTAAACATGCTACAGCCACTCAAATAAGCATGTGAGAACATGAATGTAAAGCCAACAATATATACTACAAGGAACAATCAAGATCCACTCCAAAACTATCATGGTTTGTCCTAGAGCAGCAAGCAAACATGGCATCGGAACGTTACAGATTTCAGACTTAGTGAAAAAACCACTAAGTCCTAAAACAGCAGTTTCATCATGGCATCTAAAAGAGCAAGTTTAAGTCACCTCGAAACTAAACATGGCAAGTGGTAAGCACCACATCAAGGTACACATGATGGTGATTCCGAAACATACAAGCATGCATCATGGAGGTAAACACAACGATAGCAACGAGCTCAACAAGATGGCATTTCATAACAAGTGAAACAACATCACAGCCACATGGCACTTTGCAACGGAGATAAACATGGCAAGAATAAATCTATCATGCAACCTATCACCAACAACATGTAGAGCATGGCAAGACGAACACGTGGACATGTCATTTGCATCATTCGGATAAACGAGCTAAAAGATATCACATGGCAAAGATGGCATAAAAAACATCACATAGCAGCAATTATATCGGGATGCACTCTTGCAACGGGAAAACAAGCATCTAGAAGACTTCTAACATGCATGACACCAAAAGATAAAACGTAGTGCTAATCACCACGAACGTCTGGACATGCTATTTGCGCAAAACGGAGCACCACACTAAAAGATATCAGCAAATGAATAATGCATCACAGATTAATAACATCAGGGACTTAGCAGAAAAAGGAGGGGGAAAACAACCTCAGGTCACAGGAAAAAAACAACGCGGCCCGGCGGATCCGGCCCGAAGACGAACTGACGGAGGAAGTGGCCCAGGCGGATCTGGCCCGATCCGGCCCGGCGGGGAAGGGCGGCGTCCTCGGCCTGGCGAAGGAAGGCGGCGGCCCGAAGGGAGGTGGCCCGCGGATGCACGGCCTGGTGGGGAGGCGGACGGCCCGGCTGTGGATGGGCCGGGAGGCTGGCGGACTGGAGCTCGCGGCCCAGGTGGCGCGGCCCGGCGGTGCGTGGTGGAAGGCGCGCTGGGGCCTGGCGAGCGACTGGAGGCCGGTGCGGCGGGAGCGACGGGCCGAGGGTGGCGTCGAAGTGGTCCTCGGGTCCAGGCGGTCGGTGGAGCGAGGCCAGGGCGCTGGATCTTTCGATCCAGTGCGAACTGGCGGTGGCTCCCGAAGCGTTGACTTGGCCGGATCGAAGGAAAAACGGCGGGCTCAGTGCAGATCGAAGGAAGGAGCTGGTTGGCTGATTCCTTCGGGAGTTGACTGGAAGGGAGGTGAGCCAAGTGGCTGGGGCTGGATGGCTAGATCCAGATTTTGAGGTGGAGAAGTGGGGAAGAAGGAGCTAGGGTTAGGGATGCCAAAAATAGACTAGGGGGTCTATTATATAGCAGATTTTTAGGGTTAGGGGGGATTTAGGTGTGTTTAGAGCCCTCCGATCGCGATCCGACGGATCCGATCGCGGGGGGAGTTAGATGGGCCTAGGAGATGTTAGTGGACTGCTGAGGGGGGTGTTTCGGGCCACAAAGTGAAGGCACTTTGGACCCACACGGATAACTGTTGGGATAGCAAACGGAGTCCAAACGCGACGAGATTTGAGAGGCGGGTTACACACAACAAAACAACAACACACGACTAGTCTCGCGGCACACCGGTAACGTTACACACCCAAACACCAAAGTAGGCCTACGGGACGCCACGGACACGTGAGGGAGCTCCGGAACGCGAAACGAACAATGGGAAGGAACACGCGGAACCGGACGCAACCGACAACACAAATGCAATGCGATGCACATGTCTACAAGATATGAATGAATGCCACACACGCACACAACAAAACGACGAAAACCCAAAAGCCAAAGAACCCGAAATGGAATAGATGAAGCCGGAGATATATTATATGCCCAAAAGGGAAAGTATTACATCCGGGGCATTACAAACTCTCCTCTACTACAAAAAGATCTCGTCCCGAGATCTAGGACTGGAAAAAGGAAGGGTACTCGGAACGAAGATGATCTTCTCGTTCCCACGTAGCTTCTCGGTTGGTGTGATGAGACCACTTGACTTTCAAGAATTTGATGGACTTGTTGCGGGTCTTGCGCTCGGTTTCTTCGAGAATAGCAACTGGATGCTCTCGGTAGGACAGGTCTTGTTGAAGATCAATCTCCTCAAACGGAATCATGCGCTCAGGTGCCTTGAAGCATTTGCGAAGTTGAGACACATGGAAGACATCATGAACATTGGCGAAGTTTGAAGGGAGCTCAAGTTGATAGGCTAGATCGCCTCTTTTGCCAAGAATCTTGAAAGGCCCGACGTATCTAGGAGCAAGCTTTCCTTTGATACCGAATCTTTGAGTGCCTTTCATCGGAGACACACGGAGATAGACATGATCACCAATGTTGAAAGCCAAATCACGATGCTTGCCGTCATAGTAGCTCTTCTGACGCGACTGAGCGGCCTTGAGATTCTCACGTATGACTTTGCACATTTCTTCGGCTTCTGAGATCAAGTCATTGCCAAGAAGTTGACGTTCACCTGTTTCAGACCAGTTGAGAGGGGTACGGCACTTTCTGCCATAGAGGATTTCAGATGGAGCTTTGCCTGCACTTGCTTGAAAGCTGTTGTTGTAAGAGAACTCGGCAAATGGAAGGCAGTCTTCCCATTTCATGCCAAAAGATATGACACAGGCTCTGAGCATGTCTTCTAGAATCTGATTCACTCGCTCGACTTGACCACTAGTCTGAGGGTGAAAAGCAGTGCTGAACCTGATCTTAGTGCCCATGGCGGACTGAAAGGAGTCCCAGAACCTTGATGTGAACAAGCTTCCACGGTCTGAGGATATAACTTGAGGAATGCCATGTAAGGACACAATTCTGGAAGTGTACAGCTCTGCCAATTGAGCTGCATTGATTGATTCTTTGACTGGCAGGAAGTGAGCGACTTTGGTAAGCTTGTCAATCACCACGAAGATAGAAGCATTCCCTTTCTTGGATTTAGGAAAGCCAGTGACGAAGACCATTTCAATGTGGTCGAACTTCCACTCGGGAATAGGAAGAGGTTGGAGAAGACCGGCTGGGCGTTGATGTTCTGCTTTCACTCTTCTGCAAACATCACATTCATTCACGAATTGGGCAATCTCCCTTTTCATGCGTGTCCACCAGTAAGATTGCTTGAGGTCTTGATACATCTTGGAACTGCCAGGATGAATGGAAAGGAGAGAATCATGAGCTTCTTCCATTATGAGTTTCCTAAGATCACCTTTGGGAACAACGAGTCTGTCCTCGAAGAACAAGGTATCTCTCTCATCAACACGGAAGCACTTGTATTTCGGAATGCCCTTAGCAATAGCATGTTTCACCTTCTTCACCATGGTATCACTGAGTTGGGCCTCACGGACTTGATCTTCCAAGGTAGGAGCAATTTGAAGATTTGCAAGAAAACCCTGCGGAACAATTTGAAGGTTGAGCTTCCTGAAAGCTTCACAAAGCTCAGGCTGAAACGGCTTGATAAGAAGGCTGTTGCAATATGCCTTTCTGCTCAAAGCATCTGCAATCACATTCGCCTTGCCAGGAGTGTATTCAATGATGGGATTATACTCTTGGATCATTTCAACCCAACGAGTCTGGCGGAGGTTCAGATGCGGCTGTGTGAAGATGTACTTCTGATATACAATGTTATATTACCTAGGTTTTTCTCTCAACATTGTGCATGAGCAAGCACTGTGAATTATTGTGGAACATTGCTCTTCGAAGAGACACTCATGTACACATACCCATAGGATGTCCTTGGAATTTTATCTGTGCCAGCAAACCATACAGATTCAATTTTGTAGATTTGGTGATACATTTCTCTCATAGCTTAGGTATGCTACTGTTAGCATAATTTAATGGTAGTCTGTTCTGCTCTCATGTCATGCAAAACAGTAACCTTCTCCTTCTTTATGTTGTGATTTGAAGAAAAAACTAGCGCTGGCCATCACCATGATGTCACAAGAAAGATCACATTAGAAGACTGGAAATATGTGAGTTGCCACTTCAAAGCTAGACCAACTGAAATATGGTGAGTGAAGCACTAACTTTTTATGAGGATGTGAATCTGTCATTTGCGAAGCATCCTGGTGATGTCCGGAAAGTAGATATATATGCAATGACAATTTTGTTTTGCTTAATCACCTCCATGTTCCCTTATTTTAGTACACATGCTGACAGAAAGATATTGGAGCACGTTATTTTGCTCACAGCCAAGCCAAACATCTCTTATGCTGGAAAGAGGGTCTACTTGATTACCTATATACACATCAGTATCATATTGAGAAGGATACTCATTGTGCCGTCAGGTCAGAAATCTCTTTGTTGATGAAAACTTCATTGAAGTTATGAAATAGACTTGATTTATTTGCAAACAAGTATCTCTTCGATGCTGGCAGCATACTGAGGTAACTCAACCATTCACTTCATTTATCATGCTGCAAATATCTGAAATTTCCTTCAGACTGGACTTGGGATAATTCAGACATAAGTGGATCAAAAGGCAGAGAAAGGATAAGTTAGGTGGCAGCAAGAAGTGTAACACGTTGCCTTGCTAGAAGAATTTAGTATTCTACTTAAACAAATTCATGATCAATAACGTTGAGGAGTTGCTCCCTGTTGTCTATACACTGACCGCCAGTTGTGGCGTGTTAGAAGTACCGCTCCATCTTCAGGCAGTATCAAAGCATGTACTCCTACATCAGACTCAGAGACACGTACATTTTTTAAGTGAACCACATTGTTCACTTTTCGTATCATCATTCTGTTTAATTGAATTAAATTCACAGTGTGCTATTCATGTTCCTGACGCCAGGGGAAGAGTACTAGGGGTGCTGATGTACGTATCAGAGAACAGTGATTTCGACATGGTTGTTTCCTTTTTTGGCTGCTTTTAGTTGGCAAAGCTTCAATAACTTTGTGTATAGGGTGTTCTACATGACATATATTGCTATAATATAAATATTCCTGTTTAAATGAAACAGATATGGCAATTATGTATGACTACTCACTACTCTTTGGTATATGGAAAAGAATATTTTGATGCCCAGTTTTAATGAATTTCCATATAATGGACATAGTATATAGTTATGTCCTTTCTGTTTCCTTTGTACCCAAGAGTTTGTTCAAGCTAGACATAAATGAAAAAATTAGCCATAAGTAAAGAAAATATTTGAGGGTCACGACACAAAAGGATAATTACAGATAAAAGAGATCCATTGATCTACTCAATGGCTTTTGATGCCCAGTTTATATGAATTTCTATATAATGAACATGGTATACAATTATGTCCTTTTGTCTCTTTTGTGGCCAAGAATATGTTCAAGCTGGACATAAAAGAAAAAATTATTGTCATAAGTAGAAAATATTTGAGGTTCAGTACACAAAAGGATAACTATAGATAACGGATGCCCATTAATCATCTATGCCACCAAATCCATTGATATACTCAATAGCACTTACCAAATATGTTGTTGCAATATTTATCTACCCTATCATCTCACCATCCAGTAACAATGGATTAATACACAGAAGAAAATGATGAGATGGGCTTAAATATGGGCATTAAGACACAAAAGAATCAACAACGAGCTTAAAAATGGGCGAGGCGTGGTGCCGCGCCTCTGCCGTGCTAGTCACTACATATTGTGATACTTGGTGTTTGTTATCATGTTCAATTTTAATCCTCCCCTACATTGACACTGACATGTCATTTGAAGTATATAAGAAAAATATAGGTCTGAAATGTACATATAGTGAAAGAACAGACTTGGACGGGCTTTGAGATATCTCTTCCCGTAAAATATCTCAGTCTATCAGTAAAGACTTTGGTGTGTCAAAGGATCATTCATGGTATTGAGGTGTACGCCGGCCGTGCAAAACCATAAACTTTCATAGTATTTTTTTTTCTCAAATACGCATGAGTGTGCGTATCATGTATTAAAGAGACGAGGGGAAAGATTCCCGAGAGTCAGTGTTACAAGTTATTTACATGCGGATTTTAACATGCATTTCCAACGGCAATCCACAAAAAACCTCCCTCATCCATCCACGGACAGGGAGAGACTAATCCGCAGACACAGATGCGGGAGGCATCCATCCAATCCTAGCCGCATACATCCGGCCAACAATTCGAACCAACCGTACGAAATTCGATCAAATCGGGCGGATTTCATTCAAGTTCGGATATAATTTACATAAAAAGGTCAATATTTTGATTATTTAACAAAAAAACTGAAAAATACCTAAATCCTATATCGGACGACCACCTCGTACGCGTTGCCATCCTACACCGCCGCACCGCCGTCTCCATCGGTGCCATTGCCGTCGTCGTCGTCCCTCCAGCGGCAACCTTGTCCAGCGGCTGCCTGCCGCTCACGGAGGAGCCGCTCCACCTCCTGTTGCGCGCGGAGTGCCTCGTGACGTGGCCTTCGGAGCCTTGTCGGTGGCCTTGCCGCGACCGTCATTGGTGGAGCAGTCTCTAAGCGACCACTCCTCGCCGACCTTAGCGAGCTCGACGTCAAGGCAGCGGCAACGCCTGGCGGCCGTCTCCGCGGTGGTCACGGAGCGGTCGAGCGCCCATGCGGCGGTGAGGTCTGGGTCGTTGCGGACCCAGTCCATTGGCACGTCGCTCTTGGCAAACGCGGAGCGGCGACTGGCATTATGTCGGGCGTACCGCTCCTACTGGCGAGCCGAACGCTCGACCTCAGAAACGACGAACCTCGAGCCCGAGGGACCATCAAGTTAGTGGAGGAGGCGGCCCCGTGCCTTCTTGATCGCGGGCGGCAGCTCCTCCTCCTTGGCGAGGCGGCGGTGGTGCGGCGGCGAGAACGGGGGAAGGGAAAGCGGTGCTCGGGGAAGGGGGTGGTGCATCTCTATGTAACTCCGACGCACGGCTTAAATAGCCGCGACAAGGACCAGGCGAAGCGCCGATCAGCCACTTCAATGCGGCGCAACGGCCGGAATTCGTTCCTCGGAAACATGCGTCCGCATTTGAAGCAACGGCTACCAAGAGGTCGTGCCGGTCAGCGCCACCCTCCCTCCCTCCGGTCACATCGCGGCATCAATGCCGACCTCCGCGTGCTCTGGACCGACATGAATGCGGCGCGTTTATCAGAAGGAAAGGGAGGGAGGGCTGGGTGACGGGTTTTTGGTGATCTAGGGCGATCAGAAGCGGGCTTGGGAGCGGTCCGACCTCCGCGTGCTCTGGACCTCCCCACGTTTGTTCCCGGTTTGCGGGCGAAATCACGTCCGGGCCGCTCCGCGGACCGATACAGATCGATATTGGATGGCTTTCGCGGTCCGAACGATTGCCGAAGTTTTATGGTCCGCCTTGGAGATGCCCTAACCTTCGGTTTTCTCTCTTTGATTGAATCAATCCTCCTCCTGCCAACAATTAGCTAAACATGGACATTGTGGTCTCTTTCTATCCACCCTTCTCTTTCGTCATTGGCTATTCTTTGCATTTAAATGTCTTAGAGCATCTCTAGTGGCTTGTGTAAATGGTGGTCTATGTCAAACTTAGACTACCACATGCCAAAAAACGTCTTCAGTGGCTTTGTCTATTGCGTTGTCTAAAATTTAGACAATGTCCAAACTAGCTACCCGTCGTCCATATTTGGACAACCAAGCCACAATGTCTAAACCAAAAATGTTGGCTTATGAGCTCGTCCATGCACTAATTCGGAGTAATTAGAGGACGTCGGCAGGGAGGCGGCCGCGCCGGCGCTGGTCACAGAGGCTATTGCGCCTGGACCGCCGCCTCATCATGGCTAAACCTGTTGCTATTGTTTATTTTTCGTAAATTATATAGGGTGTTGTTAGTGCTGAACCTAAAATAATTTCACAGCTGGTTTATTTTCTCCATTGTATATCTTACAGATGAAAAAGATAAACGAGAACAACTCAGAAATGATCAACATCAGTTTTTTTTAGAAAATATAGCTGCTATAAGATACTATTAAAATATATGAGAGGGAATATAAACATCATGTATATAGACAATCCACTGAAAAACTTAGGTTGTCTAAAAATAAATCCTTTTACACTATTGTGTATATGTAGATATAGACTATCAAATTTAGACAAGCCACTAGAGATGCTCTTACATCAAGATGTTTTAACTTTCAACGCTTGTGCATCGACCTCTGGCTCTACTGCATCTGTCTTTTTTCAGTTACCCATATTGTTTAAAATAATCACTAATGTATATTAAAAGAATTGCTACTAAAACATTTTCATTCTTTATACATTCAAAGACACTGGTTGAGCTGAATATGCGGGGAAAATAATTACCTTCGACTATAGAGAAATGTATGTACTATTTCCATATTATGCACGTTGTGTGCCGGATAAAATTGAATAATCAAAATGAAGGGAGGGAGCATATTTATTGCAAACATGAGGTTGGTTTGCACGTTTCGTAAAAAAGTTATTTTGTTAGCTTTTGGTTAACCCTTCAAGTTGACCGTATGGAGATCTCTTTGGTAGTTGGTAAAGTTTGAATTTCACAAAAATCTATAGGCACTACATTATGGAACGGGTGGAGTATTGATTGATATGCATAATTTTTTCCTGTGTTCGACATTTTGTAAGAAATGAACAGCAATATATAGCTATAAAGTCTGAAAATCTACCTGGCTTCATCTTTCGTGGCAGGTAGCAGGAACCACACAGTTTGCAGGAAACCTTGGGAATCTCAATCAACAGCATGGCCACCAGCAACGAGTTATCGATGAAGCTCCTGATCGAAGCCAGTCTCAGAAGGTGTGCTTCGCCGAGGCTGGCAGCGAGTTCGTCGAGTTCCTCACGGGCCTCCTGTCCCTACCGCTAGGCACGGTCACCACCCTGCTGACCAAGGAGCGCATGTCGGGCAGCATCGGCAACGTGCTCGGCAGCATGGAGAAGCTGGACGCAAACTACAAGAGCAGCGAGCTGCCCCTCAGCCCGGCGGTCGCCCCCGCCACGCTCTCCCGCCTGCAGCAGCTGCTGGGCGTGCAGCTCGGCAACGCCAACAACAACAACAACACCAACGCGTCACCTATCTATACACCTGTGAAGGTAAAAAGCAAGCTCCCCCGGGCTACTTGACGTTCCAAGGTAGAACGACGGACCCCAGTCTCTGGGCCATACCCCCAAGCAAATTCTTGGCGGACAGTGGCACTGACGTCTGCTCGAAATTCTTCTCGGCGGCCAGCGGCAGCGTCTGCCCCGGCTGCTCGCGGCCGATGAACACGTGTGGGGGGCACATACTTGTGGAAGCCAAGGGGTCCGCGGCCATGAAGACGCCGCTGCAGCCGACATACACGGTCGGGGACGACCTCTCCGTGGCTCCGGCGTCCAACGTGGTGTCGGGCATCACCCTGCTCGCGCGGTGCGGCGTCAAGGACCTGAGCACGCTGCAGGAGAAGACGGTGAAGATCGGCAAGGAAGAGGTGCGTGGTCTGATTTTCCTTTTGGGTTTTGATGAATCACTGTGCGCTTGGCTGAATTTTGCTTTTCCTGGGTGATGGAATGCAGGCGCTGGGGATACTCGCTGCTTCCCTCACGTCCAAGACCGTGCTCACTGATGTCTTCCTGACGAAGAAGAACGCTCGCTGCAAGAGGGAAGCTCCCGTGGAAGTCATTCAGATTTGACTCGACTGCTAGTTGTTCAGAACTGCTCGTTCCAAAAAAACTTCTTTAGAACTTACAGATACGAGTTTTCTGATATTATTACGAGAGGAAGGGGATGAATCATGATTCCGCCGATCTTACTTTTCTGGTCTCCCGGACAGTTGCATTTGTTGAACATCGGTAGTAGCCCCTCCAACTATGTATTAGGGAAGCAGTCATTCAGGTATGACTGCTTTGCTAGCTAGTCAGAGCATCTCCAACAGCCGCGCTACGCGCCGCGCCCAAAAAACGCATTTGTCGCGCGCGCTTTGGCTGGTTTGCCGCGCCGCGCAGCGCTGGCTGGTTTGCCGCGCCGCGCAGCGCTGGCTCCAGCAGCAGCGCTATAATGCAGCGCGCGCGCCGCTCCAGCGGTGCCCAAAAATGCACAAACCACATATACAATTCAACAAATAAAAGAAAAACGATCAAACAAACAAAATAAATCAACAATAAATAGTTATTACAACTCAAACAAATAGTTTATCGTTCAATACAACAAATAATGCAATAAACACAACCAATAATTCATGAACAATACAATACATAATGCAATGAAATTATGCTCTTTGTCGTCCATGCCATGCCCACCACTCTTTAATCAGATCCTTCTAAAGATCATTGTGCGTTGCGGGACGCCGAATGGCATGATAGGAGGCAACAAAACGGGCTACCCTTTCAGCCAGGGGCGGATCCACATGGGGTCAAGGGTGTACATCTGTACACCCAAATGTTTTGGCAGGAATTTTTTATATATGATTTATACTAGATGCATATATAAAAAGTGGCGTGGTTTGTGCAATAAACATCATCTTGATTCATATAAACTGATCGGCTTGTGATAAACATCATGTTGATTCATATAAACTAATCTCAAATTTTCGGTCCAACAATCACAAACATCTATTCCCTAAAGACCAATTACCATCTATGTTTTTTCACCGTCTCATATGTTGCATAACACCCCATTACTATCACCAACCCTACATGAACTATGGTTTCAATGACGTCTTGTTTTTGGCCATGACATATTTTATGATTGTGTAGAAAATAATCTTCATTTTTAGTATTTTCTCTAGGATACTGTCCTTATTCTTTGGGAAAAAGTTCTTACTAGCTACATGAACCTTTTAGATATTGTAGTGAAAATAATAATAATTGAACACCCAATTTTCAAATCCTGGATCCGCCACTGCTTTCAGCCCTCCGTCGCACTCGCACGGGATGTCCCAAGAGCTTATACTGTGAGTAGTCTAAATCTTGGCCACGCTCATTCTCGATGATCATGTTGTGCATGATCACACAAGCGTGCATGATGTACCAAAGCATTTTTTGATTCCAAAATCTAGCCAGTCCTCTCACAATAGCAAATTGGGCTTGCAAAATCCCAAATGCTCTCTCCACATCTTTTCTAGCAGCCGCCTGAGCATTATGGAAATCAAGATTTTTCTTACCTTCTGGCTTTTTCAACGGCTTCACGAAGGTTTGCCACTTTGGATAGATGTCATCCGCTAGATAATAGCCATAGTTGTACGTATGGCCATTTGCTACAAACTGCATCGGTGGCAACTCACCATTCGCAATCTTATTCATCAATGGTGACCGGTTCACAACATTGATGTCATTCAAAGATCCAGGCATTCCAAAGAATGCATGCCAAATCCAAGTCTCCTGATCGGCCACCGCTTCAAGGATTATAGTGGAACCTTTTTTTTGGCCGTGGAATTGCCCATGCCATGCCTTTGGACAATTCTTCCAACTCCAATGCTTGCAATCTATTGAGCCAAGCATGCCAGGAAAGCCGCGAGATTTGTTCATCACCAATAGCCTTGCGGCGTCTTCAGCAGTGGGAGATCTCAAATACTCCTCGCCAAACACTTGCACAATTCCCACTGCAAAGCGCTTGACACACATGATGGCTTGGCTCTCACCCATAGCCAAGTGATCATCAACTAGATTGGCCGGGATACCGTATGCCAACATACGCAAAGCGGCTGTCACCTTCAGAAAGGTGCTATGCCCGAACTCTCCAGCAGCATTCCTCCTTTGCTGGAAAAACCGGTCATGAATCGCTAGTTTCTCTGCAATGCGCTTGAACAAGTCTGTGCTCATCCTAAACCGGCGACGAAAATACGACTCTGGGTATGTGGGATTCTCCACGAAATAGTTCTTCATCAATCTGTTATGGGCATCAATCCTATCTCTCCAAAAAAAAAATCCCGACCCATAACCGAACCACCGTGCTTCGGTTTTTTATTGATATGCATAGCTATGATCATTGCAAGATCCTCCTCCTCTTCCATATCAAATTCATCTTCGGAAGAATCATGCGACGAACTCATCTACAATGTTCAATACTATACTATCAAAACTACAGTTCAAAATATGCACCAAATTCAGTTTGGAACAATACATACCTTGTAGGTGTTTTGTCGAACACCTTGCGGGCGCGGCGCGGCAGCGAGCCCTCGGGCGCTGCTCCTCGG
Organism: Secale cereale; assembly: GCA_902687465.1. Classification (NCBI taxonomy): domain Eukaryota; kingdom Viridiplantae; phylum Streptophyta; class Magnoliopsida; order Poales; family Poaceae; genus Secale; species Secale cereale. The sequence goes on along the minus strand of LR738711.1, from coordinate 165,188,371 downwards.
ACGTCGGAGGCGCGCGAGGTCCGGTCGGACTAGGAGGGGGTGGGGCGGAAGCGCAACGGCGCGGGGAGGCCGGCAAAGCGCCTGAACGGTCGTCGGCGGGCGCGGGCGGCGGCCGGCAGCGGAGACAGACCGGGAAACGCGAGTCGTCGGCGGGCGCGGGCGGGGAAGGCGGCGCCGGGATAGGCCGGGGAAGCGCTGAGGTCGCCGGGGGCGCGAGCGGCGGCGGCGGCGCGGCCGGATGGGGGCAGCAGCGCGGTCGCGAGAGAGAGGAGGGAGCGAGCGAGCGCGGGAGAGAGGAGCGAGCGAGCGCGGGAGAGTCGCGCGCGCGCGAGCCGACGCAGCAAATAACAGGCGCGGGATTGCGTTTCGGCCAGCGCGCTGCATTGCAAATGGCGCGCGCGCCGTTTTTGCGCGCCCGCTGGAGCTGCCCGCCGCGTTGCGCGCGCTAAAACTGCCTTTTTTAGGGCGCGGCGCTAGTATAGCGCGGCTGTTGGAGATGCTCTCATTTAGATACCTAGTTACATATCAACGACACTGTTCAATAAATCTTCCGATTCAGCGATTTATCATCCTATTTATCGCTACTATTGGGATGACCAATAAGATTATGCCGTATCTTCACTGTTTATCGTTTAGGCCGATTTATCGCTATGACAAGCGATTTATTGGGAATCTGTCGATAAATCGAGCGTATTCATAGCACTATGTTTGCCAAAAAATGTGTTTATTTGCATTGTGGACCTTGTTGTGCAATATGTACTATTGTCCTATTTTATCCGTCATTATACAAGGATTCAAAGGCTAGGAACCAAGGTAACACTTATGTCTAATATTTTTTTGGTGTTGAATCATATTTTAGTGTTGAGAACCTGAGATTTGCAAAAAAAAAATGAACGATTAATAGACGACCGATAAAATCGATTAATCAGCCGATTTTTGATTAATCTCTTATCCACACCTGACCGAGATGATAACGATAAGCGATATCCTCAACATTACTGAACCTTCTGTTACCATATACAATTTCTTTTGCTTTGTGATACATTTCTAAGATCGGGGCGAGACGGTATCCTCTTGATTAACTAGTTAATCACAGTACCTAGTTATCTTTGTTACCGGTTTGTATGATTTTCTCATCTTCGTATTCCGATGTCCCTGTGAGTAACATCTTCCCCACTGCTTGGCCAAACGACGATGGACACTGAGTGGGTCCAAACTTCTTCATCATCGAACATGCAAACCCTGTCTTAACACATCAAACACCCAAACATACTTTTCTGGCATTCAAAGGTTACCTTTATGAGCCTTGCTTCGGTATACCCCCTCATAAACCGTATAACCGCAGTATGATCATTTGATCATAATGTATAGCCACCTTCATATACAAGCTGTATGTACACGTACACAAATGATCCGCAGGTCTGTCACACAAACCAGCGTGCAGCCCCTCTGTCGTGGACTGGCCCATTTTTATTTTAACCTTCAAAAAATAGTTACATGAGATAGAATTCGGACCCCCAACCTCTTAGTTTAATTCCACACGGTATAACCAACTAGCACAACTAACTTATCATGCCTAGTTACTTCTTTTATTCTTCTTGTTGTCGATCTTCTCAGTCGTTTATTAGTTTTGCTTGGCCATTTTATTCTTCGGTTTTATTTTTCTTTGTAAAACACATTCTCGTCCCCGTGTTAACAAAATGAGTCGGGCGCGTGACGTTAAACACATACAATTTACGCAAGCAAAAAAACATTATATTCAAAAGTTGAGCGCGTTTCAGTAAATAAATGAAGGAAAAGTCTGCATCCATAAGATGGATGGATGATTCATTTCGCGTTGTTTGCACGCATGGCATACAGGTTCTCGTCACATGAATCGCAATGTCGGTCCTCGGAATTTTTTTAAATTAAACATAAAACACGACTACTACGAATGAGCGGATGGGTTCATTGATGGCTGCCACTACTACAAATATGTACAACATTGATCGACCAAATTGTATCAATGGTGCGAAAGTGGTCAATCCGCTCCTTAGGGTCAATACTGACATAACCACCACACACCGGCTAGCTAAACCATCTGTGATAATGGTCATACATAGACCGATTGGCCGATCAATGATAATAAAAATGCAGTATAAAAAATTGGGGCTCCACTGCTAGCAATATGCTAGCAGTGAAGCCCCAAGATGCACTATGAAAAATTGCATTACATTTCATACATATGCAAAAATGATTAGAGGTACATATTCAACTAAGTGCGGATATATTGATTTGTGAATACATGAGTCTTGTCATCGACGTATCAGCCATGCCAGAGGAGCTAATCTGACACTTGAATGAGTCCTTCAACTCACTGAAAATGCCCCTCGACTTGTCAAATTCGTGGTCTTCTTCTTGTGTAGTGCACCTAAAACTTAGCAACGCCGCCATTGTGTCATTTTGGTTGCACTACGCGAGACACTCTGACAAAAAGTGTTTTGCGCAGCACATTAAAAGGTCACAACATCAATGATGTGTATTTGCCCTTGTACATATAAATTAAACACCATATTAATTTTACATATGCTTAAGATCTGCATATATACGCATGACTAAGTTAATAGCAAATGAGAAATAATATGCATACAAATGAAATATCCTAAGTACGTATATTTTTAAAATAATAATTTAAAAAATGTTGCCCATGAATTTGAAAAATGTTAGCAGAACGTAAAAACAAATGTGAGCATAATTTAGAAAAGTTTTGATAGCATTCAAACAAATTTTGTGACATTTAAAAAACGGTCACGCTTTTCAAAAAAATGCACAGGACATTTTTGAAAAGTTTTATGCCATGTAAGAAGTGTTCGTTTAATTAAAGAAATATTTCGTACCATTCAAATGTACATTGCATTTAAAAAGATGTTACGAGTTTCAAAAGTGTGTTCGTTAAAAAATAGTTGACATAATTTAGAAAAATAATTTGTTTATTAAAAAAATTAAAAACCAAAGGAAACCTCTGCAACAGTGGAAAAGCCAGAGGAAAAAATATCTCGCGCGTCACAGCGCTAGGAATGGGCTGGCCAGCAGCGCTCTTGCGAAGGGTTAGCTCAGAAAAAAAAAACTCTTGCGAAGAGAAGCGAAGCGCATCGCCCCTCCCCTCTCCTACCACCTCCACCGCTCAGAGCCCAGAACCCTCCTGCTCCTCCTCCGGCGGCGACAGCGGTAAGCGCGGACGGCGAAGGTGAGCACGTGAAATTCGTCGCGGCGCACAAGCCCACCAGCGTCAGCCACTCCTGCGCCGGCAACTTCACGAGCCCCTACCAGCTCAACCTCGCCGTGGCGTACGCACCCGCACAACCCCTCCCCGCGAATCCCTCCCCAGTCTAGTAGGGTTCAGCTCCCGCCCGGCTCCGCGTATTGATTCCTGCTACTCAGTTCGGCCACGGCCCTTCTGCGTTCGAATTCCCGGGGCCCTAGGGTTTTGCTCCCAGATAGACGCGAGCGCCCGATTCATTCCTCTCCGTCCAGTTGTTTTTTTCTGATTAGCTTTCTGGGAGGATTCCTAGGTTATGAGTGCAGGTGTTCAATATTTCTCTGGGTAATCAGTATCCTTCTGAAAGTCCTAGTGCACAGTACTGTATTTCTGAAAGTCCTTTTACAGTCTGATTCCACCTTCCAGTTGGGTTCGGGGCTACCCTTTTCCCTATATCATATACACACAATTGTGGTTTCTGCAAGAATCGATGGAGAAAGCTTCTGTTCCCGACGATTCATCAGATTGGAGCACCGATTGTGATTGGTCCCAGCTTCAGGCCGACATGCTCCTCTGGATCTTTGGCACTCTCGAGATCCCGGATCTCTTCAGCTCAGGCGCAGTCTGTCGATCCTGGCACCTCATTTATCTGGAGGCCTGCCGTCTCCCTCGGTGCTCGCCGAACCAGAGCCCTTGCCTTGTTTACTCATCCGGCGACCGTGACGCTAACACGGCCACCCTGCATAACATGTCCACCAACAAGCTTTACCACGTCACCCTCTCAGAGCCTGCCTTCCGCACACGCCACATCATGGGCTCCTCCTACGGCTGGCTCATCACCGCGGATGAGCGGTCGAATCTCAATACTGGTCAATCCTGCAACCAGAGCTCAGATAGCTATGCCCCCACCTGAAACCATGAACAATGTTAGACTGCGCTACACTGAAGAGGGCGTGCTAGACGGATATGATGTTCTTTACATGGATCTGTTCTCTCGGGATTTTGACAGAGAAATGGAGCCGTACCATCTTACACTTGAAGAAGCCCGCTTCTACCTCTATATGAGGGTCGTTCTTTCTTGTGATCCCTCCCATGGAAACTGTACAGTTCTCGTAGTACAATTGCCAAAGGATCAACTCTCTTATACTAGGGTTGGGGACACCAAATGGACCTGGATTGATGCAAATCCAAGTTGTAGGGCTTATCAAGATATACTTTATAACAGTCATGATGGTTTGTTTTATGGTGTTCGTGGTAGGGGTCAGGTTGATACTATTAATCTTAATGGACCTTCCGCTGAAGTGAAAGTTATTTTGAAGCCGATCATATCCTATCAAGCGCATAGTAGATATATTGTTCAAGCACCATGGGGAGATTTTTTCCAGATATGGAGACACGATAAATATAATAAGGAGAATGGGAGAAAGGACCGGGTTGCAGACAAGTTTTTCGTGTACAAGATTGATTTTGTTGAACAAAAGCTCGTCCAAACAAATAACATCCAAGATCACGCAATGTTCATTGGTTACAACAGCCCATTCATGCTTCCAGTGAAAGACTTCTCTACGTTGATTCCCAACAGCATCTACCACACAGATGACTTGCTGCATTATATCTTCTGTCACAGATTTGGTCTTAGGCAGGCCGTTGTCTTTAATATGAAAGATAGCAGTTTCATTGAGCTATCGCCCCCTAGTTCAGATTCAAGATTGAACTGGCCACCCTCGGTTTGGATTCAACCATCACTTACTTGAGGTTAGTGAAACTTACTAATGCAGAATATACACGCTTTTTTATCTGCTTTGTGCTTTGTTTTTTTGGGTATCTACCCATGTTCTGTAGTTGGCCAGTTAGACCTTTGTAATCAGCACAAGTGATCATGTCTCCATCTTGTGTAGCCATGCACTTAGGCTGCATGATCAGTATTAAGTAATGACTACAAAACTTTTTTCAATATTTCTACTTGTAAATAGATGTTTCGAATGTAAACCTATCCGTTCAGTAGGATAAGATTGCTATTGTTGTTTTCAAGGAACACACTTAACCGAGTACTGTCTTGTTTAAAGTATACTACTACAATGTGTAGAACTTGTAGTGTTACTAAAACGCGCTTAAATGCTTATCCTTTTATGCTTATTATGGCCACCAAACCAAATATTTATACTTAAATCTAGATCAAAATCCTTTTGTTGCTCTTCGATGGTTCGGCACATGATACATCAACAATTAAGGAGGCTTACCAATAAATATTAAAGTGCCTCAACTAGCTTTGTTAATATCCTACTCTAAATTGTTTCATTCCTCTGTCCCTAAATCTTTATGTCAAATTATTATATCTTTCCTAAGGTGCCAGCATACTGTTTCGAGTGATCCTAAAACAGATTCTGAACATTTTTAAGGCGTTACAATATCACTTTTCCAATTTATTGTCATCACTGTTTATGATGATTAGTATTACTTATCATACAAGGGTAGGTCATGAATTTTTCCACATGCCAGAACCATGACTAGGTTTCGAGATCTTATGGGTTTCAACTCTTGCCTACCCCGACTTGTCTAGGACTAAAACGCTTTGTTGTTGTTGTGTTCAATACATGTATGATCAACTAGCTGGTACGAAGTAATGTAAATAAATCCAATCATGTATTCATGTACCATATCCATCTCCTATTCTCCGTACAAATCCGATGATCACTGTAAAAATATAATCATATTGCGTGAACCCCAAAACAAGAGTAGCAACTATCTCGGACCATTAGCCCAAAGTCAACTTTAAATTTTGTAGACACAATCATTTATTCATTGTAAAAGTAATAATCATGTCTTTTGTGCTAGCGAAATATTGTACTACTAAATAGTTGCAACACGATGTTCGGAGCTAGTCATCATAACCGATGCTTTATTTTTTCTTTTTCAGATTATTCTTGCAAATATCCGGCGAATGGAACACTGTTTATCAATGCCTTCAAATATAGAGGCCCTACTTGGAATTAGCTGCCTAAATGGCACATAACTGACTCGTGCCTATTTAAGGTCCTCCCAGTAATAAACAGGCCTGTTTTCAAGGTCCTGCTCAGCAATTATGAAACGAATCATTTGTATTCTGTGTATTTTCATGTTGCTACTTTTTAAAATGAACCTGCATGTTATTCTAAAGAATTATTAGCTTTGCATATATATGCCTAGATGCTGATACTCACTACGTGTTGTCTCTTCTTAAGGGGCCTTAAAAGTACTTGAGTGTCCAGGCAAGTTTGGATCTTATTGTGCACTTTGTTCAGGAGATATTACAGGCCAGTTAAGAAGACATGACAATGGGAAAATATTCAGTTGTAGCTTTGTACCATTTTACTTTGAAATATAATAGACTTTGTTCTGAACTTCTGATGAGTCATTTCTACTGGTGTTGTGACAGGCACCAGAGCATTCACATCTGAAGGTTTTCACATCTTGGAAAACAAACTTATCTGGATTTTTATTTGAATTTTTCACAATTTTACTGTTCACCCGAGCTCATTTGAGCTCGGGAGCAGAAAGGCACTTTCGCATCCCTTGGTCATCACAACAGTTAAAATAATATATTGTTTTGGTTGGTTCAAGTGAGGAACTCGGGATATCAATAACTGTTCGTTAGGCAAGTGCAAGGAAACTTTTCGTTTGGTGTACCACCCATGGTGATGAATATCTTTAGTTTATGCAGACAGTTTGACCACTACTAGTCCACTGTTTGCAAAAGGTTTATTGCTGATGGAATTGATAGGTATCCCAGTTAACGCTGCTATCTCGTGATGGAACTGTTTGTTCTTTGGTCGGTACCTGACGTTGTTCATTATAGGTGCACTTGTTGGAGAAAATTTTGCCGTCAAGCAAATCTTTCCCTTGCTTAGGATTCTTGTTATAATCTCATGTATCGATTCCTCCATGATCCTCCATGATGAGTAATCCAGAGCCACGACATAGTTGGAACTTCTTTGCTCTTGTTGATGATGACTTTTCTGCTTTGGAAAGCCTTGTACTCAATCTAATTTTTTTTGAAGGTCGGGGGGGGGG
>LR738711.1:165017243-165181030 GCA_902687465.1 Secale cereale | reverse complement strand
GGGGGGGGGGAGGCAAAGCCCCCACCTGAATCATCTTCTCTTTTTATTGATTTTCAATGGAGTATCAGAGCTTTTTCGGAATAATGGATATAGTCATTGGTGAAGATTAGATAGATTAGGGATTCTGTTGGAGATAGACTATCAAAACGTCGTTTCCAAATGCGCTGGAGGGTGGGTAAGTTAGCGGACGGTCTCCCTTGAACGTGTTGGTGCGGGCGTGTTCAGTTGTGGTTGCACTCGCACCAGGCCCCCCGACCGACCGTCCGTTTAGCCAACGGTCAGTTCAGAATTTAGAATTTGAAATCTTGCATTTAATGCGCTATTATTGCCTTAGCACGTACTCCCTTGACAAGTATTTTCGGACAGAGGTAGTACATGTGCTATACGCTTTTTTCCACGTTCGGGTAAGCTGTTTGCAGGCCGCTCCGGAAATATTTGCGTACTGTCCGGAGCATTTTTCTGCAAATATCTTTGTTTGGGCGAGGAGCGTTTATTTTTGAGTCGAGGGAGCATTTTGTTAGAAAATATTGAGTCAAGATTTGAACGTAACTTCAACCATTGCACAGCAACACATCCAATCAGAAATGGAGTAGATTTATTTCTACGCTCGATACAAGGGCAAGCCAACACACAGCACTCGACATACAGACACAGTCTCTAACCTCTGCCCAGAAGTTCAGAACGTCGAAACAGTAGCTGTCACAGCATCAGGACAGGAGACCACGCCATTCATTCACCAGCGCATCATCGCTCAGCAGGGTACACGAACCGCCTGAGGACTCGCATCAACTCGTTGGCCGCCTCGGCGAACGGCTGAAGGGCAGAGAAGCCATGCTGCTGCCCCTCGAACTCGACAAGCTCGACGTCTTTCCCCATGTCCTTGAGCCTCGCCGCGTACCCCCGCGAGCGGTCACGGAGCACGTCGCCCAACGGCGCCACGACGAGTGCCGGCGGGAGCTCCACCGGCGCGAGGCTGGGGCTCTCCGGCCCGAACGGATTCGCCACCGGGTGGTCCCGGCTCGCCCCGACCGGAAGCGACATGTGCCAGAGCTGATCGGACAGCTCCACCGGCAGGAACACGTCCGCCGGCGGGTCTGCCTCCGCAGCCGTGCGCTCGGCGCCGGTGAAGAAGGCAGAGAGGAGCACGTACCCGACTATGCGCACGGGGCTGATGGCGAGGTGCGCCGTGGCGACCTGAACGATGAGGTGGTGGGCCAGGTTGGCGCCCGCGGAGACGCCGGAGAGGAACGTCCGGGCGAAGCAGGCCGACTCCGCGAGCCACGGGTCGGCGCCGGCGCCGAGCTCGGCCTGCCCGCGCAGCCAGGAGAGGAAAGCCGCGCCGTCGTCGATGGCCGCGGGGAGGCGGTGCTCGGGGGCGAGGCGGTACTGCACGGACAGCACGACGGCCGGGAGCTCGGCGGCGGCGCGGAGGCAGAACGCGTGGAAGGTCGGCTGCGCGAAGGAGCCGATGCAGTAGCCGCCGCCGTGGAAGTACACCAGCACCGGGAGCTTGTCGCCGCCGGCCACCACCGACGTCGGCCTGTAGACGCGGACGCGTAGGCCGTGCGCCGTGTGGTACACCACGTCCTTCCACTGCACGCCCGGGACGTCCGGGAACGGCTCCTTTGGCCCCAGGACGGACTCGTCGCCGCGGACGACGGAGCCGTCGGTCAGGATCTGCACGAGGCCGAGGAGATCGTCCACGACGTGCGGTGCCGTGTCGCCGGCCATGGTGCGATACGAATACGATGGATGGTTGGCTTGAGGCCTTGAGCTTTGAGGACACGGTGATTGTCCAGACTTATAGTAGAGCCATCCAAGTCGGTTAGAGAAGGATCAAAAGCGAGGTTACGTCAGGTCAGACGTCACCCACGATAATTTGAATCTCGGTGTGGCGCGGGATCCAAAGCGGATAGAAATACTGGCTCCTCTTCAATGCCGTGGGAAGAAAGATACAGACTAGCTCCGGGAAAAAAATAAATTAACTAGACGTGGAAAAAAGAATGGAAAAATTAATTAATTTGCAGCTACACCACCAGTCCACCACCCACCGGGTTGCAGCTCCGTCGCCTGTGGTTGCAGCACCCCACAGGCACAATCCCAGCCCGCCGTGGAAACGGTTCCAGCAAAAAAACGCAAGCACCATCGCAGCTCGCCACGGTCACCGCCTCACCTCGCCTCGGTCACCATCGCCTGTTGGATGAGGCCTCGCCACCCGCAGGTTGCAGCTTCCCGTCCCACAGTTGTAGCATCGTAGTCGCCGGTTGTAACCTTTCCTGTCTGTGGTTGTAGCATCGTAATCGCCACCATCATGGGTTGCAGCTCCTTGCCGGAAACAAAATGTTTTCGTTGGATACAGCAAAAATAACTGCTGCTTCCAGCTCCCTGTCCGGCTGGCTCCAGCAAAACAATACTGGTTCTAGCTCCGGTTATGGTCGGTTGCAGCAAAAAAGGCCAGTGGTTCCAGCTCTCACCCCGGTCGGTTCCCAGAAAAAAAACAGTCACTGGCGTGTGTACGAGCAGCGGCGGCATGCTCCATGAGGAGAAGGAGGCGTCCTCAAGAAACGAAGAGAGGTGGGGAGGGCGTGTGGGGGTAGATCTCGTCGGGATTTGGGGGTGCAGCGGCGCGGCTCACCCGATTGATTGGCCATGATGCCTGAGTCAATGAAGCACGGAGTGGGGAATTGCCGGGTTGCGTTAGAGAAGAAAAGAAAAGAGATGAAAGCGGTGGTGTGGGCCCCATACTTGCGAGCGAAGTGCGGGGCAACTTTCGCGGTCTACGCACGGCCGCAGGACCACTTGCGATCCAACATAGCGTGCGTGGCCGGCTGAACTCGGCCGGTCCACATAAACGTTTCCCTACAAAAAGCCGACCGATCACGCTCTCCAATAAACCGCTTCGTACGCTCAACGCGTGGCTCTGTGGACCGCCGACCCTTTCTCTCGCTACCTTTTTTATCTCTGTCATTTCCCACCTCCTGATCTCATGTATCTTCTTGCTTTTCTTTTCTCTTTGTGAGCGTGCAAGGCGCCACTGTCTAAATCTAACTCTCATCACTCCGACGATGCAAAGCCCGCTTAGCACGTGCTACTGCAAGCCGGAGGCATCACTTGTTTATCAAGCCTCCCAATATGCCATGAAACAAACTCTAACATTTTTCACCATCCCAGCAAACCATTGTTTGGCTATGTTACCGCTTTGCTCGGCCCCTCTTATAGCCTTGCTAGTTGCAAGTGCAGTTGCAGGTTGTTCCATGTCGGAACATGGATATTTTGGAATATCACAATATCTCTTATTTAATTAATGCATATATATACTTGGTAAAGGGTGGAAGGCTCAGCCATTTGCCTGGTGTTTTGTTTCACTCTTGCCGCCCTAGTTTTCGCTAAACCGGTGTTATGTTCCTTAATTTTGCGTTCCTAACACGATCGGGGTTTATGGGCCCCCCTTGATAGTTCGATTTGAATAAAACTCTTCCAGCAAGGCCCAACATTGATTTTAACATTTGCCAACATAATAACATTGAATTAATTAATTAAATTGCATAGGAGCTGGTCACCTCGAGGATTCTTTATTCCACATAATACATGGGGGCCAGTGCTGATGGTGTTGGTCCCAAACTAGAGCCACTTGCGGCGCCACCTGGGCAACTCAGGTTTTTGGCTGTCATACGTAGTGTTCATCCGGTCGTGGCCTGAGACGAGATAAACGCGGCTACTATCAGGGTGTCGGCACGCCGGGAGGTCTTGTTGGACTTGTTTTACCATTGTTGAAATGTCTTGTGCACCGGGATTCCGAGTCTGATCGGGTTGTCCCCATGATGGAGGTTTTACCTCTGCGGATCGTGAGAGTTTGTGATGGACTAAGTTGGGACACCCATGCAGGGTTTGAATTTTCGAAAGCCATGCCCGCGGTTATGTGGCAGATTGGAAATTTATAATATCCGGTTGTAGAGAACTTGACAATAATCCCAAAATAAAATACACCAACCGTGTGAGTAACCGTGACCGTCTCTTTTCAAGTGAATTTGGGAAGAAAACACGGTGGGGTTATGTTTGACTCGTAGGTAGTTCATGATCACTTATTGATCATTACTAGTTTGCGACCGTATGTGTAGCTTCTCATCTTTTTTCTTGAACTCGTAAGTTAGCCATCATACAAAATGCTTAGTCGCTTGTTGCAATCTCACCACTTATCCTTGGCATACCCATTAAGCTTTGCTAGTCTTGATACCCATGGTAATGGAATTGCCGAGTCCTCGTGGCTCACAGATTACTACAACAACAGTTGCAGGTACATGTAATGCGATGATCTGACGCAATTGCGATGCTTGCTTGTTTAAAGTTCTTCTTCTGCTTATTCTTTGATCAAGGGATATAGGTTTCAGGTCGGGAGCTTGGGATTAGTTGGATGGATATTGTTCTTCTTTTTCGTTTTGTTTTCATCCGTAGTCGGATCCTGTTCTTCTGTATGATGATTGTCATGTATTGATGTATTAATGTTGTGACTTGTGTCGAGTGTAAGCCTTTATCTCGTATTCTCATCTATTCAGTACATGGTATGTTAAAATGATATCCACCTTGCTATGTGCTTGAAATGCGGTTATGCCCCAATCAAGAGTTCATCACATGATCGGGACAGAATCGCATCTCGGGCGCTACAGGTTGCAACCAATCAGACGCGCGCATGCGGGAGCGCCCGGGCGAGCATTCCGCCGGCGCTCCGGGCCCAAACGTTTTCCTTACGTAAAACACACGTTAATAGTATTACATAGGTGTAGCATTACCCTGGGTTGACGGTGCGATCAGCGGACGAAAATGCTAGACCTACGAAAAGGCCTACAAAAAGTTATGTAACTTTCCTTCCCTAACCAATAAACCCCCATCCCCCCTTTCTGCGGAGAACCAATAAATCCCCGCTAATTCAACTGGTGGGCCTCCTTCTCTGATTTCAGATAATCAAGAGATGCCACGTAATCCTTTATGTTAATCACATAAGATATGTTATGTAGTGGTACCATTTCCCCTCAACCGTCGTTGGTGGCTTGGTGCTACACATGGGAAGGCTTTAGACCCTTAGATTGCTTGGTTAGACGGCTTAGATATTTTTTGTTTGTCCCCTCTCATGTTTATTAGGGTTAGTAGATCCAAGCGGAATTCACGCCGCCACCATGCGCCCGACACAACCTGCATAGCCGCCAAGACGCCGTCACCACCGCGCCACATCGGCCGACGAGCAGGCTGTGCCACACTGCCACCTTGCGTCGCGTGTTGATGACCAGAAGCCAGAACTGAGAGTGGCTGATCGAAGCCAACCATGCACGAGACCAAGGTTGTCAGAATCGTGATTTTGAATCGGATCGGACCTTCGATGCTAGGATCGCAAATCATAGAATCTTCACTATCAGGATCGTAGAAACGCAGATTCTAGTAACTAAAATCATAGAATCATAGGGGCTAGTTTGGATCGTAAAATCGTAGAATCGTATGATAGAATCGCGATTCTGACAACCTTGCACGAGACCGCCAAACTCCGCCCGCGACCACCACATCTGTAGCCGCCCCATGGCAAGCCCGACAAGCTCGAACCAGCGGGAGAAGCCTCCAACCCCCGCACTGCCAGATCTAGCAAGCAACGTGCCGAAACCACAAAGGCCACCCCAACACGCACCACTGCCACCGTGCAACTCTCCACGACGCCGTCGCGACCAATCAGCACCTCCGCCAATCACCACCAAGGCGTCGTCGCACCCCGCACCACGGCATGCTCCCGCCTGGCTAGATCGACCCACACCAAAGTCAGCCATGCAAGAGGGAGAAGGAGCCCCGCCACCATCGACTCCGCGCGGGCTTCGGTCACTGGCGCGCCCCGACGACGGCAAGGAGAGACGAGGGAGGACGACCGAGGGTGGCGGCGGCTAAGTTTCCTCATCTGCTACTCGCGGGAGCGTCAAAGTGGGGAGAAACTTTCAAATTTTCCACAAAGAGAAGTTATACCTACTTCTTGCCCTTTTGTGCAATCTCTTCTCAATTTCTAAGCGCAGGGCTTTGTAAGACATGTTGTAGATTGTCTATGAGATGAATGAGAACCGGACGCTTGATGGCCTCTTTGCGTGTTAGAAGAAAAAGACTTAGCAACTTGGTTGTGATTTGATTAGAATCCCAACAATTGTACATCTATACATCCAACAAGAAATGATCTGATCCATTTCGAGACACCCCCACGACCCCCGTGTCGCCCGCTTCGGGTGACACGGTGGAACCCTAACAGCAGCCGCCAAGCCCCACTGACCACGCCCTCTCCCGCGCGTGCCGCCACTGCCGGCAAAGCCGCGCTGGGCCCTGGGATGGTGGCGGCAGGGTTGTTCTCCCCCTACGCATCGCCCCGCGCTGCCATCCTCGTCCACCTCTGCCCCTGTCGACTTCCGCCCATACCCACACCGCCGGCGACGAAAGGGGTGGCCGGCGCGACCACGTCGGGCCCCTGGCCTCCTCCGATGCGCACCTCCCCTTCGTTCGCGCTACGGCGTCCGCCCCGCCCACCCCTTCCCCTCGAGCTACGGATCCTCGGTGCCCTTGGTTGCCCGACAGCGGCTGCCCCTGCAGCTCGCCCGACTGGGAGCGCGGCTGGCGTGCCATCCCCTCGCACGCATCGCAGCCTGCAGGTGCGGCTTTGGCCCTGGAATTCATGGACATGCGTGCCCCTTCCCTATCCATGGTTGTCCAACATGGTTCCAGATCTGCCCCCCCCCCCCGCGTGAGCTGCGTCCCTTCCAGCTCCTCCGGCTTGTCAGCATCTTGGTGGCTTCGCACCCCGTGCAGATGTCCTTTGTTGGCCAGTGTCAATCCCCGTGTGGCTCCGGCTTCGGCGTGTTCCTGGAGCTGCATCTCCTTCCGGCTCCTTTGGCGCGTCGGCGCCTTGCGGTTTCGATCTCGGCGGCCTGGATTTCCGTTCTCTTCAGATATTGGCTTGTCCGGTCCCCCGGCCACCTTCGCTTCCCCTGTGCCATCCCACCCAGTTGCCCAACCTTGGCCACCTCCATGCCCCGCCCACCTCTGCCCGATTCATAGCTCTCATGTTCGACGATGTCTGGTGCCTCCTTCGGCAACAGAGGCAACTCCCCTTCCTGTGGTGGCAGTTTCAACTAACGACTTAGCTTTCCCTTCTATGAATCTTGCTCCAACGGCTTGGGATTGCTCAGAGTCTGGCCAAGGTGAAATCCTTGCTCGATCTTTTGATGCAGGCAGCCGCAACACCTGTGGGTGCCGTCACCTTCTTGGAGGCGTTGCCATGGCCGTCATCTGTGCCCCTCTTCGAGCAGTAGGGGAAACCCTAGGTCCGATTATTCGGATCGGGCGGCGACGACGTCTTGGCGTCGTTCTCCTTCATGAAGGCACTGTCTTGTTTGTTCACGGTGTCCTCGGCAGTGAATTTAGAGATGTTGGTCGTCATGTTGAGTTGGTTTGGTTGCTTACAAGGTGGCGAGTTTAGTTGTGTTGTGTCTATGTCTGGGTTGACCATCCCATGTCTCTGCTCCGTGCACCATGTGTTATGCCTTCTGCGTTCGTGCCATGTGTTGTACTACCACTTGTATTCACTCTTCTTTTTTCTATCAATGCAATGATACGCAAGTTTTACGTATTCACGGATAAAAACCAGAGATGAAAATCAAAAGAAGATTTATAATTTATTTCTCGACACAGAATATCCAATATAGTATAGTCTCCGACCCTTATCAGAAGTTCAGAACATCGAAACAGTAGCATTAGCCATTAGATCACCATTCACCAACACATCAGCGCTCAGCGGGCGTGTCACCTTGGTACACGAACCGCCTGAGGACTCGCATCAACTCGTCGGCCGCCTCGCCGAACGGCTGAAGAACAGAGAAGCCATGCTGCTGTCCCTCGAACTCGACAAGCTCGACGTCTTTCCCCATGTCCTTGAGCCTCGCCGCGTACCCCAGCACGCGGTCGCGGAGCACGTCGCCCAACGGCGCCACCACAAGAGCCGGCGGGAGCTCCACCGGCGCGAGGCTGGGGCTCTCCGGCCCGAACGGATTCGCCACCGGGTGGTCCCTGCTCGCCCCGACCGGAAGCGACATGTGCCAGAGCTGCTCGCACATATCTCCACAGGCAGGGACACCTCCGACGCCGGGTCGGCCTCCGATGCCGTGCGCTCGGCCCCGCCGAAGAAGGCGGAGAGGAGTACGTACCCGACGACGCGCACGGGGCTGACAGAGAGCCGCGCCGAGGCGACCTGGACGGTGAGGTGGTGGGCCAGGTTGGCGCCCGCCGACACGCCGGAGATGAAGGTCCGGGCGAAGTCTGCCGACTCCGCGAGCCACGGGTCAGCGCCGGCGCCGAGCTCGGCCTGCTCGCGCAGCCAGGAGAGGAAAGCCGCGCCGTCGTCGATGGCGGCGGGGAGGCGGTGCTCGGGGGCGAGGCGGTACTGGACGGACAGCACGACGGCCGGGAGCTCGGCGGCGGCGCGGAGGCAGAACACGTGGAAGGGCGGCTGCGCAAAGGAGCCGAGGCAGTAGCCGCCGCCGTGGAAGTACACCAGCACAGGGAGCTTGCCGCCGCCGGCCACCGACGACGCGGACTCCGGCCTGTAGACGCGGACGCGAAGGCCGTGCGCCGCGTGGTACACCACGTCCTTCCATTCCACGCCGGGGACGTCCGGGAACGGCTCCTTTGGGCCGAGGACGGACTCGTCGCCGCGAACGACGGAGCCGTCGCTGAGGAGCTGGACGACGCCGAGCAGATCTTCCACGACGTGCGGTGCCGTGTCGCCGGGCATGGCGTGAGTGTGATACGGATGTGGTCGATGGTTACCGCCCAGGTCGTCGCGGTTGATGGACGTTGTGTGTGAAACTTTAGTAAGAGGCGGGCGTCCACTTGTAGAGAAGGATTCACGTGGTCACTTCTTCCCGTGCACGTGAGTTGGATAGGTCAGTCTGGATCTTGGATCTGTGACAGCTTCGGCCTTCTCGAGGTCAAATATGGCGCGCGATCCAAAGCGCGCCGGATTGGATATACCGACTCCAAACTTCAATGCCGTGGGAAGAAAGAGAGACGAGCTCCGGGAGAAAAAATAGACATGCCGTAGAGAAAGTAAAATGCTGAATTGATCAAGACGTAGAAATGGACGTGTCCTGTCTCCATTTGCCATGAGTTTTGCTACAGCTACCGGACTAGGGAAAATAACACGTGCTCCCATCATTGTGGTGCTCCCATGCTCCAATTTTTTTTGATCAATTTTAAATATTTCAATAAATAAATAAATATGAAAGTTTACAAAAATTGTGACTGCAGCTCCTAAAAATTTCAGCTCCAAACTCTAAATGCGCATTGAGATTTTTTTTGTGAAATCTAGCATGAATAGTGTCAAAATAAGACAAAACCAACACTAACACTATTCACATCAGAATTTGTCATTTTTGTTTCTTAATGTGCATTTCGAGTTTGAACCTGAATTTGTTAGGGGTTGTACTCACATTCCTTATGAATATTCACAAGAATGTTTGAAACATTTAAAATTAGTTTTCAAAATTGGAGCATGGGAGCACCTCAAGGATGGGAGCACCTGATATTCCCCCCTACGGACTAATGCAAGCCCTATGTAAGTATAGGAGCTTCGATTCGTTCGGCCGCATGTCCACTGAAAAGACTCAAAAATAAAAACTTTTGTTAACCTCTTCATGCCCGTTCCAGGTTCAAACGGAGTTCCCATTTCAAGAAAATTTTGCACCCCCTCCCCCCAACCCCGGCTAATTCCACTGCGGACGTACCCTTCATAAAGTAGGCGATGGCACACCTGTAAATATTAACTTG
The DNA here is from genome assembly GCA_902687465.1 of Secale cereale. NCBI lineage: Eukaryota > Viridiplantae > Streptophyta > Magnoliopsida > Poales > Poaceae > Secale > Secale cereale. The sequence continues at coordinate 165,171,193 of LR738711.1, read as the reverse complement.
TTATTGATGCATTACCGGTAAAAACATAGAGCTGGCGATGCAATGCAATTATGTTTGGTCCTAGCGTGGTTGCAGGAGTGTTGGCCATGGTAGAAGAAGTGGGCGTCACGCTCACAACAACACACATTGTTACTTGTAGCAACAGGTGTCCCGTAACCTCTTTCAGCACCCCGTTCCTCCCTCTACAACACAGATGTGTGGAGAGTCGACCATTCCTCAAAGTAGCGCGTACCCGCGCCAGCAGCTCACCTTACGAGCAGTTGTGTTGGAATCAGAGGTTGTGAGCTATTCTGCCATGACGACGACTTTTTATAGCCACGGGCAGCATGCATCGGAAAAATGTAGCGGCAAACGTGGCAGGAGAGGCTACGAATAATTGCCACGTTTCCCGGCGCCATGGTCGTCTGTGCCATTCACAGACAGACAAAGGAGATGGGCCGCACGAAAGGCCGAGGAGGGAGGTTAACGTTCACTCCTCCAGGAGCTGGTGGATGGAGGTTGCTTCAAACCAACGCCCCAGCCTCAAAAAATGGAGGTGTTGGAGACGCCGCACCATCGGTGCTACGCGTTGGAACCAAGATCCGCAGGGCTGGAGACAGCACACACCGCACCGGTGCTACAACAGGCAACCGTTGGTTGTTGGAGACGATGCCATCCGATGGTGCGACCGCATGCAACGCGTGCTGGAAGCAGCCAGCGGAGATGATGGAACCGGCCTTCCACAATGCCAGAACCAGCCATCAGTGATGTTGGAACCTAGGCTTGGGTGATGTTGGTGTTGGGAAACGTTGCATGGAAAAAAAATCTACGCACACACAATGATCTATCCATGGAGATGCATAGCAACGAGGGGGGGGGGGGGTGTCTACGTACCATCGTAGACTGTAAGCGGAAGATTTTAGACAACGCGGTTGATGTACTCGAACTTCTTCGCTATTCAATCGATCAAGTACTGAACGTACGACACCAACACACGTTCAGCTCGGTGACGTCCTTGCCTTGTTGATCCATCAAGACGGACGAAGTAGTAGATGAGTTCCGGCAGCACGACGGTGTGGTGACGGTGATGGTGAAGTGATCTCCGCAGGGCTTCGCCTAAACACTACGAAAATATGACTGGGGGTGTAAACGGTGGAGGGAGGCGCCACACACGGCTAAGCAATTGTTCTGGTGTACTATATATATATATATATATATATATATATATATATATATATATATATATATATATATATATATATATATATATATATATATATAGGGAGAGGGGAGAGGCCAAGGGGCGCCCCAAGTAGATTAGAATCCTACTTGGGCTCCTGCCCTAAGCCGCCCCTTTCCTTCTTTTGGTGAGCGGGGAAAGGCGGGGAGGGAGCCCCCCCCCTTTCCTTTTCTCCCATGAGAAGGGGAAGGCGGGAGGGGCTAGCCCTTCCCCTTTCCTTCCATAGGGCTGGCGGCCAGGGAGTGGGGCGCGTCAGCCCCCTTGTGGGCTGGTCTGCCCGCCCCCCTTGGCCCATTAGGCCCATACTCTCGTCGGGGATGCCTAAAACCCCTTTCGATGACCCGATGACTACCCGGTGCACCCCGAAACTATTCCCAACATAAGGGGGGCAAAAGAATATTTATAAGCCTTAACAGTTGAGTTGTCAATTCAACCACACCTGAAAAGTTGTTTCTCTGCAGTAAAGTGTTTAGTAGAACAGTATTATGATAGTTTGGTAGTAGCGGCAACAGCAGCAATAGTGAAGGTGACAATAATAGTGATAGTTTTGAAGTGATTGTAACAGTAGACAAAGTAGTAACTTAGCAAAGATCAATATGAGCAAAGTATAGGCATCAGATCAACGATGGGCATCCGTTTTTCTGTCCTCCGCGACCCATTGTGGCCCAAATTTGAGTCGGTTTTGCGTCGGCGCAAGCACGTGTTGACACGCGCGACACCTGCCCTTATCCTACCCTTGGACTACCCGTCGGTGGCATAGTGGCCTTTCTTTACCCTCCCCGTCCACACTACTTCCCTACCCCTCTCAGTTCTTGCCACCGCCGCCCATTCCCAGTCTCGACTACACTGCCTAGGCATGGCCGCTGCATCCAATAACTTTCCCACCATATCTACCAGCTTCCCCACCGCATCCACTGAGGCACAACCACCATGGCATCCACTTAGGTTGTGGTTGTTCAGCGCCGCTATCGTAGCAGGAGAAGGGATGCCTGCCAAGGGCCGCCGATACAACCCTCGCCTCCACGGTCACCACAAGAGTGTGTGGACGCCGACATGCCTGCTACCCTTCACCGGCCACGCGAACACCACGCCGAATACCATTGCCACCCGCAAGTTGTTTGGCCTCCGCCTCCCCCAAGGTACCATGGTCGATAGATATGATGAGTTTTTTTCAACAACTTCCTTTGTTCGTCATTCATTGGACAATGAGGACTTCATTGTTGCTACTATGGTCATCAATGAACATTTCTAGGATCTGGACAATGTTTAGGGGGTCAATCCTGGGCCATGCTTTGTCCTTGAATCGCAATAGGGAGAACGACCATTGCCTACTCTGTAGTGATTATTTTCAGTGCACGTCCCCACACTTCAATGCCAAGTTTTTCTGGCGACGCTTCTGGATGGCTAGACATGTGTTCAACCATATTCGCGAGGGAGTGGTGGAGTATTATGATTACTTTAGATGCAAAAGTGATGCCCTAGGAAGGGTTGGCTTCTCCTCACACTACAGCTATTCGGATGCTTGCACACGGAATTCCCGGCGATCTTGTAGATGAGTATGCCCGGATGAGTGAGTTCACATACCTTGAATCATTGTATAGGTCTTGCAAAGTTGTGATAGCAGTGTTTGGACTGGAGTACTTGAGAGAACCAAATGCTGCAGATACAACCCAGTTGTTGGCGATAAATGAATCCAAAGACTTTCGAGGAATGCTAGGTAGCATAGATTGTATGCACTGGAAGTGAAAGAACTATCCATTTGCTTGACAAGGGCTATACAAGGGGCATGTTAAAGCTTGGACTGTCATACTTGAAGCTGTGGCATCACAAGCCTCTGGATTTGGCACTCTTTCTTTGGCAAGACAGGTTCTCACAATGACATCAACATGCTTCAGTGGTCTCCTGTGTTTGCACGGCTTGCAGAAGGCAATAGCCCAGAGGGCAATCTTGAGGTCAATGGCCACCACTACAACAAGGGATACTACCTAACCGATAGCATCTATCCTCAGTGGTCAACTCTTCTGAAGACAATCTCCAGGCCGATAGGAGAGAAGCAAGCTAGGTTTGTCCAAGCCCTAGAGAGTGCTAGGAAGGATGTGGACCGTGCTTTCGGTGTGCTCTAATATCGATGGGCTATTGTTTGGTACCCTGCCAGAACACGGAGCCAACACAAGATGTAAATATCACGACTGCTTGTGTGATCATGCACAACATGATCGTAGATGACGAGCGTGCTGACAGCATCTATGACTGAGGGTTTGATTACTAGGATGAAAATATTGAGCCTGAGCATGGACCGACAACATTTAAATTTCATCACGAAATGCGTGATTGGGTAACTCACATTTCAACTCTAAAATGGTTTGGTTGAGCATTTGTGGACTCACCTAGACAACCAATAGATGTATCGAATCTTTTAATTTGTATTTTTTATAATAACTATTTATTATGACATAAAAACTATGTGACTTTTTTTATTATTTTTTTGTGGACACGCAAAAGGCTTGCATGCCGATGTATTAGAGGAAGGAAAAATAGTACAGAGTGTCGAGCTTTAGGCTGCGTTTAAGGGGAAAATGCAACTGTGCCTGGCAGGCAAGTAGAATGTCGCACTAAGAAAGACAACACCCTACAAAGGAGAGATCTCCAAATTTGATCCATCCCTTTTGCTCCAAAGATCTTCCATAGCCTGGCTTCCTCTTCAATACGCCGACAAAGCTCCCAAGCCACGACCGCCGAGCGTTGGAAGACACGGTTTTTGCGCTCCTTCCACAACATCCACACGGTGAGGATGTCCACAGAGTCGAAACCCTTACGCTGCACAGAAGGAATTAGATCACGACTACCCAACCACCATTCGATGAGCGAGTCATTAGGTGCCGAAAGGAGATGGCCTAGCCCGCAATGAGCAAGCATCGAGTGCCACACCTCCCTAGCATAGACGCATCCCAAGGCGAGATGGTCCGATGTTTCTGCCTCCTGGTCACACAGTGGGCACCTCACATGGGACTACATGCCATGCTGTAGACGTCGGACGGCCGTCTAGCACCTCCTCTGCATGGCCAGCCAGAAGTGCAGTTTGCACTTGGCCGGTGCCCAGGCCTTCCAGAGGGCTTTCCCGCCGGGGAAGAGCACGAGGCCATCAAAGAACAACCTGTAGGTAGAGCTCGCCGAGTATAAACCTTCCGCAGTGCACTTCCAGACGAGTCGATCCGCGGTCCCCAGCGACAGTTGCACGGCGAGCAAGGCATGAGTAAGCAGTAGGAATTACATGATAACCCGGGTGCTTAGAGCCCCACTTATGTCCCTGATCCAACACCTATTAGTCAAGGCTTCAGCCACCATACGAGAGTCACGGGCAGCAGCGTCGACAGCAGCGTACAAGTATGGCACAGTGAGCTTGATGGATTGGCCAAAGATCGGACCAAAAAAGGGCCCTATGCCCGTCCCCAAGAACGACGCTGATAGATGCATCAAAAACCTCGTGCACTTCAGGCTCAACAGCCGGCTGCAAGCCATCCCAGCAACACACAGAGGTACGCTGCAACCAAAGTCAGCGAGCATGGAAAGCATACCCCAAGAGCCTAAGATCAAGTATGGCCGCTGTACTCGATAGGCCGACATACCTGGTCCCATACTTTTTATTTATATTTATATGCATTGAATGTAAAATGTTAAAATTTAGACAAATAAACAACCAGGCATATCAAATGGGTCGGTCTGTTGGACCCGCTAGTAGCCAAGACGTGGCCGAGGACGGACGCCACCTCTTTGGTGGACCAAACTGAACTAAAAAACATCCATTTGAAGCAAGCAATCAGAATTAATGATCAGCTTCCTTACATCCCAATGACTCTGCATGATTTAGGGCCCGGAGTGCCATTGCTATTTTTTGCGAGAAAATTTCCTATCTATTCATCTTCAATCATGGCAGTCCAAGGAATACCGGAAATAATAGAAATTACATCCAGATCCGTGGACCACCTAGCGACGACTACCAGCACTGAAGCGAGCCGGAGGCGCGCCGCCGTCATCGCCACTCCATCGCCGGAAGACGTCGTGCTAAGGCCCCGTAGGACCAGCGCACCAGAACAGCAATCGCCGCAAATGAAGAATAACATAGATCAGAAAGATCCAACCCGAAGACACACGAACGTAGACAAACAACGACAAGATCCGAGCAAATCCACCAAAGATAGATCCGCCGAAGACACACCTCTACACGCCCACCAATGGTGCTAGACGCACCGCCGGAATGGGGGCTAGGCGAAGAGACCTTTATTCCATTTCATGGAGCCGCCGCCGTCTCGTCCTCCTGAGCAGGACACAAACCCTAGCAAAACTGAAAGAAATGACTAAAAATGGAGCCCTCCCATCGACCCTTGCTGAGATCCACCGCGCCCCCATGGCCCTAGGGCCACCGAGGAGGAGGCGGACCTGCGGCGGCGTCGGTGGGAGGTAAAAATCCTAACTTTTTTGTGGAGGAGGAGGAGGCGGCGGCTAGAAAGAACAAAAATAGTCCCTATGTAACTAAAGAGAATACCATTGCTATTGGGAAGGCATATTTTCTTTGTGTGTGTGCAACTGTCGTGAAAGATTCTTCCGATTATGCTTTTTGCGTCTCTTGGTTGACTAATCCAAAAGGATTATCCTTATTTATTTCGATGAGCAGGTTTTGTTAGAATTGACAATTTAGTACAAATTCGAACTATTTCTTGATCAGTATACGATTGAACATACAACAAGAAGTGAAAATTGGAGATCTTCAAAATATTTATATGTATCATACCTCTTTCCTTCCCCCCAAAAAAAGATCTTCCTCTTCTGCTGGCGTTGTCGGTGGTCCGCCCCATCTCCAATGGCCTCTAGACCATAGAGGTGCGGAGATTCTCGGCTCCCCGCCGGCGGGAGGGACCCAGTTCTCATTCTTATTAGATTCAACATCTTGATTGGGGCTGTGTGGCGGCGGTGATGTCCCTTAGTAGGAATAATATCTCCCAAGATTTATTCCCGTCCCCGATGGTGCATCAAGCATCATCGGAGGGCATGTGGAGATTTGTCTCCGTCGGTTCTCGCGGGATTTGGTCGGTGATGGTCTTCGGTGGATCTGTTCGGATCCGGTCTTCCTTGGTCTTCGTTTGGGTGTTTATAGATTTGATCCTTCTGATCTATGACTTTCTTCATCGGGGATGGTTGCTACTCTGGTGCGCTGGTCCCATGGGGCCTTAGCACGACGACTTTCCGACTGTCTACTATAACAAGGTTTGCCTGGTTCTGGTGAGGAAGGGGCGATGACGGCAACGTCATCGGCTCGCTCTAGTGCTTGTAGTTGTCGCTAGATGGTCCATGAACATGATTATAATTTTCATTACCTCTGTTGTTCTTTGTACCCTGTTTGGATACTCTAACTCGTTAGAAGTTAGAGTTAGATTCTAACCCTGAACTAATTCTATCCTAAGAGGTATTTGGATGATAGGGTTAGATTGACAATAAATGCTCTTTCTCAATCATTTGGCTACTTTGGGCAAGCCCTGCCCGCAGACGGGGACGCGCCCGGCAAGGAGCCATGCTGGCTTATCGTGACGCCCGCCGGCCGAATCCGCCGCCTACGCAAGGAGTCGCGACTGCTTACCGGCGGGCGGGCGGGCCGCGGGGAGACGAGGGGATGGAACGGGAGGATAGGGCGAGGCTGCTTACCGGCGGCGGACGGGAGTGCGGATACGGCGAGGCGTCTTCACGGGCGGTGCGAGAGGGGGGAGGGAGAGGACGAGAAGCTTCGAGGAAGTGAGAAGGGATCTGCTGCGCGGAGAGCGGGAGGAAAACAATATTTTTTTAGTGGTCCCAAGGAAAACTAACCCAAATAAGCACCTCTTGGGTGGGTTAGTTTTTTTGGGTGGGTTAGATGGATCTAACCCAAACTAGCTCTTATGTTTGGATATTTTTGGGTTAGTTGAGTCCAAACTAACCGAAACTAACTCTAACTCAGGGATCCAAACAGGGCTACTGTCATGATTGAAAATGAATAGATTGAAAGTTGGGCACTGCACAGCACCGACCCAGTTTTTCGGCCGGTCACATCTGATGCGTTAGATTCGGTTGTTACTCATCGTTAGATCAGGCCTTTTGCTTTTTTTCGTAAACAAAACGGCATCTGATCCAAAATAGCACCGATGGACATCAGCGACTCTCTAGGCCGGACCTTTAAGCTCCCGCCGGCCCCGACGCCGGCCGGCCACCATCCCCATGAAGCATCAGCAACTCGCCGCTGGGCGCCGTCCCCGCCGTCGGTCGCCGTCCTTGCAGAACCCGTGCTCGTTGCTTCCAGCAAAACCTCATCGGAACACCCTGCCGTCGTTCTGTAGCAGCGCCGTCGTTGTAGAACGCCCGACCCTTACGCCGTTGCAGCAAATTAGCCGCCGCCGTCGGCCGCAACTCCCGGTGTTGTCGCTCACACCATTGTCACCATGCTAGCGCCCCAGTAGAAGCTTTTTTCCCTTGTCAATTGAAGCTTTTTTCCTTGCTGGTTGAAACTTTTTCCACGGTTCAAAGTTTTTCTTCCACACCCATTTGAAGCTTTTCCATGCTTGAAGCTTACTCCTTTGCCGATTGAAGCTTTTTTGCATCCGCCGTTGTCGGCCACAAATTTGCCATCGTTGGTTGCAACACGTCACTCTAAGGCTGTGTTTGGTTGAGCTTTTTGAGCCAACTTCCAACTTCTCAAAGCTAGAAGCCAAACAAAGGGAGAAAACTAGAAGCAGAAGTTGCAAAAGCTATCAGATTCTCGTAGTATATTTTCGAAGCAGGCGTTACCCCAACTTCAGAATGGTATTTTTAGCTGTCCCCTGGTAGTTGGCATGTATTTACCCACCATTGCCACTCCGAAGTGGATAACGGTTCGGGCAATCGGGCTGGTCAAGGGCGCATCTTCCTCGATCCCCATCGGCAGCAGCACTCGACCCCATCGACACCAGCGGCAGCTAGGGTTCCTAGCCGCCGCCAGCGCCGCCGCCGCCCCTCCATCGCCGTTGCCCGCCTGATGGCTTCTCGCCCCTCGTTGGTTACCCCAAGTGGAAGGTTTGAGATGCAGTGTAGCGGTAGTTTTCCCTTGGCAAAGATACCAAGGATCGAATCCCGTGAGACTCCGAGGGTCAACAATAAGGTGTCAACTGCTAGCGGCGCAACTTAGCGATTGACAGGACCTGCACACAGATACAAATAACTTTGCTCCCAACGAGTACAGAGAGGTTTTCAATCCCTCCGGCCTTGTCGTTTACAAAGGATCAAACGCAAGAGATAATAGTGATGGATATGACTGCAACTAGTAAGTAATAACAGAAAGTAAATAGCGGGTGTGATCAGTGATGGTAATATGGACCGGGGTCCCATGATGTTCACTAGTGATGTCTCTCTCCCAAAAGATGATAAAACAGCTAAGCGAGGTAAACGAATTACAGCTGGGCAATTGACAGGATTATGTGCGCAAACCAATGCTAACTATGCTGCAAAGAAAGGTAGAGGCTCAAAAGCATGGGCGGTACGCCAAGGCAAGTAGACCGAAATCCATATGCATCTACTACTAATCATCCACCTTGAGATATCTATCCAGAACATCTCGCTGGTATTAAGTTGCGAGTCCCACCCATAGTGTAAACTCAAAGCAACAGACAACTGCATTAAAAGAACTTTGCGTAAAGTAAACAATCCTTGCACCCGCAAGTACAAGCACCGTTGTTTTTCCCCTTGTGGCAACAGCACATCCCCTAGACTCATGTTTCTGTCACTCAAGCTAGTCATCGAGGGGCATGAACCCACAATCAAGCATAACGTTCCCTCTTGGAGTTACTACCTACTACTTGGCCAAAGCAATAAACAGCAACGGAGAACATGCAAGAATTACTCAAGAACATAAATATAAAAGAGGTGAATCAAATATATTACTCACACACAATCTGAACATAATCTCATAATCCATCGGATCCCAGCAAACTCATCATAGCAACAGCATAAGGATTACATATGTGCCTCGATCATGTAGGGCAACTCACGAGGTCTAATCGGTGAAGAACAAAGAGGGGAGGAGAACATCACATAGCTACTGGTCATGGACCCATGGTCCAAGGGAGACTACTCACAACTCATCCGGGAGGCGTCCATGGTGGTGGAGAAGCTCCCGGTGGTGATCCTCCCCTCCGGTAGGGTGCCGGGAAGAGTTCTCCTGGTGCTCCCGATCTTGGAAGCGCGGCGGCGGCGGAACAGAGATGAGATCGCGAAAAAGGGTTCCGTCCTCGAGGGTTTCGGGACGCGGTGTAAATATATGCCAAAGGGGGGCGTCGGAAGAGGCAAGGGGGGCCCAGGCGCCCTGGCGGCGCGGCCAGGAGGGGGGCCGCCCCCTCTGGCCGCCTGGAGCCCTGGTGGCCCCCCTCTGGCCCTACTTTGGCCGCATGGAAGCTTCCGGAACGCTGATTTTTTATATATTTTTCCCAGGATTTTTCTGGCAATTTACGTAATGGGAAAACCTGAAATACAAAAACAGCAGAAAACAGAAACTGGCACTGGGGTGCACTGAGTTAATAGGTTAGTCCAAATATGATCAAAAGTGTATGGAAGTGCATAAATATCATATCAATATCACACAAAAGAGGCATGGAGCAAGCAGAAATTATAGATACGTTTTGGACGTATCAACATCCCCAAGCTTAATTCCTGCTCGTCCTCGAGTAGGTAAATGATAACAAGCATAATTTCTGTGGTGACATGCTATTAACCATATAAGAACTTTTCACAGGCACATGACAAATGCTTACTGAGACAATGAATCTGTAGTAATTAAGTTGCCTCATGAGAATATCACAAAGAACTGAAAGTTTTTCAATATGATACTGAAACACTCAATAGATTTGTAGTGAGCATGGTGTGCAAACATGACAAAGTGGTACCTCGCTTGCCCCCTTTAGTGAAGCAAAACATAACTGCAGGGGCACCTCCAAAGTTTAAGTGACGACTAGATACAATGATTTCAGAATAAACGATATCATAATCATGCAGAAGACAATGGTACTTTGGGACAATGCACATTACACTCAGGGCCAGTTCTTTTGCTAGCTTTTTTGGGCTTCCAGAATAAGCTGCCCCCTACCCAGCTTATTCTAGAAGCCCAACCAAAATTTTCTTCTTAGAAGCCTACTAGTCAAGTCTTAACTACTAGGCTTCTAAAAAGATAAATTTGATTGGGCTTCTAAAATAAGCTGGGTAGGGGGCAGCTTATTGTAGCTTATTCTAGAAGCCACCAAAAGAACTGGCCCTCAGAATGACAATCATGCTCTCAATAGTTGGTGCTTTAAAGAAAGAAGGTGGAGACTCTCGAACCGTGGCTTTTGATGGCAAGGTTGAAAACCCGTGGTCGGAAACAAAAACTAAACATGTACCAGAGCTCTTGGTTTTTAAAAACAAAGGTAAAAATTATTTTTTAGAGATGCATATTTCGTCAACGAATGCTAGTAGATAACTCAATTACTTCTCGAGCTGGACAAGTTTCGAGGAACGGCTCCCGTACGAGGACGATCACATCCCCTTCATCTCCTTTGTTTATCACTGCCAAAGTTTTCTGATTTCTCATGAACAAAGCGTGAAGGAGGGTTTGTTTGTTGTATATTTTTTAATGAGCCGGGCGCACTCTTTGCTAGTTCCTTCTTGTATTAGGGGTTTGCACATTAGACATGCAATCCCGGGGTGAAGCTTGTCCAACTTAAAAAGATCATGAATTAACTACTACTTCCTCATGAGCTAAAACAGAGGCACAAAAGAGAAATGCTTTTGATTAATTTCGAGATGGTACACGAAAGTCTTCGTTAGGAATGGCAAGTAAATACCATGTATAGGAAGGTATGGTGGACTCATATGGCATAACTGGTTTAAAGGATTTGGGATGCACAAGCAGTCAGTCCGCTTAGTACAGGCGAAGGTTAGCAAAAGACTGGGAGCGACCAACTAAGAGAGCAATGACGGTCATAATCATGCAGAGCGACAAAGCAACATTGAATCGGGCATGGAAGTTATATCACTACTCAGAAATTAAAGATCATCAAGGATTGATAGACTTTCTTTACAGTCTTAAATATGCGTGAGCATACGCCAAGTCAATCAAAATAAATTCTTGGAGGAAGATATCACTAAACCATACCACATCATAGGCAAACAAATCATGTTGGTACTTCAATAACACATTAAGAACCCCCCAGCTATTTGAGACTAACCATAAGAAAACATGAACTACTAAGCACCATTATGCACATAGCATTTTTATCATAGACATATCAACCAGTGCAATAGAAGCCAACTCTCTTAACAAGATAAGCATGATAACTCAAAAGAGTTCCAGCAACCAACTAAACAAAAGCTCTTTAAAAAAAGCATGAAAACTAAGAGCTAAACATGACAGTAGCTATTGAAAGACAAAGAACATACACAACAAAGATAAACATGAAAATCCTATGTTATGTTCTAGGTTGAAGTGGAGCGTGTTTCTCTCCCACACAAAGAAAGCTGAGTTCCAACTCGTTATGAACAGCAAGAAAAGCTAAAGAAAACTAAAAAGGAAACTAAAAGCAAGACGCTCCAAGCATAGCACATAACACATGAAGTGATTAAAATATAGTGGAACGAAAGATGAACTGATAATTGTTGATGGAGAAGGGGATGCACGGGGGCATCCCCAAGCTTAGACGCTTGAGTCTTCTTGAATATTTCTTGGGGGTGCACGGGGGCATCTCCAAGCTTGAGCGTTTGACACTCCTGAATCTTTTTATCATCTTCCCTCGCACACTTGAAAACTCCCTTCATACATAACTCATCATAATCTGATTAGCGAGGTTAGTACCCATAATAAAATATTTTTTCCTTGCTGGAAATAAGGATAATCTTGAAGGTCTACTGTTTCTCAAGATTGCCAAAAGGTTTTTGCAAAGAAAAAGCAAGCTCAAGGTTTGCAAAACGAAGGAAAGGCAAAACATGACAGAATCTGTGAAAAACAGACCAGCAGTTAGTAAATAATTTTTTGGGGCCACTTCTGCAACTCAAATCAAAAAACTCAGAACAGACGCCCGAAAGCCAATTGTATAGAGCAAGCTATCGAAAAAATTCAGACCAAAAAGATGATCGGGTGATTTTATACGAATTTTTCTGTCCAAGGACAGAATCTGTTTCCTGGACAGCACGTCACAACTTTTGAACTTTCTTGCAATCAGAGGCTAAACTTGGCACAAAGCTGAAAAGTAAAGATACAATGATGATGCTACTGTAGTAACAAACATCAAGACACAACAAAAGCAAAATAAAATTTTATTCATTGTGGGCTGCCTCCCAAAAGCGCTTTCTTTTATGCCTTTAAGCTAGGCATAATGCAAAGAGATCAAGTTTTATCAAGAGTAAAAGAATAGCTAGCCCGTATAACGGACTCAAAAGGTAACTTAATCTTGTTTCTAGGGAAGTGTTCCATCCCTTTCTTGAGAGGAAATTGGAATTTTATATTCCCCTCTTTCATGTCAATGATGGCACCAACGGTGCAAAGAAAAGGACGTCCCAAAATAATTGGACAAGAAGGTTCACATTCAATATCCATAATAGTAAAATCAACGGGAACATAATTGTCATTGACAATGATAAGAACATCGTCGATCCTCCCCAAGGGTTTCTTTATGGAAGAATCAACAAGGCGAACACCAAAAGAACAAGAATCAGAAGGTTTCAATTTAAGCATATCATATATTCTTTTGGGCATAACGGAGGTACTAGCTCCAACATCACATAAAGCATAGCAAGAGAAGTTATTCAACTTAATTTTAATCATAGGATCCCAACCATCTTCTAGCTTTCTAGGTATGGAGGCTTCTACCCTAAGTTTCTCCTCCCTAGCTTTGGTGAGAGCATTAGTGATATGCTCTGTGAAGGCAAGATTGAGTGTGCTAGTGCGGGGATCTCTAGACATCTTGTGAAGGAAATCAATAACTTCAGAAAGGGTGCAATTATCAAAATCAAGGTCACTACTATCAAGTAAAGTGGTAGTGGTGTCCTTTAGGCTCATATGTTTGGTAGTTTCTATGGTCATAGCATCACCATTAATGGGTCCAATGGGACCAGGAGTGCATTGGGTGCTAAGAGTTTGGATATCCTCAACAACTTGGATAGTAGCAACAGTGTGGTGGGTAGGAAGGTTCTTAATTCTATCTTCTTCCTCCTTTTCTCTAGCCCATCTCTCTTTAAGTTTAGCCAACATCCTAATGTTTTCATTAATTTGCACTTGAATAGCATTCATAGGAGTGGTCTTCCTCTCCTCAAGAGGGGAAGTTCTAATTTTAAGCAACTCTACCTCATGGGCTAAATTGTCTACCTTCGAAGAGAGATCATCTAGTTTGGCTAGTTTTTCTTCTACACTCTTATTGAAGGCTTTTTGGGTAGTGATGAAATCTTTAAGCATAATCTCTAGTTCAGAAGTGGAGTTCTTGCTGCTAGGATAAGCATTGTTGTTCCCACAGGAATTAGAGGGGAACGGTCTAGGGTTGCTACCAAAATTACTCCTATAAGCATTGTTATTGAAATTTTTTCTAGAGATAAAGTTCACATCTTCTTGTTCTTGAGAAATCAAAGAATTTAAAGGAACATCACGAGGATCAATAGAAGATTGCTTGGAAAGTAGAGACATGATCAAGTCAACCTTTTCATTTAGGGAGGAAATCTCCTCGACGGAGTTTACCTTCCTACTTGTTGGAGCGCGTTCGGTGTGCCATTGGGAATAATTGGTCATCATCTCATCGAGAAGCTTCGTGGCAGCACCAAGTGTAGTTGACATAAAGGTTCCTCCCGTGGCCGAATCTAACAGGTTCCGCGAGGTAAAGTTCAAGCCTGCATAAAAAGTTTGGATAACCATCCAAGTAGTCAAATCATGAGTAGGGCAGTTCTTGACAAGAGATTTCATGCGTTCCCAAGCTTGGGCAACGTGTTCATTATCCAATTGTTTAAAATTCATTATGTTACTCCTTAGTTGGATAATTTTAGCAGGTGGATAGTACTTCCCAATAAAGGCATCCTTGCACTTGTCTCAAGAATCTATGCTATTTCTAGGCAAAGATTGAAACCAAATTTTAGCTCCTCCTCTCAAGGAGAAAGGAAAAATCTTAAGCTTAACAATATTACCATCTATTTCTTGGTACTTTTGCATATCACAGAGTTCAACAAAATTGTTTAAGTGTAAAGCAGCATCATCTCCAGCACCGGAGAATTGATCTTTCATAACTAGGTTCAGTAAAGCAGGTTTAATTTCATAAGAAGGTGCTGAAATGGCAGGTGTAGTAATAGGCGTGCAGATAAAGTCATCGTTGTTATGACTAGTGAAGTCACACAACTTGGTGTTCTCGGTGGAACCCATAGCAGCAAGCAAGCAAGATAACTATTTTTGTGATTTTTGATAAAGGGAACTAAAGCAAAACTGAAAGGTAAACTAACAAGACTAAAAAGCAAAGGTAAAAGATAGCATGCAACTCCCCTATCTTGAAGAGTGGAGTCCCCGGCAACGGCGCCAGAAAACTTTGCTTGATGGCTTCTCGCCCCTCGTTGGTTACCCCAAGTGGAAGGTTTGAGATGCAGTGTAGCGGTAGTTTTCCCCTTGGCAAAGATACCAAGGATCGAATCCCGTGAGACTCCGAGGGTCAACAAGAAGGTGTCAACTGCTAGCGGCGCAACTTAGCGATTGACAGGACCTGCACACATATACAAATAACTTTGCTCCCAACGAGTACAGAGAGGTTGTCAATCCCTCCGGCCTTGTCGTTTACAAATGATCAAACGCAAGAGATAATAGTGATGGATATGACTGCAACTAGTAAGTAAGAACAGAAAGTAAATAGCGGGTGTGATCAGTGATGGTAATATGGACCGGGGTCCCATGATGTTCACTAGTGATGTCTCTCTCCCAAAAGACGATAAAACAGCTAAGCGAGGTAAACGAATTACAGCTGGGCAATTGACAGGATTATGTGCGCAAACCAATGCTAACTATGCTGCAAAGAAAAATAGAGGCTCAAAAGCATGGGCGGTATGCCAAGGCAAGTAGACCGAAATCCATCTGCATCTACTACTAATCATCCACCTTGACATATCTATCCAGAACATCTCGCTGGTATTAAGTTGCGTGTCCCACCCATAGTGTAAACTCAAAGCAACAGACAACTGCATTAAAAGAACTTTGCGTAAAGTAAACAATCCTTGCACCCGCAAGTACAAGCACCGTTGTTTTCCCTCTTGTGGCAACAGCACATCCCCTAGACTCATGTTTCTGTCACTCAAGCTAGTCATCGAGGGGCATGAACCCACAATCAAGCATAACGTTCCCTCTTGGAGTTACTACCTACTACTTGGCCAAAGCAATAAACAACAACGGAGAACATGCAAGAATTACTCAAGAACATAAATATAAAAGAGGTGAATCAAATATATTACTCACACACAATCTGAACATAATCTCATAATCCATCGGATCCCAGCAAACTCATCATAGCAACAGCATAAGGATTACATATGTGCCTCGATCATGTAGGGCAGCTCACGAGGTCTAATCGGTGAAGAACAAAGAGGGGAGGAGAATATCACATAGCTACTGGTCATGGACCCATGGTCCAAGGGAGACTACTCACAACTCATCCGGGAGGCGTCCATGGTGGTGGAGAAGCTCCCGGTGGTGATCCTCCCCTCCGGCAGGGTGCCGAGAAGAGTTCTCCTGGTGCTCCCGATCTTGGAAGCGCGACAGCGGCGGAACAGAGATGAGATCGCGAAAAAGGGTTCTGTCCTCGAGGGTTTCGGGACGCGGTGTAAATATATGCCAAAGGGGGGCGTCAGAAGAGGCAAGGGGGGGCCAGGCGCCCTGGCGGCGCGGCCAGGAGGGGGGCCGCCCCCTCTGGTCGCCTGGAGCCCTGGTGGCCCCCCTCTGGCCCTACTTTGGCCGCATGGAAGCTTCCGGAACGCTGATTTTTTTATATATTTTTCCCGGGATTTTTCTGGCAATTTACGTAATGGGAAAACCTGAAATACAGAAACAGCAGAAAACAGAAACTGGCACTGGGGTGCACTGAGTTAATAGGTTAGTCCAAATATGAT
The DNA here is from genome assembly GCA_902687465.1 of Secale cereale. Lineage (NCBI taxonomy): Eukaryota > Viridiplantae > Streptophyta > Magnoliopsida > Poales > Poaceae > Secale > Secale cereale. Next base: position 165,154,830 of record LR738711.1, on the reverse strand, counting down.
CAAAAGTGTATGGAAGTGCATAAATATCATAGCAATATCACACAAAAGAGGCATGGAGCAAGCAGAAATTATAGATACGTTTTGGACGTATCACCGCCTCCGCCGCCCCTCCATCGCCGCTGCCCGCCTCCGCCTCCTCGCCTCCCGCCTCCCGCCTCCTCCTCCCAGCCTGCCGCGTCCTTCTCCCCGCCTCTCCCCATCGCGGGAACCAGCAAGGTCGCCGCCCTCCATCGCCGTGCGCGCTGCCGCCACCGACGTCTCCGGCAGCCCCGCCTCGACCTCCTCCCTCTCCCGCTGCTCTTCGGCTGCCTCCCCCCCTCTCCAAGTCATGGGAACCAGCAAGGCCGCTGCCCTCCACCACCGTGCGCGCTGCCGTCGGCGACGTCTCCGGCAGCCCCGTCACGACCTCTTCCCACCAGTCTTGAAGGTAGTTACTCCCTTTCCTGCAGTCCCCACCCATCTATTGTACAAGTATTATTCCTGTTAGTGATGAAATGGATGATTCTGGTGATTTTTTTGCTAGTATTTTTGATGTTGCTCATTGTTGTATGTTCCTGTGTAGTGGTTGTTTTGTCAAATATTGATCTATTGCTATGTCATTATTTTGCTTGATCGAAGAATGACTGAAAAAGCAGTGTGGAATGATGCAAATCTGAAGAAACTCATAGATATATTCAGAGAAGAGGTTGAAAATGGGAATAGGCCCATAAGTTATTTAAGTAAGAAGGGTTGGAACAATGTTTTGGAGAAATGGGAAGCAAGAACGGGAAAGAAGTATCCCAAGGATGAATTCAAGAACAAATGGGATGCAATAAAAAGTGACTATATTTTTTTCATGGAGTTGAAAAATGAAGCAACCGGGCTTGGATGGGATGATGCAAAGAGAATCATTGTTTGCTCTCAAGAATGGTGGAATGAACATGTTGTGGTACGTGTAGCATTACCTAATTTGTACTTTTGTCATGCTTTTGAATGATTGCATTACCTAATTTGTATATTCTTTTTCAGAGATGCCAGGCGAGCACTGGAAAGAAATGCAATCATTTGAAGTTCAAACGGCAGGGACCGAAGCATCTTGAAGATTTACATGTCATTTTTCACAATGTACATGTCACAGGGGCTAGTGCTTCTTGTGCCGGAGATATATCATCGGATGAATCAAGTGATGATAATGCGGTTCTTTTGGAGAAACCTGATGATAGTGATGAAATGAAGTTGGCATCTGTGAAGAAACCAAAAACAACCAAGAAGCGCAAGCAACCTTCAATCAAAAATGAGGAGAAGGAAGAGAAAAGTCCTTTCCTACGATTGTACAAGCAGACATGCGAGAATATAGAAAGTGGAGTGGAGAAGATAACCTCTAGTGTTGAAGCATCATCGGCTCCTCATGCAACCAACCTTGTGCCTACAATTTCGGAGGTCATGAAGTTGGTGAAAGATTGTGGTGTCAAAGAAAAAACGGCTCTCATGCACACAACCCTCACTCTTATAGTGAAGCCTGAGTTTAGGGAAATCTTCAATGTTCTTGAAACAAATGAAGGGAGGTTAGATTTTCTGGAGAGGGAGCATGAGAAGGAGATGTTGAAGCACGTGTTGTGAACCAAATTTTCTCATGTTGTAGAAGTACATTTCCTTCCATTGCAAAACCTTATTTGCTTAAGTTGTGAACCTTATTTGTTTATGTTATGGAGTGTTATGGTCGGCCTAGATACTTCTATAAAATGTTTCGGATGAATCCGGAAGTTTTCATGGCACTTCATGATTTGCTTGTTTCTACATATGGTTTGACGTCAACTAGTAATGTTTCATCAATTGAGTCATTGGCCATGTTCTTATGGATTGTTGGAGGCCCTCAATCATTTGCTCAAGCCGAAAACCGTTTTGTACGCTCCCTTTGGACAGTTCACACAAAGTTTAAGGAAGTTTTGCTATGTTTGCGCAAGTTAGCCACAGATAACATCAAACCGAGAGATCCTACATTTAGCGATGAGCATGAAAAGATTAGAGAAGAACGTTTCTGGCCTCATTTTAAAGGCGCTATTGGTGCCATAGATGGATCTCATGTACCGGTGACAGTGCCTGCTGATGATGCGGTTAACCATAGATGTCGGCATGGTTTTACATCTCAGAATGTTCTTGCAATATGTGACTTTGACATGAGGTTTACCTTCGTGATTGCGGGTTGGCCGGATTCTGCACATGACTCAAGGATCCTAAATCATGCATTAGCACACTTCTCTTCATTTCCTGTACCTCCCAAAGGTATTACATAACAACACATGTCATCACTCATTATATTCTTATATGAGATGCTCACTTGGTAATTTGGTGTTTTCAGGGAAATACTATCTTGTGGACTTTGGGTATGCAAACCGAACATGATATCTTGCTCCTTTTAAGGGGAGTACATACCATCTACCAGAATTTCGTCTTCGTCGTCATCGTCCACCTCAAGGGAAGTACGAGTTGTTCAACTTTTCACATTCGTCCCTTCGCAATGTTGTCGAGCGTGCTTTTGGGGTGCTTAAGCAAAAATGGCGCATATTGAAAGGGGTCCCGAGTTTCTCACCTCGGACGCAAAAGCATATCATCATTGCTTGCATGGCATTGCACAACTTCATTCGTGATAGCAAGTTGAGTGACAAATTTTTTGATAAATGTGATGCCGATGATGAGTATGTACCTCTAGTGCTACGACGTGAAGTAGCACAAACACAAGCGGACCCCATTGAAGAGGAGGAGAACGAAGATACCATGGATACTATTCGTAGTAGGATAGCCGATGCTTGTCTTGCGATAGCAACATAGGTTGCTATCTTGATGGAGGTCATCATGTGAATCATATATATATATATATATATATATATATGTATATGTATATATGTATATTCTATGGTGCATGCCTTTTGTAATATTATTATGGGATCAGTATGTATTCATATGTAATATGCAACATGAACATACAATGGTTGAATTCGTATGTGTTACCTATGAATCATCTAATGTTTTCATGATTTTCGTTTGCAAAACGGTCGTTCTATTGCCTACCAATGTACATATCACTTATTTAAGATCAAATTGCACATAGAAATATTGCCTCATTACCCAGGGTCAGTACAGACAATTCACAGTGAAATCTACAGTTTCACAGTTGTTTCAGCCAAACAGCTTCCAGCTTTTCAACAGCTGAAAGTTCACAGCAGCTTTTTCACAGCTCACAGCTCACAGCAGCTTTTACAGAATCTGCAGCTCAACCAAACACAGCCTAAGAGTAGTAGCTTTTTTGTTGCCGGTCATAGCTTTTCGCAGCATGGGTTGCAACTTTCCTCATCTCCCGGTTGCAGCTGTTTGTTGTCATGAGCCACCAAATTACACGCCGAAGATTGTAGCCAATAGCGACGCCGGTTGTAGCAAAAAAAAATATAGTTGTAGCAAAAACCAGTTGTGTTTCCAACTCGCTTATTGGTTGCAGCAAAAAACAACTGTGGTTCTAGCTCTGAATTTGGCCGGTTGAAGCAAAACAAAATGCTAGTTCTAGCATCATTATCCGCTCGCTGGCATCACAACCTTCACCATGGTCATCCATGGAGACTCGTCGGCACAGCTTGGCACGGCGCCCCCGGCGCGATCCTAGCACCTCCGTCGCGGCACCCCCGACACGATCCAAACACCTCCATTGCGGGAGAGTTTGTGCATTGTGTTGCGGAGATTGAAAAAAATCACGCGGTGAAGCCATCTTGCAGGAGCGCTTCTGGAGGTAGGAGACGATGCACTGTAGCAAACGAGTAGGTCACGGTTGTTTCGGGAGGAGATAAGATAGGAGGGGTGATGGGCCTAAAAAATATCCCGCGTGGATCGTTGACTCTGGGCGAATAACTTGCAGCGTTTGATCGCGAGTAATCGGAAGGCGCTCGGGCGTCAGGCCGAGCGTTCGGCCGACGCGCCGAACACAAACCTTTACCTTGAAAGTTTTTCAAAAGAAAAAGAAAGTTGGATGTCCTAGATTTATTTTGAGAAGAGCGAGGCAAATTCTCTACGTCACTAATTAAGCGAACACGGAACATCTAACATACAGTTTCATGACCTATATCACAGTGTGGTTCTACTCGTTTTTATTTTGAGAACATGCATCACGAAAAAAAAATTATATGAGACCAGGTCTCATATAATGCACGTGAGACCCACTCTGATGGATGACGCGTGGCATTCACAAATCACAAAGCATCTAATCTCTCCCCCCTGATTTCAGGTGGGGAGTGGGGGAGGTGCTTTGTGATTTGTAAATGCACGTGTCATCCATCAGATTGGGTTCAGTAACTGGATTTCCATGCCACGCAACACGCAAGCATGAGGGAAATCGCAACACATCACCGCTCAGTTGCCGCTGTAGACGAACCGCTTGATCACCCGCAGCAACTCACTGGCCGCCTCGCTGAACGGCTGGCGGACGGAGAATCCATGCTGCTCTCCCTCGAACTGGACAACCTCGACGGCCTTCCCCATGTCCTTCAGCCTCGCCCCGTACCCCAGCACGCGGTCGCGGAGCACGTCGCTCAACGGCGCCACGACGAGCGCCGGAGGGAGCTCCACCGGCGCGAGGCTCGGGCTCTCCGGGCCGAACGGGTTGGCCAGCGGGTGGTCCATGCTCGCCCCCACCGGCAGCGACATGCGCCAGAGCTGGTCGGCCATCGCGGTCGTCAGCGACACGCCCGCCGGCGGGTCTGCCTCCGTCGCCGTGCGCTCGGCCCCGGCGAAGAACGCGGAGAGGAGGATGTACCCGACGACGCGCACCGGGCTGACCGCGATCTGCCCCGACGCGACCCGGACCGTGACGTGATGGGCCAGGTTGGCACCCGCCGAGTGGCCGGAGAGGAACGTCCGGGAGAAGTCGGCCGACTCCGCGAGCCACGGGTCGGCGCCGGCGCCAAGCTCGGCCTGGCTGCGCAGCCAGGAAAGGAAAGACGCGCCGTCGTCGATGGCGGCGGGGAGGCGGTGCTCGGGGGCGAGGCGGTACTGGACGGACAGCACGACGGCCCGGATCTCGGTTGCGGCGCGGAGGCAGAACGTGTGGAAGTTGGGCTCCGCGAAGGAGCCGATGCAGTAGCCGCCGCCGTGGAAGTACACCAGCACCGGGAGCTTGCTGCCGCCGGCCACGGACGACGCCGGCCTGTACACGCGGACACTAAGGCCGTGCGCCACGTGGTACAGGACGTCCTTCCACTGCACGCCGGGGACGTCCGGCAACGGCTCGTTTGACCGGAGGACGGCTTCGTCGCCGCGGACGACGGAGCCGTCGCTGAGGAGCTGGACGACGCCGAGGAAGTCCTCCACGACGCGCGGTGCCGTGCCGCCGGACATGGTGTTTGGCCGTGAAGCGACCTGTAGATCGATGCCGTCGAGGTCGTCAGATCTATAGCAGCAGGCGAGCCTTTCCTGCTTGTTTTGTCGACGGGGAAGAGGATCGGCGAGAGACTTGTTGGGGTGCCCGTGTCTAGCGGCTCAGCCACCTACCGGTGTGCTCCGTGCCAAGTCCACGATAAAATGCACACTACGCAGCAGTGGCGGAGCTTGAAAGGAAAAGCTCGGCGAGCCAGACTAAAAAGAGAGCACATATTTTTTATTTTGAAATTCTGAAAACTTTTCGATCCTTCGTGCTTCTAAAATCTGTGATGAGAACTTTTCGTCGTTGTCGTTTTTCCAATTCAATCAATGGCAACATGATCTTTCTCAATTTGAGTTATGTCATCACTTTTCGTGTTGAAAACCATGTCAATTCTTTTTTTGAGGCTGCTTTTCTTTGACCATGACTACCTACATTGCAACTTGTATAAGATCAGGACTGCATTATGCGCCAAAGATCATGTTGCTTGTTTAATAGTAGCATGTTTAACAACCTGCATCTTATTCCGACTATGCACATAACTCAAATTGTACATGTTGCCAAATATCATGTTTATTTTTTCGGTTCCTTGCATGCTATGCAAACTCAAACAAGGACTGCATTATGCACCAAAACACTTGCATAAGATGTAAGGAACTAAAAAAATATGGAATCCAATAACTCCCGATCGTTCGGATTTTGAGCATTTCGTCCCGAACGTTTTTACATGGCAACTTTAGTTCATAGAGGATGGCAACTTTAGTTCATAGCGGATGGCAACTTTGTCCTTTTTTGTTTTTTTGTCAGAAAATTGCCATGTTTTTCTAATCTCACGCAAACTAAACTTGTCATCTAAAACGTTCGGGTTGCCATGCATAATCCCGAACGTTCGGGAGTTATCATTATCGAAAAATATAGGCTATTTTGGGAAAAAAAATAGTGTACATGCTGCTGTGCATGTGCATTGTGCAGCTGTGCAGGGGGCTCTTGTGTCAGCAGTGGCAACCGCTTGCTCCAGGCTGGGTTCTGTACAACGGGTCGGGGGAGCGAGCAAGGGGGTTGGCCCTGGCTATGCATCGCGAGGGAGATTCCGACGAACATCGGCTGCTCCTTGCTCCATGAGATGGTGAGAGACGCCAACGGGCCACGACTGCTCCTTGCTCCCTTCTCTGCGCCGCTGCCACATGCTTGAGACGGATAGAGGACGGGGGATGAGCTGACTGCCTGAGAGGAAATGTGCCACCTGGTTAATAGGCTCCGAAGGTGGGTTGTGCTGGGAACATCAATAGGTAAAAAAAGAGCCAAATTCCTAGGCGGTCTGGCCTCTACAAAGCTCCGCCCCTGCTACGCAGCCTACTTGGATCAATTGTTGATTCTTGAAGGAGTCTAAAACAAACCTTAAATTTATACTCCCTCTGTAAAACAAACCATTTTGCGAGCTTCTGATAACCGTGGTTCCCCGGGCTCGCTGCTGCTTCTATTTTTAGCCCGGCCTCTCGCCGTTGTTACTTTCCAGTTTCTGCGACAATCCAAATCCGCGGGGCAGCACCGTGGTTCCTCTTCTGGCGGTTATCAGGGTTCCGGTTGGAACTATGGCAACGGACCGGGACACGGCTTCCAAGGGCCGTCGGGTAACTTTGTCGAAGGGGCTACCGGTCCAACTAACTGGCCTCAATGAGGAGCCCACCGTGCATATCGTGGCGGGAAAGGAGGGGGCCGCCGACCTCACTACCAGCGACCTCCCTTGGCGATGGTGGACGGTGCGGTGCCTGCTACGGTCGTATCCGAGGTGGGGCAGGCACCTCCTCCCGCGCTTCCCCAGGTTGCTATCGACGCTGTTAAGGCTTTGGCGGCAGTTGGTATTCCGGAGTCTAAAGAGGATGGCAGTGGTGCTGTTAAGGCTATGGATAAGCGCAATGGTGAGAAGTTATCTAAGTGGGCTATTAAGAAAAAGAAACTCCCTTGCTATAGATGTGGAGAGCCAGGGCATTTCGTTGCAGAGTGTACCACGGAACTTTGTGATTATTGTTGCAGATCTCAGCATAAGTCTAGCAACTGTCCTCTCCTTGTTGGCCCAAAACCGGTGTGTACTCTTTATGGTGTGTGTTGCCAGGAGCTTATGTTCTTTGAGTCACCAGATGTGGCACCTTCGGCGTAGGTTCACGAGAGTTCCTTCCCTGCAGTCGTCAAGGTTGCTAATGGGAGTTTGGCTGAGGCATAGATTTTTTCGCCAGTTGCAGGATCTCGTTCCAGATAATCATCGGTGGGACCTTGTCAAGTTGGAGGATCAGACTTACAAGGTTGATTTTCCCACTAAGGAGGATCAATTATATATGCTCAAGTGGGGCATGTGCAGGATCCCAAGTACGAGTATTGTGCTTACGTTCGATGAGTGGAAGGAGAAGGATCCTGTGGGCACACCTTTGGAGAAGGTATGGGTCCGTTTCTATGGTGCACCACGCAGATACATCAACAATTTTCTGGTTGCGTGGAGTTTGGGCTCTCTTATTGGGAAGACAGAACAGGTGGATATGCCTTTCACACGGGCTCACAGTGCGGCGAGACTGCTTGTTAGTGTTGTCAGTGTGGAGTTTGTCCCGGATATGGTCAAGTGGACACATGCCGGCGTCACGTATGTTCTGGAGCTTGAGATCGAGGACACGCCAGTCCCTCAGGAGGGCGAGGGGGAGGACATCGTGGATATGGACACGACTGAGGGAGATGGGGCTTCTGGCAATCAGAGTAAGAAGCCTGAGAGTTCGCAGTGGGAGATGGCTAAGGGGCCGCAACCGCAATCGGACAAGATGACTAGGCCGGCTTCGGGACCGACTAACTCCACGACCCCATCGAACTCTCTCCGGTTTGGGACTTTTGAGATGCATTCGGCGCCGAGTCGCCTCTGAAGCATTCAGGTGGACATGGATGAGTCGGTAGAGTCTGAGTTACCACCGGTACTTCCTTCTGTTGATATTCTTGAGCGATCTTCCGTGCTATCCAGTGAGGTCGACAGGACTCTCAGTCCAGAGAGGGACGGTTCGAGCGGGTGTGGGCAAGAGGCCCCCACCCCAACGTCTCCGATTGTTAGTTCGGGAAGGGGTTGTGGGCAGGCGGCCTATACACCCATCCATCTCAGGTCGTCCCTGGAGGGGGCGGCCCTCGCTCAAGCTCTGGTTGGGGCGGCTCAGGCACAGGTCCAGGACGGTGATATCGGGATGGGGGCGCAGGTTTCCCCTAGTTCGGCAGAGGTGTTCACTGGAGGTGCGGTGGCGGATTTGAGGACTCAGGCAACCCCGCCGATTGGGGTAGCGCCTTTGAGCCCGGTGGGGGGTACGGCAGGTGGCCTAACCCCCAGCGGGATATCTCGTGACGACGTCATCGCTTATGGTGGGATTCCGGACCCAGTTTCTGTTGGTCGACGGATGAGCTGTCACATACAGGACCAGCCGGATATCGACGATATGCAGCTTCGATGCGCCAAGCGGGCGGCCAAGCTTCATGATCTTCAGACCACTACTGGTATGTCAGTCAATACAACCAATTCTATTCTGCATTTCTCTACTGACGATATTGTTAATAAAGCCACACAATTGGGGGTCTCTCTGGGTAAGAATGACAGAGAGGTAGCTAAATATGTTAATGATATTTTGGATCTTGAGGCAGAACGTGCTTTAGAGATGATTAGAAACCTAGCGGCAATTCAACCTTTGAATGAATCTGAGGTAGCTACTTTGGGAGTTAATGTGCTAGATAGTTTCTGTGCGGACCTTAAACCAGCTCTCCTAGAGACTGAGGCGGAGGAGGATGTGTCTTCTCCAAGGCTTTCCGAGGGAGGTACATCCCGGGAGGATGCGGGTGGCGATTTTGGTAGTGAGGTCACGGTAGAAGATCAAAAGCAACCGAAACGCAAATGGAAGCGTAAGGTTTATCTGACTTCGGCAGTGCGCAGAAGTGCTAGAATTCGAGCATCTAAAAAATTTCATGATGAAATATGAAAGGAATCTTTTGGAATAGCAGAGGTCTTAAAGACTTGGCTAAAAAAAAGGTTCCTTGCAGAGGCGTCTATTGAGTATAAATTAGATTTCATTGCCCTTTCCGAAACTGGACAGGACAACTTTACCCCACAGTTTCTTAGCACCCTGTCGGGAGGGGTGGATTTTGACTGGCACTGTTTACCACCAAAAGGAAGATCCGGTGGGATTTTACATGGGGTTAAATGCGAGTCTCTGGAAGTGAGGAATGTGGTTATGGGTGACTTCGCGGTTAAGTTTATGGTTCGGTCAAAGGTAGATGGTTTCGATTGGGCTCTGGTGGCGGTTTATGGGGCCGCGCAGCCGGAACTTAAGCCATATTTTCTGGCGGATTTAGTCCGCATTTGTGGGAACGAGCAGCTTCCCATCTTGGTTGGGGGAGACTTTAATATTATTCGTCGGCGGGAGGAAAAAATAATGATAACTTTGACGGCAGATGGTCGTTTATGTTTAATACAATCATCGAAAGCCTGGACCTTCGCGAGATTGAGATTTCTGGTAGGAAGTTCACATGGGCCAATAATCTACCGATCCCGACTTTTGAGAAGTTGGATCGAGTTCTTGCGAGTGTTGAATGGGAACAGAAGTTCCCCCTAGTGACGGTTCAAGCACTCTCTCATGGAATCTCGGATCACACCCCATTATTAGTTGATTCGGGGGAGGCAATGCATATAGGGAACAAACGCCCGTTCTCTTTTGAAACTGCGTGGTTTGAAAGAGAAGGGTTTGTGGATCTGGTTGCAAAAGAATGGGCGAAAGATGTAGGAGGACGATCCAACATCGATCGTTGGCAAAATAAAGTTGGACACTTGAGACAGTTCCTCAGGGGGTGGGCAAAGCATAATGAGTGGATATATAAGGCTGAAAAGGAAAGGCTCACTTTACTTATCCAAGCCCTCGACATTAAAGCAGAGTGTGCTATCCTAGACGCCAGTGAGCTGGAAACTAAGAGGGCATCAGAGTTAAGACTAAAAGAATTGCTACGTGAGGAGGAATTGAAGTGGGCTTTGCGGGCTAAAGTGCGCAAAATCATCCAAGGAGATGATAACACACAATTTTTTCACATGATTGCGAATGGCAAACATCGAACGAAGAAAATCTTTCAACTAGAACAGGATGAAGGTACGATTGTGGGTCGGGAAAGCCTAAAGATCTACATTACCAATTACTATAAACAGTTGTTCGGGCCTCCTGAGGATAATTTTGTTTCCTTGGACGAATCAAGGGTAGAAGATGTACCTCAGCTTGTACATGAGGAGAACGAGATATTGACTGCTCCTTTTTCGGAGAAAGAAGTGTTTGACGCTATTTCCCAAATGAAAAATAACAAAGCTCCTGGCCCGGATGGGTTCCCGGCGGAGTTTTATAAAAAGTGTTGGCATATCATTAAGGGAGACTTGCTCCCGATGTTCCAGGACTTCTTCTTGGGACAATTGCAGGTGTTCCACTTGAATTTTGGTACGATCACATTGCTTCCAAAGAAAACAGAGGCTGTTAGAATTGAGCAATTCAGGCCGATCTGTCTTCTTAATGTTAGCTTTAAGATTTTCACCAAAGTTGGGACTAACAGGCTTACGCAAATTGCACATTCAGTGGTGCATCCTTCCCAATCTGCGTTCATGCCAGACAGAAACATCCTAGAAGGGGTGGTGATACTACATGAAACGATGCACGAAATCCATACAAAAAAACTTGACGGGGTGGATTTTAAAGTGGATTTTGAGAAAGCGTATGACAAGGTGAAATGGCCTTTCCTGCAGCAGGCATTGCATATGAAAGGATTCGATCAAGCCTGGAGAGATCAGGTCAACTCTTTAACGTAAAAAGGGAGCGTTGGAATACGGGTCAATGACGACATAGGGCATTACTTTCAAACGCATAAAGGTTTGCGACAAGGAGATCGATGTCGCCAATCCTATTTAATATTGTCATAGATATGTTGACAATTCTCATAGGGAGGGCGAAGGAGGCTGGGCAGGTAGGGGGCCTGGTTCCGCATTTAGTTGATGGGGGTGTATCCATCCTGCAATACGCTGACGATACTATCATTTTTATGGAGCATGATTTGGCTAAAGCTAGGAACATGAAACTAGTGTTATGCTTGTTTGAACAATTGCCGGGGTTAAAGATTAACTTCCACAAAAGTGAATTGTTCTGCTATGGAAGAGCTAAAGAAGAACAACAAGCTTACTAAGAATTGTTTGGCTGCGATTTGGGGTCTTTACCCTTCACGTATCTTGGCATACCGATTCATCATCGTAAGCTCACAAACAAAAGAGTGGAAGAGCATTGAGGATCGATTTGAGAAAAAACTAAGTTGCTGGATGTGACGCCCCCGATTTGTCCGTACACTAATCATGCACGCAAATGTGTACGGCCAAGATCAGGGACTCACTGGTAGATATCACAACACAACTCTAAAAGTAAAATAAGTCATACAAGCTTCGTATTACAAGCCCTCGAGGGCTCGAATACAAGTGCTCGATCATAGACAAGTCAGCGGAAGCAACAAATATCTGAGTACAGACATAAAGTTAAACAAGGTTGCCTTAAGAAGGCTAGCACAAATATAGCAACGATCAAAAAGGCAAGGCCTCCTGCCTGGGACCTCCTAACAACTCCTCGAAGCCGAACTCCACGTAGAAATGTCCTCGGGATCTTCTGGATCCTGTCCATCAATCTGGTTGCATCATCCGAGAAGAAGGAACAAGAGGGGAAAAGGGGGAGAAAAGCAACCGTGAGTACTCATCCAAAGTACTCGCAAACAAGGATCTACACTACATATGCAATGATATCTGTGTAAGGGGGGGGGTAATATCTATGGACTGAACTGCAGAATGCCAGAACAAGAGGGGGATAGCTAATCCAATCGAAGACTACGCTTCTGGCAGCCTCCATCTTGCAGCAGTAGAAGAGAGTAGATGGAATAATAACAAGTATCCAACTTCCAGCAGCCTCCGGCTTGCAGCAGTAGAATAGAATAGATGGTTGATGTCTACACACGCTTCTACTCTTGTAGACTATGTTGGGCCTCCAAGCGCAGAGGTTTGTAGGACAGTAGCAATTTCCCTCAAGTGGATGACCTAAGGTTTATCGAACTCAGGGAAGTAGAGGTTGAAGATGGTCTCTCTCAAGCAACCCTGCAACTAAGATACAAGAAGTCTCCTGTGTCCCCAACACACCTAATACACTTGTTAGATGTATAGGTGCACTAGTTCGGCGAAGAGATGTTAAATGGCAAGTAATATGGATGGCAAAACAAAGTAATATAATTCTGTAATAAAAAGTGCAGCAAGCAAACAAGTGGTAAACGTGAGCACAAATGGTATTGCAATGGTGGAAACAAGGCCTAGGGTTCATACTTTCACTAGTGGCAACTCCCAACAACATTAACATAATCGAATCACATGATATTTCCCATAAAACATGCAAAGGGGACACACTCGGAGGTCATTCCTTCGTGGTCAAGAGAGGACGAGAATTATGTAGGGCTACAAAAGCACACCTCAAAGTTCGTAGTTCTCAATCTAAGGATTTCCCAATGTCACCGCGGCCATCCAAAGAGAGTCCCACAATCACCAAAACATATTTAAAGGATAGTCAAAGACAAGCACCAAGAGACTCTCAATCTTCAATCAACACACAAGAGAGGAAATCACTCATGAAAATATTGTTCTAATCCATGTCCAATAGACCGCTGTCACCTTGGTCTCGGGGATTATACTAGATAAAGACAAGTGAGTACATCAATCCAATACATAGAGGAAGGGGAAATATCTTAGATTAACATAGCCTATGATCACAACGAAGATCACATCATGGGAGAGAGAATTGACCACATAGCTACTGGTAAGAACCTCAGCCCCGAGGAGGAACTACTCCTGCATCATGGAGGGAGGAAGCAACGTCGATGGAGATGAATCCGGGGGCACTTCCCTGTCCCGGCAGGGTGCCGGCGCAGGAATTCTGGTCCCCCAAAGCTTGATGGAGATGGCGGCGGAGATCGGAATCGCGTTTGGAGAAAAGGGGTCCGAAATCAGGGTTTTCTCGACGGACCTTAAATATATGCCAAAGGGGGTCACCAGGGGAGTCCTGGGGGGCCCAGGCGCCCCCCCGGCGCGGCCCAGGGGGGGCGCCATCAGGGCGCCTGGAGCCCTGGTGGCCCCCCCCGGTTGTCCTTCGGCCGCACGGTAGCTCCTGGAACGCTGATTTTTTATATATTTTTCTGGATTTTTCCTGGCAGTTCTCGTAATGTGAAAACCTGAAATACAAAAACAGCCGAAAACAGAAACTGGCACCGGGGTGCACTGGATTAGTAGGTTAGTCCAAATATGATCAAAAGTGTATGGAAGTGTATGAATATCATAGCAATATCACCCAAAAGTGGCATGGAGCAAGCAGAAATTATAGATACGTTTTGGACGTATCAACATCCCCAAGCTTAATTCCTGCTCGTCCTCGAGTAGGTAAATGATAACAAGAATAATTTCTGTGGTGACATGCTATTAACCATATAGGACTTATTCATTATCATATGACAAAAGCTTACTGAGACAATGATTCTATAGTAATTAAGTTGCCTCATGAGAAAATCACAAATGACTGAAAGTTTTACAACATGACATTGAAGCATCAAAAAGATTTGCAATGAACATGATGTGCAAATATGATAAAGTGATATCTAGCTTGCCCCCTTTAGTGAAGCAAAACATAAATGCAGGGGCACCTTCAAGGTTTAAGTGATGACTAGATACAATGATTTCAAAATAAACGATATCACAATCATGCAAAAGACAATGCTACTTTGGGACAATGCACATTACACTTAGAATGACAATCATGCTCTCAGTAGTTGGTGCTTTTAAAAGAAGGTGGAGACTCAACATAAAAGTAAAAGAATGGTTATGTGCTAGAGCTTTTTATTTTGAAAACATAGAAGCAATTTTGTCAACGGTAGTAGTACTTCATATGTGTCATGCATAAGACATCCTATAAGTTGCAAGCCTCATGCATCGAATACAAATAGTGCTCGCACCTTGTCCTAATTAGCTCGGATTTCCATGGGTTATCATTGCATTACATATGTTTCAACCAAGTGTCACAAAGGGGTACCTCTATGCCACCTGTACAAAGGTCCAAGGAGATAAATCGCATTTGATTTCTCGTTTTTGATAGATCTCAACTTGAGGACATCCATACCGGGACAACATAGAAAATAGATAATGGACTCCTCTTTAATGCTTAAGCATTTATAAGAGGTTGAGGATTAATGTCCAAGCTAAAACTTCCACCATGATACATGGCTTTGGTTGGCGGCCCAATGTTCTTCTCTAACAATATGCATACTCAAACCATTCAACTCATGGCAAATCACCCTTACTTCGGACAAGACGAACATGCATAGCAACTCACATGATATTCAACAAAAGTGTAACAGTTGATGGCATCCCCAGAAACATGGATACCGCTCAGCAAGCAACTTATAAGAAATAAGATACATAAGCGACATATTCTTTACCACAATAGTTTTTAAGCTACTTTCCCATGAGCTATGTATTGCAAAAATGAAGGTTTTAAAGGTAGCACATGTAAATTTACTTGGAGTGGCGGTGAAATACCACATATAGGTAGGTATGGTGGACTCATATGGCATAACTGGATTAAAAGAATGTGGATGCACAAGCAGTCAGTCCGCTTAGTACAGGTGGAGGTTAGCAAAAGACTGGGAGCGACCAACTAAAAGAGCAATGACGGTCATAATCATGCAGAGCGACAAAGCAACATTGAATCATGCATGGTAGTTATATCGCTACTCAGAAACAAAAGATCATCAAGGCTTGACAGACTTTCTTTACAGTCTTAAATATGCGTGAGCATACGCCAAGTCAATCAAAATAAATTTTTGAAGGAAGATATTACTAAACCATACCACATCATAGGCAAACAAATCAAGTTGGTACTCCAATAACACATTGGGAATCCCCCAGCTATTTGAGACTAACCACAAGAAAACATGAACTACTAAGCGCCATTATGCACGTAGCATCTTTATCATAGACATATCAACCAATGCAACGGAAGCAAACTCTCTTAGTAAGGTGAGCATGGTAATTAAAGAGAGTTCAAGCAACCAACTAAACAAAAGCTCTTTGAAAAGATAAGCATGAATACTAAGAGCTGAACATGATAGTAGCTATTAAAAGACAAAGAACACACACAGCAAAGATAAACATGAAAATTCTATGTTTTGTTCTAGGTTGAAGTGGAGCGTGTTTCTCTCCCACACAAAGAAAGCTGAGTTCCAACTCGTTATGAAAAATAAGCAAAGCTAAAGAAAACTAAAAATGAAACTAAAAGCAAGACGCTCCAAGCATAGCACATAACACATGAAGTGATAAAAAAATAATGGAACGAAAGACGAACTGATAATATTGATGAAGAAGGGGATGCACGGGGGCATCCCCAAGCTTAGACGCTTGAGTCTTCTTGAATATATCTTGGGGGTGCATGGGGGCATCCCCAAGCTTGAGCGTTTGACACTCCTGAATCTTTTTATCATCTTCCCTCGCACACTTGAAAACTCCCTTCATACATAACTCATCATAATCTGATTAGCGAGGTTAGTACCCTTAATAAAATAATTGTTCCTTGCTGGAAATAAATATATTCTTGAAGGCCTACTGTTTCTCAAGATTGCCAAAAGGTTTTTGCAAAGAAAAAGCAAGCTCAAGATTTGCAAAATGAAGGAAAGGCAAAACAGGACAGAATCTGTGAAAAACAGAACAGCAGGTAGTAAATGATTTGTTCGGGGTACTTCTGCAACTCTAATCAAAAAACTCAGAACAGACGCACGAAAGAAAATTATATAGAGCACGCTGTCGAAAAAATTCAGACCAAAAAAGATGATCTGGTGATTTTATACGAATTTTTATGTCCATGGACAGAATCTGTTTCCTGGACAACACGTCACAACTTTTGAACTTTCTTGCAGTCAGAGGCTACACTTCGCACAAAATTGAAAAATAAAGATACAATGATGTTGCTACAGTAGTAACAAACATCAAGACCACTAGAACTGAAAGCAAAGATAACAAGGGTTGTCTCCCTGGAGCACTTTCTTTATAGCCATAAAGATAGGCTTAAGACTTTAATGATGCTCTCATAGGAATAAGAGCTGAAGAACAAAAGAGAGCATCAAGAAGTAAATACCAAACACATTTAAGCCTAACATGCTTCCTATGCATAGGAATATTGCAATAGAGTAATTCATTGAAGCACAAAGCAACTAGCATAGGAAGGCAAAACAAGCATAACTTCAAAATATTCACCATAAAGAGAGGAAACTTCTTATTATTAAGACATTTAGATCCAAGTCTCCCTCTCTCATTATAAATTTCAGTGGCATCATGGATGAACTCAACAATATAAGCATCACATAAAGCATTTTTACCATGATCCACATGCAAAAAGGTACTCTTACTCTCCACATAAGCATAATCTTTCTCATTGGTAATAGTGGGAGTAGGACTGTCATAAACAACTTGAACACTATAGATTAAGTGTGTATTAGGAGGGTGGTATTCAACAAGGGAGTAATTCCCTCCATGATTATGACAAGTTTCATAAGGATAATTTCTCCTTATGTCATAGGTACCTTTATAATCACTATAGATTGGAGTTATAACATCATCATAGTAGAGAAGAGCATTATCATTGCTAGCAACTATATTTGTAATCATGTTGTCTTTATTCTTACTAGCAAAAGAATTATCAATTATCACATCACTAGTGGGTAAAGGATTTGCAATCCTATCATCCCCAAGCTTAGAGCTTCCCATATCTTCACTTTCAGAGTTGGTACCAAAAAGATTTTCAAGATCATAAGCAGCATTATCATCATTTTCCCAATCACAATAAGTAACATGCATATCATAATCAAAATCATCTTCAATAGTACCTACGGACATATCATCAAGATGATAATTAAGGCAATAAACTTCACCTTCTTCTTTAAACTTACAACCGTTAGGATAAAAGTTGATGGGAGGAATATGCTCAGGCCAGGTTGATACCCATTCTTCTTCCTTCTTGCTCCTCCTCCTCCTCCTCTTCTTTTTCTTCTTCTTCACCTTAGGAGGGGGTGGTTGGAGATGAAGCTTCTCCACATATCCTGGTTTATCATTAGAAACAATAGGGGAAACTTGGGAGAAACTCTCCTTTTTATTAGCAAAAATATAAGAGACATTTTTATACTTTGGTAAAGTTCCCTCCTTTCTAATCTTACTTATGTAATCATTTTCATGGCAATTAACAACACAATAGAGATGGCAATTTTGCAAAGTGTTTTTTATTCCTATGGCATTATCATCCAGCCAAGAAGTCTTTTCTGATAACTCTTCACACATCAAAAATAACATAAGCTCATCATAAAGATCAGAGGTGATCATGTTATCACACAACCGGTTAACAGTTATGTTTTGAAAGTTCATGCATTGAAAATTAAAGTGACCCTCTATACGGCAAAGTTCACAAGTAAAAGGATAAAGGTCACAAAATTCTCTAGCAATTTCATTTAAATCTCTGACCCAAGTGATTGTTCTTTCATGCTTATGTTGCTTACAATACTTCTCTTCTTCAATCATAGGCCTTTCACAAGGTCTATCCACTCCACAAAAATTAACATGCTTATATAAAACTTCATTTTTAGGAATTGGATCATGCATGTTGCAATCATCATGAACAATTTCATTTTCTTTGCAAGTCTCTTTAAAAGGTTTATGATACTTGATCCAATCCTCCTTAGGCATATTAAGATGTGAAGCAAAAGATTTGAGGAAATCAACAAGGAGTTGAGAATCAAGCCCAAACTTAGCACTAAACTTATTAAAACTTGTAGTTTCAACAAAGGACTTAATGCAATCATACTCATAAATTATACCTGACTCTTTACCTTTGTCGATCTCCCAATCTTCAGTGTTGCGTTGAATTCTTTCAATGAGTTCCCATTTAGCATCAATCTTTTTGTTTGTGAAAGAACCCATAGAGGAAGCGTCGAGCAAATCTTTATCCTGCCGAGAAAGCCTCGCATAGAAATTAGTAATAATCATATCTTTGGGGAGCCCATGGTTAGGACATTTTAGCATTAACGTTTTCAGTCTCCCCCAAGCTTGAGCTATGCTCTCTCCGTCATGAGGATAAATATTATAAACATAATTCCTATTCTCATGGACTTCATGAAGAGGATAAAACTTGGAGTAAAAGAGAGACTGGATCTCTTCCCACTCCAGTAGGTGAGAGTCATTTAGTAGCCTATACCATTCCAATGCTTTTCCTTTCAGTGACAAGGCAAATAATTTCCTCATGACAAACTCCCTTGATACAACTGCAAGCTTAAATAATGAACATAGTTGTGATAGATATAGCAAGTGTTCACCGGGATGTCTGTCTCCTGCATAACGATTAGCCAAAACATAATCGATAATACCAGCTGGTATTTTATAGGGCACAATTTCAGTAGGAGGAGGAGCAACCACCACAGGTGTGGGGCGTCCTCCCGCAAGCAACGATCCAATAGCAAGGTTTTCCATAAACATAACTAGTGAAATAAAAACAAGAAACAAAAAGATTTAATTGCAAGATCTAAAGATATACCTTCAAGCGCTCACCTCCCCGGCAACGGCGCCAGAAATAGCTTGATGTCTACACACACTTCTACTCTTGTAGACTATGTTGGGCCTCCAAGCGCAGAGGTTTGTAGGACAGTAGCAATTTCCCTCAAGTGGATGACCTAAGGTTTATCGAACTCAGGGAAGTAGAGGTTGAAGATGGTCTCTCTCAAGCAACCCTGCAACTAAGATACAAGAAGTCTCTTGTGTCCCCAACACACCTAATACACTTGTTAGATGTATAGGTGCACTAGTTCGGCGAAGAGATGTTAAATGGCAAGTAATATGGATGGCAAAACAAAGTAATATAATTCTGTAATAAAAAAGTGCAGCAAGCAAACAAGTGGTAAACGTGAGCACAAATGGTATTGCAATGGTGGAAACAAGGCCTAGGGTTCATACTTTCACTAGTGGCAACTCCCAACAACATTAACATAATCGAATCACATGATATTTCCCATAAAACATGCAAAGGGGACACACTCGGAGGTCATTCCTTCGTGGTCAAGAGAGGACGAGAATTATGTAGGGCTACAAAAGCACACCTCAAAGTTCGTAGTTCTCAATCTAAGAATTTCCCAATGTCACCGCGGCCATCCAAAGAGAGTCCCACAATCACCACAACATATCTAAAGGATAGTCAAAGACAAGCACCAAGAGACTCTCAATCTTCAATCAACACACAAGAGAGGAAATCACTCATGAAAATATTGTTCTAATCCATGTCCAATAGACTGCTGTCACCTTGGTCTCGGGGATTATACTAGATAAAGACAAGTGAGTACATCAATCCAATACATAGAGGAAGGGGAAATATCTTAGATTAACATAGCCTTTGATCACAACGAAGATCACATCATGGGAGAGAGAATTGACCACATAGCTACTGGTAAGAACCTCAGCCCCGAGGAGGAACTACTCCCGCAACATGGAGGGAGGAAGCAACGTCGATGGAGATGAATCCGGGGGCACTTCCCCGTCCCGGCAGGGTGCCGACGCAGGAATTCTGGTCCCCCGAAGCTTGATGGAGATGGCGGCGGAGATCGGAATCGCGTCTGGAGAAAAGGGGTCCGGAATCAGGGTTTTCTCGACAGACCTTAAATATATGCCAAAGGGGGTCACCAGGGGAGTCCTGGGGGGCCCAGGCGCCCCCCCCGGCGTGGCCCAGGGGGGGCGCGCCACCAGGGCGCCTGGAGCCCTGGTGGCCCCCCCGGCTGTCCTTCGGTCGCACGATAGCTCCTGGAACACTGATTTTTTATATATTTTTTCTGGATTTTTCCTGGCAGTTCTCGTAATGTGAAAACCTGAAATACAAAAACAACCGAAAACAGAAACTGGCACCGGGGTGCACTGGATTAGTAGGTTAGTCCAAATATGATCAAAAGTGTATGGAAGTGTATGAATATCATAGCAATATCACCCAAAAGTGGCATGGAGCAAGCAGAAATTATAGATACGTTTTGGACGTATCAATGGTAAGTTCACCAAGTAACATCGAATAGCATAATCCTACTCGGCGATCCTCCCGCACATCATCCTGTGAGAGAGCAACCACCGAGTTATATCTGGAACTCATCTGGGCGTGTTTTATCAAGTGTCCAGTTCTAGTTGTCATGAGGTCGGAATACCACTCCGGGTCGTCCTTTTACCGAGGGACATGGCTATTCGAATAGATTAACTTCCCTGCAGGGGTGCACCACATAACCCAGCACGCTCGATCCCATTTGGCCGGACACACTTTCCAGGGTTATGCCCGGCCTCGGAAGATCAACACATCGCAGCCCTACCTAAGCACAACAGAGAGGTCAGCACGCCGGTCTAAGTCCTAAGCACACAGGGGTCTGGGCCCATCGCCCAATGCACACCTGCACGTTGCGAGGGCGGCCGGTGAGCAGACCTACCAACCTCCATTACTAAGGAAGTTCCTTTAAGCGGTCCAACCCGGCGCGCGCCGCTCAGTCGCTGACGTCAAGAAGGCTTCGGCTGATACCACGACATCGAGTGCCCATAACTATTCCCACGTAGCTGGTTAGTACATATAGGCCAACGGCCAGACTCGGATCAAATATCCAAACTCGTTAAGCGTGTTATTAAGAAATAACCGCGGACGACGACCAGGGCCAGGCCACCTCTCGACTGGGTGTCCAACCTGCCCTGTCGCTCCGCCACAAAGATCCGCACAGAGGGCCGTTGGGAAAGTATGTCCTTTCAGCCCCCAATCCGTGAATAAACCGCGGGTACTCAACGAGCCGACCCGACTTTAGTCACAACATGTATCATGTATAAGTGTATGTAGTATATACCCGTGATCACCCCCAAGTGATCACGGCCCGATAGAATAGCAGGGCAAACGGACAAGAGTGTAGGGCCACTGATGGAATACTAGCATCCTATACTAAGCATTTAGGATTGCAGGTAAAGTATCAAGAGTTGTAGCAACAATGACAGGCTATGCAGCAGGATAGGATTATCGAAAGCAATAACATGCTACACTACTCTAATGCAAGCACTAGAGAGAAGAATAGGCGATATCAGGTTGATCAAGGGGGGGGGGCTTGCCTGGAAGCTCGGCAGCCAAGGTGGGGTCGTCAACACCGTAGTCGATCGGGGCAGCAGCAGTGTCGGTCTCGTAGTCTACCGGAGAGAAGAGGGGGAAGGAACAGTGAATACAATGCAAACAGATGCATGACGATGCATGACATGACATGTAACGGTGCTAGGTGTGCCCTAACGCAGTATCGGGTGATACTGGCGAAGGGGGGAAACATCCGGGAAAGTATTCCCGGTGTTTCGCGTTTTCGGGTGGATGAAACGGAGGGGGAAAGTTGCAGGTTCGGTATGCTAGGGACCTGTGGTTGACGAACGGTCTGCGTATTCGGATGCGTCTCGAAATTCTGAGTAACTTTCATATATAAAGTATTTTCATCCGAGATACGGATTATTTTATAATAATTTTTAAAGTTTTTAAAACATTTTCTCAATTTATTAATTATTAAATAAATCAACATTATCCCAAATAGTGTATGCTGACGTCAGCATGACATCAGCAGTCAACAGGGGTGTTGACTGGTCAAACTGGCGCGTGGGACCCACCTATCATACTCTATTTTGTTTAATTAGAATTTAGCTAATCTAATTACTGTTTAATTAAACTAAGTAGCTAATTAGATTAATTAAACATGATTAATTAACTTAGTTAATTCACTAATTAATTAATTATTAATTTTATTAATTCTTTTTATTTTATTCCCTTTTTTAAACGTTATGGTGGCGGGGCCCCGGCTGTCATTGGGCCCGGGGCCTTAACGGGTGCAGGGGAAGCGGGCGCTAACGGGCGTAGCAGAGCGGGAAGGCCCATCGAGCACCCGCCCGCAATGGGATGAGGCCGCGGCCAGCCGGCCACCGCCGATGGCAGCCTCAGGGCGAGTGGCCGCTAGCGACTACGGCCAGGGGGAGGGTCGGTGTAGGCAGGGCTGCAGGGGAGGTGCGGGCGGCCAACGCCCGGCGCGGCGCCGTTAGACGGCGGTGGCGATGGGGCTAGGTAGCTATGGCTGCCAGCGGCGAGCGAGGCTGGAGCGGTGGGGTGTGGGCGCGCAGGGGAGAGCGGGGGCGAGCAGGGACCGGCACATTGCGGCGGCAGCGAGCTAGGCGGCAACGGGGAGAGGTTGTGGGTGTAGCTGGGAGCTGGCGGAAGCAGGGCGCGGCGCGGAGCGGCCCGGGTCGCGGGCGCAACAACGGGCAGCAGTGGCGGACAGGCGACGCGTGCGCGTGGAAGAACGAGAGGACAGGTGAGTTCTGCTCAACCTCCGTTCGTGAGAAGAGGGGGCGGCGAGGCTCGGTGGAGCCGGTGAGGAAGAGGCGGAGACGAGGTAGTCCGGCGGTGTCAACGAGCGGTGACGGCGGGGCTCGAGGCGACGGTGAGGGCAGAGACGGTGAGGCAGGCCGGCGGAGAGGAGGATGACAACGCGGGGTCCGGCGATGGGGAGGCGAGGCGTGGCGAGGGCGACGGGCGCAGCGCCCCGATTCAGATCCAGAGGGGGGGTCGAGGGGAGATTGAGATCGTGGGGAGTGGGAACTGACGGTCTAGGGTTCCCGCTCGGGTGGGGTTAATGGGAGCGAGGAGGGGTCGACTGGGCCGGCCTGGTCGGCTGAGCCGACTGGGCCAAGAGGCCCAGTTGGGAAGGGGCCCTTTGTTATTTTTTTGTTGTTTTTCTTTTCGTTTGTTCTTTTAAATCTTTTTTGTTTTCTTTATTTTAGTTACCAAAAATAGTTCTACAAAAAGTTAACCCTTGCTCCTAAATCTGCATAACAATATAGGCCACTCCCACAAAAATTTTGGTGACTAAATAAACTAGTTCAATATTTGTTTATCATTTAAAAGCATTTAAATAATAGTTTTGGCCCGTGATTTATTCGTTTTAGAGCATTTAAGCATTTTATCAAAATGTGGTACCTTCATCATATTTACCCATGATTTATTTTGACACACTTAGAACATTTTAGTTTTAATGTTCGAAAACCTTTGTTGTTGGCCTTTATCTCAATTTTGAATTCGGATCGGTTTTCAGTTAACGCAAGATATCAACAGTAACCGAGGTGACATGCATCATTAGCTGGGAATTACTGTAGTCTGATTACCCGGGTGTCACAATTCTCCTCCACTACAAGAAATCTCGTCCCGAGATTTAAGCGGTGGAGTAAGGGGGGGAAAGTGATGGTCGCGAAAACCTAACGAGTCTTCTGGGTCTTGACTGCCCTTTCGAATAGGTTGATCCATTTCGTTGATGTCTTCATTTCTCTGCTTCAAGTCATCGTGATCAAATCGTCATCCTTTCTTTGGGATCTCCATCGTCCTACGAACGCGACCAGGGGGGAAAGCTCTGGAAGAACACATCTCCACAAAGCTGGGCATCTGACGATGAACTCAATGGGAAATACACGAGGTACCCCACGAGTTGTATTTCAGTGAATTCATTGAGTGCAATATACGTTGGTACCAAAGTTTCAATTGGGTAGGCAATCATTCGATGCCTAGACAGAAGCTGGAATCGGGGCTTGAACAATGGGAATAGCAAGGTGTTTGATTCCAGGATGAAACAAGGTAGAATTTAGCTCGTGAATTACACACGAAGCCAAGTGCAAAGAATACATTAGAATCAGGGTTGTACAGGAGAGTCAGGTTTCGATCCCGTGGACCTGTGGGTTATGGGCCCACCATGTGGGTTAAAGTAGGATGGGCGATGAAATCTTGCACATAAAGCAAGGCATGTCAGAGGATAGTCTATCAGCTAATTTGGCAACAATGTCGGTACCAAGGATGGGGAACGAAGAGAACCATTTTCTTGCACATCGTAACGAGGCGGACCAATAGGCTAGGTTCTCGTTCACCGGCAGTTAATGTTACAACAATAGTAGCGAGGTCTTACTGACAGAGTTGTACAACGAGGTGTTTACATAAGCACATAATTATTACTGCTTAGATTATATGTAGATCAAAGAAAGGTTAAACAAACAAATGGAAGGGAAAATTTTGATTACATACAATCATTAGGAGTATGTCCTTCACATGGACAAGCAGAACATGGCTTACAGGGTAGGAGAGCAAGTACCCAACCATTCGGATAAGGAGGCAAGGATTAATCAAGATGTTACCCATACAACGGTGTTTGGATAACTAACCAAGAAACAATTAGCATCGCGCTTCAAATGCTCTTGTTGAGAATCGGAGTACCATAGACATGCTCCAAGATAGCATTGGCATGGTCTTGAAGCAAAGGTCGGACTTGGATACACAACGGATTCATCAAGAGCAACTTATAATATAAGTCTTACAATTTCCTCCTGAAGAATGATTATACTTGCAAAAGAAATTATAATGATAGGTCCTCCAGCCAGGGGTGCTAGGCATGACATCATATTACCGGGTCATCAAAGGACCAACATTATAACTCGTGGAAAGTTGTCCCAGCCATCATATCTGACCGAGATTCAGATCCGATTGGTGCCATGATACCTCGGACTTAGGATGTTCGAGAAGAAAAGGTGCAACACAAATCAACGAAATGACATTGCAAGATTCTCGGGAATGAACTATGGGAGCGGGTTCCCGAAACAATAGTTCATCATTAGACCAAGGAGAGGATGAGGAGGTGGCTGATGGGCTAAGCTACAATTCATTGAAGAATTCCAAACGAAGGGATTTCCACAATAATGTGAACAAGAGGATGACACTTATCAATTTAAATGATATAATGTTGTATGCTGGAGGAAAAACATACACCATTAATCATTAGGTAAAAGGTGTGCCCGAAATATGACCTTAGGCAGCAAGATCAATGTTAGAGTGACGATTCAATAACCAACAGTCTAAGAACGAACTATCGATCGTTAACTTCAAAGCAATAGGGTTGCTAGAAGTACATAACTCAAGCAGCATTGTTAGCATATTAGTATCCCGGTTAAAAACAACACAGGGACCAAGGAAGAAAGGTGATGGTGAGAAGTATCATCATACCGAGAATTTCTAAGAGGTGGAGCAATCCCCACAACATTCTCGACATAGAAGACAGTAATACTTCAATGCAGAACACAACACTAGCTAGAGAGAAAGTTGTATTCATAATGTGGACAAGTTCGCGATGAAAGGAAGTCAAGGGTGTTGTCGATGGTAATAAAAATCATCGAGGGCAAGGAGGGGATTTTCTCATCATGAACACAGTTGACATCTCGAAAGAAGTTAAAGTGTTGAAGGTGATCCGACACATTTGCCGGGAGGTTTCAAGAGGATGCAATCAAACAACAATGGCAACAAGCAAGAGAATGACGAAGTGGCAAGTTATAGGATCAATATATAAGATGCAAGCTCGGAACCGAAGTTGCCTTTCAAGACAAACAACATGATGTTGAAAGCTCGACGTAAGTCGGGCTCACACACTGAAGAATTCGTGCACCAGAGAAGGACGAGGTAGCACAATCAAAGATAGCAAGACCAGGATGTAGCCGATAGTCTAGGAATGACCAGATTGAGTTCAGAATTTCCAAGTAAAAATACTAGGGGTATTTGATTTGTAGTGCGGAATAATTTCACTAGTCGGTGTCCTCGGTTGAAAACAACCCAGAACCCGTAGAGTGATTACGACAAGGAAATACATTACTTCAACAAAGTTAGTAAGATGTGGGGCAATGGTAAGACATCTTCGAGATATCAGGGGGTAATACTTGAAGGTAGAACATGATAGAAGTAGAACCGAGCCATTGACCTATGACAGTAGATACTTCAACCTTGCCAAAGGTAGACGAGGCACTGCAATGAATTCCCGTTAGATATATCAGATCAGAACAGCATGGTCGGAACCATAACTGTAAGAAATCAATTCAAGAATACCGAAAGAAGCATACATCTGGATAATCATTTTGCAAGAAGCTTCCGACACGGTCTACATCATTTTCATGGGCATGAACACAAGTTCAAGGTCGACTCCCACTTCTTTAATGCATATCATTTCATTCACCTCTCGCTTTGATAAAACTGTAGTGTTGGAATTTTATCTGGTAGAACACCAGAAGAATATGACTTGTGAAAACTTCCGGGTTCTCACGGATTAGGGCAAGGCATAGGTTCAACCCATCGAGCATCTTAGTAATATATACCACAAGTTTCAAAAGTAAATACTCAACCTCGAAATTAGAGCATGGTTGGCCAAGCAAAGAATACAATTTAACAAAGGCAGTATGTATCAGGGGAAGAACTCACAAGGTTATTGAATATGAAGGACATTGTCGGATAACAATCCAACAATGGATCGGGCGATCCACAACGGAGCTGATGTGAGTATCGGTACTCACTCAGAGACAAAAAGAATGTAGAGGCATCAGATTCAAGAATCACCAGATTAGTCTGATGCTTAAATAGAAAGAAATTATGGTTTCCAAAATGAAGGATCAGAAGCAGACACTCTGATCAAGGATGGATAAGTTGAAAACACTTAGTTGGACAATCAATAAAGGTTTGAATTGCCGAGAACCAACTCATGTCCGGAACGACGTCTGAGCCGGAAAGATAATTTTTTTAAAAAAGGACAACCTGATGACTGCGTGCATACGCACACATCGAATCGATAGGCTCAAATTGGCTAAGACAAGGGATGTTAACGAAGACTACTAGTCATATGAAATTAACCATAATGCAAGTAGGCATGAATTTCAAGAGTAACAGGCTGCAGAGGATTTTCGAAAGATCAAAAAGTATTCCGAAGAATTTTGTGAGACACATGAACAATTAAGAAGAACGGATCCCCGATAAATGTGAGGAATTAACCGTAAGGGTTTTCATGCGAATAAAACTGCAAGGCAGTAAACTCAAAGGATTCTCGGGACAACGGAGAATATTTCGAGGCATCTTGTAATAACAAGAGCGACGAGGAATGATCATAAGCATGACAAGTGCATGCAGATATCCATAGGGATATATTGGTGGCAGTGAATAGCAAAGGCGATGACCACAAGGGTCTCGGGAAAATACCGAGGGATATCTTCAGAATCTTCTGACGAAGCAGGTGATCTTTCAGAATGAGGGCTCTCCGGGAGAAATAGTTACGAGAACCTAGAGTCAGAGTTAGTAAAGTCTCTTAACCCGAATAGAAGAGAGATCAGAGTCCTAGAGTATGGACGAGGAGTAAAAGATCCTAATACCACCCATTTGTGATGTGGGCCCGTAAGCCACACAACAAGTTAGTAATTTTGTTTTTCAAAGACTAGACTCAACTTCGGCCAAGGAGTTGGAAAGGGGGATTCCTACAGGCAGTCGGCTCTGATACCAACTTATGACGCCCTCGATTTGTCCGTACACTAATCATGCACGCAAATATGTACGGCAAGATCAGGGACTCACTGGTAGATATCACAACACAACTCTAAAAGTAAAATAAGTCATACAAGCTTCATATTACAAGCCATGGGCCTCGAGGGCTCGAATACAAGTGCTCGATCATAGACGAGTCAGCGGAAGCAACAAATATTTGAGTACAGACATAAAGTTAAACAAGGTTGCCTTAAGAAGGCTAGCACAAATATAGCAACGATCGAAAAGGCAAGGCCTCCAGCCTGGGACCTCCTAACAACTCCTCGAAGCCGAACTCCACGTAGAAACATCCTCGAGATCTTCTGGATCCTGGACTCCATCAATCTGGTTGCATCATCCGAGAAGAAGGAACAGGAGGGGAAAAGGGGGAGAAAAACAACCGTGAGTACTCATCCAAAGTACTCGCAAGCAAGGATCTACACTACATATGCAATGATATCTGTGTAAGGGGGGTAATATCTGTGCACTGAAGTGCAGAATGCCAGAATAAGAGGGGGATAGCTAATCCAATCGAAGACTACGCTTCTGGCAGCCTCCGTCTTGCAGGAGTAGAAGAGAGTAGATGGAATAGTAACAAGTATCCAACTTCCAGCAGCCTCCGGCTTGCAGCAGTAGAATAGATTAGATGGTAAGTTCACCAAGTAACATCGAATATCATAATCCTACTCGGCGACCCTCCCGCACATCACCCTGTGAGAGAACAACCACCGAGTTATATCTGGAACTCATCTGGGTGTGTTTTATCAAGTGTCCGGTTCTAGTTGTCATGAGGTCGGAATACAACTCCGGGTCGTCCTTTTACCGAGGGACACAGCTATTCGAATAGATTAACTTCCCTGCAGGGGTGCACCACATAACCCAGCACACTCGATCCCATTTGGCCGGACACACTTTCCAGGGTCATGCCCGGCCTCGGAAGATCAACACGTCGCAGCCCTACCTAAGCACAACAGAGAGGTCAGCATGCCGGTCTAAGTCCTAAGCACACAGGGGTCTGGGCCCATCGCCGAATGCACACCTTCACGTTGCGAGGGCGGCCGATGAGCAGACCTAGCAACCTCCATTACTAAGGAAGTTACGTTACACGGTCCAACCCGGCGCGCGCCGCTCAGTCGCTGACGTCAAGAAGGCTTCGGCTGATACCACGACGTCGAGTGCCCATAACTATTCCCACGTAGCTGGTTAGTGCGTATAGGCCAACGGCCAGACTCAGATCAAATATCCAAACTCGTTAAGTGTGTTATTAAGAAATAACCGCGGACGACGACCAGGGCCAGGCCACCTCTCGACTGGGTGTCCAACCTGTCCTGTCGCTCCGCCACAAAGATCCACACAGAGGATCGTCGGGAAAGTATGTCCTTTCAGCCCCCAATCCATGAATCAACCGCGGGTACTCAACGAGCCGACCCGACTTTAGTCACAACATGTATCATGTATAAGTGTATGTAGTATATACCCATGATCACCCCCTAGTGATCACGGCCCGATAGAATAGCAGGGCAGACGGACAAGAGTGTAGGGCCACTGATGGAATACTAGCATCCTATACTAAGCATTTAGGATTGCAGGTAAAGTATCAACAGTTGTAGCAACCATGACAGGCTATGCAGCAGAATAGGATTATCGAAAGCAGTAACATGCTACACTACTCTAATGCAAGCAGTAAGAGAAGAATAGGCGATATCAAGTTGATCGAGGGGGGGAGGGGGCTTGCCTGGAAGCTCGGCAGCCAAGGTGGGGTCTGATACGTCCAAAACGTATCTATAATTTCTGCTTGCTCCATGCCTCTTTTGGGTGATATTGCTATGATATTTATACACTTCCATACACTTTTGATCATATTTGGACTAACCTATTAACTCAGTGGACCCTAGTGCCAGTTTCTGTTTTCGGCTGTTTTTGTATTTCAGGTTTTCACATTACGAGAACTGCCAGGAAAAATCCAGAAAAATTATATAAAAAATCAGCGTTCCAGAAACTATCGTCCGCCCGAAGGACAGCCGGGGGGGGCCACCAGGGCTCCAGGCGCCCTGGCGGCGCGCCCCCCCTGGGCCGCGCCGGGTGGGGCGCCTGGGCCCCCCGAGGCTCCTCCGATGCCCCCCTTTGGCATATATTTAAAGCGTCTCCCGAAACCCTCGAGAGAGGAACTCTTTTCGCGATCTCATCTCTGTTCCGCCGCCGCCACCGCTTCCAAGATCGGGAGCACCAGGAGAACTCTTCCCGGCACCCTGCCGGAGGGGAGGATCACCACCGGGAGCCTCTCCACCACCATGGACGCCTCCCGGATGAGTTGTGAGTAGTCTCCCTTGGACCATGAGTCCATGACCAGTAGCTATGTGATGTTCTCCTCCCGTTCTTGTGCTTCACTAATTAGCCCTCGTGAGCTGCCCTACATGATCGAGGCACATATGTAATCCTTATGCTGTTGCTATGATGAGTTTGCTGGGATCCGATGGATTATGAGATTATGTTCAGATTGTGCTTGAGTAATATATTTGATCTACCTCTTTTATATTTATGTTCGTAAGTAATTCTTGCATGTTCTCCGTTGTTATTTATTGCTTTGGCCAAGTAATAGGTAGTGACTCCAAGAGGGAACATTATGCTTGATTGTGGGTTCATGCCCCTCGATGACTAGTTTGAGTGACAGAAACATGAGTCTAGGGGATGTGCTGTTGCCACAAGGGGGAAAACAACGGTGTTTGTGCCCGCGGGTGCAAGGATTGTTTACTTTACGTAAAGTTCTTTTAATGCAGTTGTCTGTTGCATTGAGTTTACACTATGGGTGGGACTCGCAACTTAATACCAGCGAGATGTTCTGGATAGATATCTCAAGGTGGATGATTAGTAGTAGATATTGATGGATTTCGGTCTACTTACTTTGGCGTACCGCCCATGCTTTGAACCTCAACCTTTCTTGCAATGTAGTCAGCATTGGTTTGCGCGCATGGTCCTGTCAATTGCCTAGCTGTAATTCGTTTACCTCACATAGCTGTTTTATTGTCTTTTGGGAGAGAGACATCACTAGTGAACATCATAAGACTCCGGTCCATATTACCATCATTGATCACATCCGCTATTTACTTTTCGCTTTTATTTACTATTGCAATTATATCTATCACTAATATCACTTGCGTTTAATCCTTTGTGAACTAAAAGGCCGGAGGGATTGACAACCTCTCTGTACTCGTTGGGAGCAAAGTTATTTGTATATGTGTGAAGGTCCACGTTGATTGCTAATATCTGGCGCCGTAGCAGTTGACACCTTCTTGTTGAACCTAGGAGTCTCTGGGGATTCGATCCTTGGTATCTTTGCCAAGGGAAAAACTTCCGCAACACTACATCTCACACCTTCCACTTGGGGTAACCAACGAGGGGCGAGAAGCCTAGCAAGAGTTTTTCTGGCGCCGTTGCCGGGGACTCCACTCTTCAAGATATGGGAGTTGCACGCTATCTTTTACCTTTGCTTTTAGTCTTGTTAGTTTACCTTTCAGTTTCTGCTTTAGTACCTTTTTTATCGAAAATCACAAAAATAGCTATCTTGCTTGCTTGCTACTATGGGTTCCACCGAGAACACCAAGTTGTGTGACTTAACTAGTCACAACAACGATGACTTTATCAGCACACCTATCACTACACCTGCCACTTCAGCACCTTCATATGAAATTAAACCTGCTTTACTGAATCTAGTTATGAAAGATCAATTCTCCGGTGCTGGAGATGATGCTGCTTTACACTTGAACAACTTTGTTGAACTTTGTGGTATGCAAAAGTACCGAGAAATAGATGGTAATATTGTTAAGCTTAAGCTTTTTCCTTTCTCCTTGAGAGGAGGAGCTAAAATTTGGTTTCAGTCTTTGCCTAGGAATAGCATAGATTCATGGGACAAGTGCAAAGATGCTTTTATTGGAAAATACTATCCACCTGCTAAAATTATCCAACTGAGAAGTAACATAATGAATTTTAAACAATTGGATAATGAACACGTTGCCCAAGCTTGGGAACGTATGAAATCTCTTATCAAGAACTGCCCTACTCATGGTTTGACTACTTGGATGGTTATCCAAACTTTTTATGCAGGCTTGAACTTTACCTCACGAAACTTGTTAGATTCGGCCGCGGGAGGAACCTTTATGTCAACTACACTTGGTGCTGCCACGAAGCTTCTCGATGAGATGATGACCAACTATTCCCAATGGCACACCGAACGCGCTCCAACAGGTAGGAAGGTAAACTCTGTCGAGGAAATTTCCTCCCTTAATGAAAAAGTTGACTTGATCATGTCTCTACTTTCGAAGCAATCTTCTATCGATCCTCGTTATGATCCTTTAGATTCTGTGATTGCTCATGCTTATAGGAGTAATTTTGGTAGCCATCCTAAACCGTTCCCCTCTAATTCTTATGGGAACAACAATGCTTATCCTAGCACCAAGAACTCCACCCAAAAAGATAGAGATTTGCCTGGTTATGAGAAACTTCTAGAAATAGAGAAGGCTACTAAGAATTACATGCACACCCAATATGAACAAAACAAAATCTTCTCGAGGCAACTAAATGAGCATATTGCTATCTTGCAAGACATTAGTAGACAATAGAGAGCCTAAATATTGAGATTTCTAACCTCCAGACTAGGCTCACTATCACTGAGACCCAAGTTTCCAATATGTCCCACACACAAGCCACTTTGATAAACCAAATGGCAGCTAAACCCGAAGTGGTTGCATCCCTAAGGGAGGAAGAGGATAGAATTAAGAGCCTTCCTACCCACCACACTGTTGCTACTATCCAAGTTGTTGAGGATATCCAAACTCTTAGCACCCAATGTACTCCTGGTCCCATTGGACCTATTAATGGTGATGCTATGACT
This sequence comes from Secale cereale, assembly GCA_902687465.1. Taxonomy (NCBI): domain Eukaryota; kingdom Viridiplantae; phylum Streptophyta; class Magnoliopsida; order Poales; family Poaceae; genus Secale; species Secale cereale. The sequence goes on along the minus strand of LR738711.1, from coordinate 165,122,030 downwards.
ATAGAAACTACCAAACATGTGAACCTAAAGGACACCACTACCACTTTACTTGATGCTAGTGACCTTGATTTTGATAATTGCACTCTTACCGAAGTTATTGATTTCCTTCACAAGATGTCTAGAGATCCCCGCACTAGCACGCTTAACCTTGCCTTCACAGAGCATATCACTAATGCTCTTATCAAAGCTAGGGAGGAGAAACTTAGAGTAGAAGCCTCCATACCTAGAAAGCTAGAAGATGGTTGGGATCCTATGATAAAAATTAAATTGAATGACTTCTCTTGCTATGCATTATGTGATGTTGGAGCTAGTACCTCTGTTATGCCCAAAAGAATATATGATATGCTTAAATTGAAACCTTATGATTCTTGTTCTTTTGGTGTTCGTCTCGCTGATACTTCCATAAAGAAACCTTTGGGGAGGATCGACGATGTTCTTATCGTTGTCAATGATAATTATGTTCCCGTTGATTTTACTATTATGGATATTGAATGTGATCCTTTTTGTCCAATTATTTTGGGACGTCCCTTTTTACGCACCGTTGGTGCTATCATTGACATGAAAGAGGGGAATATAAAATTTTAGTTTCCTCTCAAGAAAGGGATGGAACACTTCCCTCGAAAGAAGATCAAGTTACCTTTTGAGTCCGTTGTACGGGCTAGCTATTCTTTTACTCTTGATAAAACTTGATCTATATGCATTATGCCTAGCTTAAAGGCATAAAAGAAAGCGCTTTTGGGAGGCAGCCCACATGAATAAATTTATTTTGCTTTTGTTGTGTCTTGATGTTGTTACTACTGTAGCATCATCATTGTATCTTTGCTTTTCAATTTTGTGCCAAGTGTAGCCTCTGATTGCTAGAAAGTTCAAAAGTTGTGAGGTGCTGTCCAGTAAACAGATTCTGTCGTTGGATAGAAAAATTCGTATAAAATCACCAAATCATTTTTTTGGGTCTGAATTTTTTCGACAGCATGCTCTATATAATTGTCTTTCGTGCGTCTGTTCTGAGTTTTTTATTAGAGTTGCAGAAGTGCCCCGAACAAATCAATTACTAGCTCCTGTTCTGTTTTTCACAGATTCTGTCCTGTTTTGCTTTTCCTTCATTTTGCAAACCAAGAGCTTGCTTTTTCTTTGCAAAAACCTTTTGGCAATCTTGAGAAACAGTAGACCTTCAAGAATATCTTTATTTCCAGCAAGGTATAATTATTTTATTATGGGTACTAACCTCGCTAATCAGATTATGATGAGTTATGTATGAAGGGAGTTTTCAAGTGTGCGAGGGAAGATGATAAAAAGATTCAGGAGTGTCAAGTGCTCAAGCTTGGGGATGCCCCCATGCACCCCCAAGAAATATTCAAGGAGACTCAAGCGTCTAAGCTTGGGGATGCCCCCGTGCATCCCCTTCTCCATCAACATTATCAGTTCGTCTTTCGTTCCACTATATTTTAATCACTTCATGTGTTATGTGCTATGCTTGGAGCGTCTTGCTTTTAGTTTTCTTTAGTTTTTCATAACGAGTCGGAACTCAGCTTTCTTTATGTGGGAGAGAAACACGCTCCACTTCTACCTAGAACATAACATAGAATTTTCATGTCTATCCTTGCTGTGTGTGTTCTTTGTCTTTTAATAGCTACTATCATGTTCAACTCTTAGCTTTCATGCTTATCTTTTCAAAGAGCTTTTGTTTAGTTGGTTGCTTGAACTCTCTTTAATTACCATGCTCACCTTATTAAGAGAGTTTGCTTCCGTTGCATTGGTTGATATGTCTATGATAAAGATGCTACGTGCATGATGGCGCTTAGTAGTTGATGTTTTCTTATGGTTAGTCTCAAATAGCTGGAGGGTTCCCAATATGTTATTGGAGTACCAACATTATTTGTTTGCCTATGATGTGGTATGGTTTAGTAATATCTTCCGTCGAGAATTTATTTTGATTGACTTGGCGTATGCTCACGCATATTTAAGACTGTAAAGAAAGTCTGTCAAGCCTTGATGATCTTTTGTTTCTGAGTAGCGATATAACTACCATGGCTGATTCAATGTTGCTTTGTCGCTCTGCATGATTATGACCATCATTGCTCTCTTAGTTGGTCGCTCCCAGTCTTTTGCTAACCTTCGCCTGTACTAAGCGGACTGACTGCTTGTGCATCCACATCCTTTAATCCAGTTATGCCATATGAGTCCACCATACCTTCCTACATGGTATTTACCTGCCATTCCTAACGGAGACTTGCATGTGCCATCTCGAAATTATTCAAAGAAAAAGCATTCTTATTTTGTGCCTCTGTTGTAAGTTCATGAGGAAGTAGTGGTTAATTCATGACCTTTTTAAGTTGGACAAGCTTCACCCCGGGATTGCATGTATAATGTGCAAACCCATAATACGAGAAGGAACTGGCATTTAGTGCGCCCGGCTCAAAAAGATAATATAACAAACAAACCCTCCTTCACGCTTCGTTCATGAGAAATCAGAAAACTTTGGCAGTGATAAACAAAGGAGATTAAGAGGATGTGATCGTCCTCATTCGGGAGCCGTTCCTCGAAACTTGTCCATCTCGAAAAGTGATTGAGTTGTCTACTAGCATTCGTTGACGAAACATGCATGATCTAAAATAAATTATTACCTCTGTTTTAAAACCAAGAGCTCTGGTACATGTTTTGTCTTTGTTTCCGACTACGGGTTTTCAACCTTGCCAACAAAAGCCACGGTTCGAGAGTCTCCACCTTCTTTTAAAAGCACCAACTACTGAGAGCATGATTGTCATTCTGAGTGTAATGTGCATTGTCCCAAAGTAGCATTGTCTTTTGCATGATTGTGATATCGTTTATTTTGAAATCATTGTATCTAGTCATCACTTAAACCTTGGAGGTGCCCCTGCATTTATGTTTTGCTTCACTAAAGGGGGCAAGCTAGATATCACTTTATCATATTTGCACATCATGTTCATTGCAAATCTATTTGATGTTTCAGTATCATATTGTAAAACTTTCAGTCCTTTGTGATTTTCTCATGAGGCAACTTAATTACTATAGATTCATTGTCTCAGTAAGCTTTTGTCATATGACTATGAAAAAGTCCTATATGGTTAATAGCATGTCACCACATAAATTATTCTTGTTATCATTTACCTACTCGAGGACGAGCAGGAATTAAGCTTGGGGATGTTGATACGTCCAAAACGTATCTATAATTTCTGCTTGCTCCATGCCTCTTTTGGGTGATATTGCTATGATATTTATACACTTCCATACACTTTTGATCATATTTGGACTAACCTATTAACTCAGTGCACCCCAGTGCCAGTTTCTGTTTTCGGCTGTTTTTGTATTTCAGGTTTTCACATTACGAGAACTGCCAGGAAAAATCCAGAAAAATTATATAAAAAATCAGCGTTCCAGAAACTACCGTGCGCCCGAAGGACAGCTGGGGGGGCCACCAGGGCTCCAGGCGCCCTGGCGGCGCCCCCCCTGGGCCGCGCCGGGGGGGGCGCCTGGGCCCCCCGAGGCTCCTCCGATGCCCCCCTTTGGCATATATTTAAAGCATCTCCCGAAACCCTCGAGAGAGGAACTCTTTTCGCGATCTCATCTCTGTTCCGCCGCCGCCACCGCTTCCAAGATCGGGAGCACCAGGAGAACTCTTCCCGGCACCCTGCCGGAGGGGAGGATCACCACCGGGAGCCTCTCCACAACCATGGACGCCTCCCGGATGAGTTGTGAGTAGTCTCCCTTGGACCATGAGTCCATGACCAGTAGCTATGTGATGTTCTCCTCCCGTTCTTGTGCTTCACTAATTAGCCCTCGTGAGCTGCCCTACATGATCAAGGCACATATGTAATCCTTATGCTGTTGCTATGATGAGTTTGCTGGGATCCGATGGATTATGAGATTATGTTCAGATTGTGCTTGAGTAATATATTTGATCTACCTCTTTTATATTTATGTTCGTAAGTAATTCTTGCATGTTCTCTGTTGTTATTTATTGCTTTGGCCAAGTAATAGGTAGTGACTCCAAGAGGGAACGTTATGCTTGATTGTGGGTTCATGCCCCTCGATGACTAGTTTGAGTGACTGAAATATGAGTCTAGGGGATGTGCTGTTGCCACAAGGGGGAAAACAACGGTGCTTGTGCCCGCGGGTGCAAGGATTGTTTACTTTACGCAAAGTTCTTTTAATGCAGTTGTCTGTTGCATTGAGTTTACACTATGGGTGGGACTCGCAACTTAATACCAGCGAGATGTTCTGGATAGATATCTCAAGGTGGATGATTAGTAGTAGATATTGATGGATTTCGGTCTACTTACTTTGGCGTACCGCCCATGCTTTGAACCTCAACCTTTCTTGCAATGTAGTCAGCATTGGTTTGCGCACATGGTCCTGTCAATTGCCCAGCTGTAATTCGTTTACCTCACATAGTTGTTTTATCGTCTTTTGGGAGATAGACATCACTAGTGAACATCATGAGACTCCGGTCCATATTACCATCATTGATCACATCCGCTATTTACTTTTCGCTTTTATTTACTATTGCAATTATATCTATCACTACTATCACTTGCGTTTAATCCTTTGTGAACTACAAGGCCGGAGGGATTGACAACCTCTCTGTACTCGTTGGGAGCAAAGTTATTTGTATCTGTGTGCAGGTCCACGTTGATTGCTAATATCTGGCGCCGTAGCAGTTGACACCTTCTTGTTGAACCTAGGAGTATCTGGGGATTCGATCCTTGGTATCTTTGCCAAGGGAAAAACTTCCGCAACACTACATCTAACACCTTCCACTTGGGGTAACCAACGAGGGGCGAGAAGCCTAGCAGGGTCGTCAACACCGTAGTCGATCAGGGCAGCAGCAGCGTCGGTCCCGTAGTCTACCGGAGAGAAGGGGGGGAAGGAACAGTGAATACAATGCAAACAGATGCATGACGATGCATGACATGACATGTAACGGTGCTAGGTGTGCCCTAACGCAGTATCGGGTGATACTGGCGAAGGGGGGAAACATCCGGGAAAGTATTCCCGGTGTTTCGCGTTTTCGGGCGGATGAAACGGAGGGGGAAAGTTGCAGGTTCGGTATGCTAGGGACGTGTGGTTGCCGAACGGTCTGCATATTCGGATGCGTCTCGAAATTCTGAGCAACTTTCATATATAAAGTATTTTCATCCGAGATACGGATTATTTTATAATAATTTTTAAAGTTTTTAAAACATTTTCTAAATTTATTAATTATTAAATAAATCAATATTATCCGGAATAGTGTATGCTGACGTCATCATGACGTGAGCATAACATCAGCAGTCAACAGGGGTGTTGAGTGGTCAAACTGGCGCGTGGGACCCACCTGTCATACTCTATTTTGTTTAATTAGAATTTGGCTAATCTAGTTACTATTTAATTAAACTATGTAGCTAATTAGATTAATTAAACATAATTAATTAACTTAAGTAATTCACTAATTAATTAATTATTAATTTTAATAATTCTTTTTATTTTATTTCCTTTTTTTAAACGTTATGGGGCGGGGCCCCGGCTGTCATTGGGCCCGGGGCCTTAACGGGTGCAGGGGAAGCGGGCGCTAACGGGCGTAGCAGAGCGGGGAGGCCCATCGGGCACCCGACCGCAACGGGATGAGGCCGCGGCCAGCCGGCCCCCGCCGATGGCAGCCTCAGGGCGAGTGGCCGCTAGCGACTACGGCCAGGGGGAGGCTCGGTGTAGGGAGGACTGTAGGGGAGGTGCGGGCGGCCAACGCCCGGCGCGGCGCCATTAGACGGCGGTGGCGATGGGGCTAGGTAGCTATGGCTGCCAGCGGCGAGCGAGGCTGGAGCGGTGGGGTGTGGGCGCGCAGGGGAGAGCGGGGGCGAGCAGGGATCGGCGCGTTGCGGCGGCAGCGAGCTAGGCGGCAACGGGGAGAGGTCGTGGGTGCGGCTGGGCGCCGACGGAAGCAGGGCGCGGCGCGGAGCGGCCAGAGTCGCGGGCGCAGCGACGGGCTGCAGTGGCGGACAGGCGACGCGTACGCGAGGGAGAACGTGAGGACAGGTGAGTTCTGCTCATCCTCCGTTCGTGAGAAGAGGGGGCGGCGAGGCTCGGTGGTGCCGGTGAGGGAGAGGCGGAGACGAGGCAGTCCGGCGGTGTCCACGAGCGGCGACAGCGGGGCTCGAGGCGACAATGAGGATAGAGACGGTGAGGCAGGCCGGCGGAGAGGAGGATGACAACGCGGGGTCCGGCGACGGGGCGGTGAGGCGTGGCGAGGGCGACGGGCGCAGCGCCCCGATTCAGATCCAGAGGGGGGATCGAGGGGAGATTGAGATCATGGGGAGTGGGAAGTGACGGGCTAGGGTTCCCGCTCGGGTGGGGTTAATGGGAGCGAGGAGGGGTCGACTGGGCCGGCTTGGTCGGCTGAGCCGACTGGGCCAAGAGGCCCAGTTGGGAAGGGGGCCCTTTGTTTTTTTGTTTTTTTGTTCTTTTAAATCTTTTTTGTTTTCTTTATTTTAGTTACCAAAAATAGTTCTACAAAAAGTTAACCCTTGCTCCTAAATCAGCATAACGATATAGGCCACTCCCACAAAAAGTTTGGTGACTAAATAAACTAGTTTAATATTTGTTTATCATTTAAAAGCATTTAAATAATAGTTTTGGCCCGTGATTTATTCGTTTTAGAGCATTTAAGCATTTTATCAAAATGTGGTACCTTCATCATATTTACCCATGATTTATTTTGACACACTTAGAACATTTTAGTTTTAATGTTCGAAAACCTTTGTTGTTGGCCTTTATCTCAATTTTGAATTCGGATTGGTTTTGAGTTAACGCGAGATATCAACAGTAACCGAGGTGACATGCATCATTAGCTGGGAATTACTGTAGTCTGATTACCCGGGTGTCACACTGGAAGGGCAAGCTTATGGCATACGGAGGACGATTGATTCTCATTAACTCGGTCCTTACCAATATGCCTATGTTTTTATTGTCGTTTTTCGAAGTTCCGGTTGGAGTACGGAGAAGGCTAGACTTTTATCGATCACGGTTCTTTTGGCAGAGGGATGAATCCAAAAGAAAGTATAGACTCGCTAAGTGGGACATCATTTGTAGACCGAAAGACCAAGGGGGTCTAGGTATTGAAAACTTAGTGGTGAAGAATCGATGCTTACTCAGTAAATGGTTATACAAGTTATCTTGTGAATCGAATGCCACATGGGCACAGATTCTTCGTAATAAGTACCTTCAAACCAAAACTTTGTCCCAGGTGACGGTAAGACGGACTGATTCGCCTTTTTGTAAGGGACTTATGCGAATGAAATCAACCTTTTTCAATAGGACGAAATTCATAATTGGAGATGGTACTTCCACTAGATTCTGGGAGGATACATGGCTAGGAGAGACATCTCTGGCACGTCAATATCCATCTCTTTATAATATTGTTCAACGAAGAGACGCTTATGTTGCAACGTTATTACATTCAACCCCGCTTAATATCCAATTTAGAAGGACATTAGTGGGAAACCGGTGGGAAGCTTGGCTACATCTTGTGAAACGACTGACGGATGTCCAACTTTCTCGACGTCAAAATCAGCTGAGTTGGAAACTAGCTAAGAATGGGATGTTCTCAGTGAGATCGATGTATCTGGATGTTATTAACACTAGTGTGGTTCCTAGCTCGAAACATGTGTGGAAAGTTAAAGTACCTCTAAAAACCAAAGTGTTTATATGGTTTGTACATAAACGAGTTATTTTAACTAAAGATAATTTGGCAAAAAGGAACTGGACGGGGTCTAAAAGATGTAGTTTTTGTGATCATGATGAATCTACTAGACACATCTTCCTTGATTACCCTATGGCCAAGATCTTATGGAGATCGGTACAGATAGCCTTTAATATCAATCCCCCGGTTTCCATTCACACGCTTTTTGGGACGTGGATGCATGGGATTGATGTAGTAACAGCGAGACATATCCGAGTGGGAGTATGTGCTTTACTATGGGCTATTTGGAACTGCAGAAATGATTTAGTTTTTAACAGAACAACCAATATTCACTTCTTGCAGGTTATTTTCAGGGCCACTACTCTTATCTGTATGTGTTCGTTACTCACTCCGACGGAGGCCAGGGAGCATTTGGTTACTGCCTCTATCCGCTGGGAGACGGTAGCTCGGGATATCTACAACCGGTTTGGATGGCGGTCATGTAATATGATAGGTGTTTAGTAGCTTATCTGTCTTTTGCCTCCCGGCTGTGGCGGTCATGTTTCCCTTTGTATCCAGATTTTGTATGACTTTTGTTGGATCATTGTGACTTTTAATAAGATGACCGTATGCATCATTTTGATGCAGAGGCCGGGGTCTAAGTCCCTTTTCAAAAAAAAAATAGCCAATAGCCCTGAAGGCCGGTAGCGATTATATATCATGCATCGCATATGAGAACAACAGGAGTGTTCATATATGATAACATTTTTAAAATCCTGTGAAACATTTCTTGAAAAACATTGAACAATTTTTAAAATATAGAATGTATTATTTTACAGACAAATAATTTACGAAGTTCCAAAATTAGTTTTTGAAAATGAGACACGATAACATTTTTTCCAAGGTCACGTTTTACATTTTGTAAACTATACGATTTTTTATATTATTTAATTTTGAAAATTAATCATCAGGTTTCAATATTTTTTGCCTTTTTTAAAAAATTTGCTTATGTTTCAAATAGTGTCCGCTTTTCCAAAACTGATTGTGTTTTAAAAAAATGTTCGCTTTTTAATAAAAGTATTCAGATTTTTCAAAAAGTTTTCGCACTTTATTAAAAATCGTAGATTTCAAAGATTATTCGGGCTTGCATGTTTTCAATATTTATTTGCCCTTTAATTTTATTTTTCAAATCTCCATGCAGCGGTGTGTGGTTAAATTCCTCGGTTCTCTCATTACAAAATTAATAGCCAATCCTTCTAGTGGCTAGCGAGAGGAGTTCAGAAGCTCCAGGTCACTAGGTTGACTAGGTCGATTCCTCCAGAGTTAATATTTTTTTTTGGTATTTGTACTTTTTTTTGACAGCAAATAGAATTTATTTCTCATATAATAGTCATATCGTTTACAAGTAAATGAGAAATAAAATCAGGGATAACAGCATCCCAAGAACCAGGAGATCTAGTAGTAAAGAAGTGTCATGCTAACTCGTCAGCCACCTCATTCGCTTCTCTGAAACATTGTTTGAAAGATAACTTTGAGAAATCGAGAGATAGTTGCTTACATTCAGCAACAACGGCGGCATCGGGTCTCAAATATTCATCCATCAAATTAATTGATTCAACTGCAAAGGAGCTATCTGATTCCACCTCTGCCGAATTGCATCCCATACTTGCCAGAAGGAACATACCATTTCTGATTGCTAATAGTTCAGCGGCATCAACATCGCGGACATGCGGGATGAACCAAGATGCAGCATCGATGAAATTGCCATGGTCATCACGTAGAACTGCACCACTAGCTCCGGACAATGTGTCCGCATGAAAAGATGCGTCAACTTTCATCTTTACCACACCATGAGGTGTTTTTTCCACATATAATTACTAGTCCTCGCTGGCCACTTCAGCATGAAAGATCGGATATAGTTTGTTGCAAGGACTTTAATAGACATTGCCGTTTTATCTGGACCTTGGATGTCCACTCCTTTCACAAGTTGACGTCGCTGCCACCATAGAAACCACGCCGCAATTGTTGCTAGTTCCGCCACCGGGAGACCATCGACTGTCTCTGTAAGTTTGAGCAGTATCTCCAAGGTGATGGCACTAGATCTATCTTCTGCCTTTGCTTTCTTCACGGTTTCCAAGAGGCCTAAGCATTCCCAAACTTCATTTACCTTACGGCAGCCAAAGAGTGTGTGATGCACATCTTCTACATCGATTGAGCATCGAGGACACTGTGGCGATATGGGGATATGTCGACCAGCAAGAACACCATAACATGGGAGAACTCCATGAAGCACTTTCCATGCGAAGCGTTTTACTTTGCCAGGCACCTTAAGTTTCCATGAATCTTGCCATACCTTATTTATATGGACATTACCTTGCCCATCAGCTCTTATAAGACGAGGACCAAATTGGTGTTCAAACTACCTGTAATAAGCCGATCGTACTGAGAACGTACCAGATCTTTTATAGTTCCTAACAACAAAGTCCTCTATCATATGTGTGTTAAGCGGAATTTACAATATCCTTTGCACATCTACTGGTGAGAAACAGTCTCTCAAAAGCACATCATCCCAGTTACCAGTGTAAGGATCAATAAGCTCATCCACTTTTGATAACATTATTGTCCCTCTAGGGGTAATTACCTTCTGAGTTGCACTAGTTGGGATCCAAGGGTCCTGCCAAATGTTAATGTGTGTTCCAGAACCAACCCTCTAGATACATCCTGGTTGGAAAGTTTGAATGCCTGCCATAATGCTTTGCCAATTGTAAGATGATCCCTTCTCAGGACCAGCTTTAAGTAAATTTCCATCTGGGTAATATTTAGCACGACGAACTTGCGCACATAAAGAATCTAGGTTCTCGAGAAGTCGCCAACACTGTTTGCTAACATAGCAAGGTTAAAACTGTGAAGGTCCATAAACCCCAATCCCCCTTTCTTCTTCGGGATACACAACTTCCACCATGCAAACCAATGCATTTTCTTCTGATCATCATTGTCTCCCCACCAAAACCCAAAAATTTCATCTGTGATTGCCTTGCAAATTCCTTTTGGCAGCTTGAAAACAGACATAGCATAAGAAGGAATAGTTTGGGCAATAGACTTAATTAGTATCTCTTTACCTTGCATGGACAGAGTTTTTTCTTTCCATCCCTTCAATCTCTGGCATACTCCGTCAATCAGGTGTACTTCCCGTGTAAAGAGAAGAAAAAAATTGCTTTGCATCTGTTGGGCCGGCCCAATCACCACCGCAGTCAGCAATCCCGGGATTCGACCCACCACGTCCACAATCTCTGTTTGGAAACACTCTTAAGGTTAAAAATAGGCCGGAGTCAAACAGTTCAGTATGCTGATTTCCAAGATTGAAAATTCAGAGTTCGATTTAGCTATCACCTACAAACTCAAGGTTAGTTTTGGACTTTTTCCCATACTGGCCAGTGGTCACCAATTGCCCCAGCAATACATGGCGTGCCATTTTATTTTATTTTTGTATTCTACATGGTGTACCAATGACAGCTTACTATAGGCGCCAGAGCTATACGCCATCCACACTGATTCCTCTTTTGTAATGTCCTCCTTAGAGCATGGTTAATAGTATAGCCAGCTGCTGGCTATAAGCCAGTGCCATGTCATCTACAGTCCATTTTATAGACAACATGTACAATAGTACATCAAAAGAGTGTAATATTTATTTATTATGTGGCCCATCTTTCATTCTCACAAAGTGCTTAGGAGCACGTGCTAGAGCCGGCTCTTCACGAAGAGCCCGCTTACCTTCTCTCTCCTCTTCTCTTTCCTCCAACTAAGCAGAAATATATTAATTTATTCCTTATAGCCCGCTGACTCAGCTCTATTATACTTGCTCTTAAGGTTCTCGGTGTAGTGATGTTTTTTGGGCAGGTCCATTAGCGCATTCTCGGTCATTGTAGTATTGTACTATGTTTGCACGTTTGGCCACTGCAGGTTGTTTGTTCCCTCTTTTATTCCATATACACTGGCTGCCTGGCTGGAGTGGTCCAGTACTTTTGTTTTCTCTTTTCATTTTTTCTCGTGTTTTTATATGTGTCCTTCCTTGGTTTTATTTGTCTTTGCCTTCTTTTCTTGTGTGTTTTCTTTACGTTCCTTATTCTTTTTCTTTGGTTTTCATTTTTCTTTATTTTTCTGTTTTTATTTATAGTTTTCATCAGTTTTCTGTAGTTTTTACATGATCTTTACTTTTATTTTATTTTATTTTGTGTGTTTTCTATATGTCTTTCATCGGTTTTGATATGATTTTTTTCTTCTGCGTGTTCTATTTACGGGTTTTATTTTTTGGTTTTGATTTTCTGTGTTTGTTTTGTCGTATTTGAAGATATACACATGTCTACTTTTTTACGTATACATTGTACTCCCTTCGTTTCAAAATAAGTGTCTCAATTTTGTACTAACTTTAGTACAAAGTTGTACTCAGATCAAGACACTTATTTTGGGACGGATGGAGTATATTTTTTCATATATAGCAGGAACTTTTTAATACATTTTCAAAAATACATTATTAACATTTTTTCAAATGTACCTTCGTATGTCCACCTTTTCATGCACAATGTATACTATTTCATATACATAAGGATCATTTTTTGTAGACATTTAATATTATATATATATGACATTTAATTTTCCTATACATATGAAACATTTTTCTATACAGCTCTAACATTTTAAATTATTTAATAACATTTTTCAAAATATATTTTTAATGTCTACATTTTTCATACACACTATACATTTTCGTATGAACCTGAAACAAGTATTATATAGGTTCAACTTTTTTCGAATACATGATAAGCAGTTTTTTCAAACACAAGTCTGTGAACTTTTTTGCATTCGATAATACATTTTTTTCCATTATAAATTATTTTAAAAACATCACGTACATATTTTAAATACATGAACTTTAAAAAAAAACATGGGAGATTTATTTTTGAATGGTACGAAACATTTTTTTCACTATGCAAACATTTCTGTTACATTGTATACACATTTTTTGAAAATGACGTAATTTTTTTGGAACACGCGAGCATTTTTTTAGTTGTCCTGATATTTTAGCATGCTATCGACATTTATTGAAAATGGCGCAAGCATTGTTTTAGTTGCATTTACAGTTTTTGAACGTGTGGTGGATATTTAAAAATATTTTCCATTTTTGAAATATAAATATAATTAATAAAACAGAAAAAAAAACATGTACTAGGGAGCCAGTGCTCCTCCCCTGCACTGGAGTGGGCCATTTTGTGGAGTATTGCAGGCGATGTTGTGCTCTGTATTACAATGTGTGATACATAAGGCTGGGTAGGTTGCGGGAGAGGCGGGACAGTAGTGCACCTGAGTAGAAGAAGATGCATGAGGAAGAAGATGAACAGGTGACGACATGATCTGATCCAATGCCCCAAAAAAATCGATTGACGACATTTCTTTTAGATGCCTGGCGTATAGGCAGTTCATCAAAAAATTTGTCGGTTCAATTGGATGATGGTTATTTCCATCTTCTGGTTATTGCACATCTAAGTTCCATATCAGATTTTACACGGAGATTTTTTTTCGAGAGTACGCAAATTGCGTACCATAGCTTTATAGAAGAAGAGAATTGCAAGTACAAAACAACTACCACTCGCTGCGAACAACGAGCGTAGCACTCACTTCACAACCGGCTAGTCCAAAGACAACCATCAACGACCACACAACTACGACGCAAAAGACCTTACCCTAATCCGAAAACCTCGCCGCGTCTCGACCGACGACAGTCACCTCCGAAGAACATCAGCTCTCGCCAAGCTTCCCTCGTCAACGCACCACCCCCCTGGATATTTTACATGGAGATTCTTGTGGCTATTTTCTTCCTGAATTTCCTTTTCTTTTTATACTTGATTAAATTACTAGATGTGCAATAACTATGGCACATTTCTTTTTTGACATTGTGATTTTGTAGAGCACGGACGGCCACGACTCGCGCCCGGGCGACGCGAGTCGCTCCCCAACCCTAGCCGCCGCCGGGGCCTAGCCCATCTTCCTCCCCTCCTCCCCGCGACCGCCGGAGGACGCCGTCGGCTTGCGCCCGGAGGACGACGGCGGTGGCGGGGGCTCTTCCTCCCTCCCGCGTCTCAGGGGTGGCGGGGCCCCAACATGCGTGGAGGTGCGGCCGATCTAGAAGCGACGGCGTTGGCTTCGACGACGGCGGCGGTCGGCCCTACCTCGGGCCACGGGCGGCTGCTTTGGCGGCTGGCCTGGATCGGGCAGCGACGCGATGCGGTCTTCGGCGGCATGTCATCTGGCTTTAGATCGGCGGCGGCGTCGAGGGCCTGGTGGACTGCTTGGCGGCACCCATGGCAGATCTGTTCTGGCCGGTGTAGCCAGTGGTGGTGGTCATCTTCTTCGTCGGCGGTGGGCGGCCAGAAGCTTGGTGATCGGATCTCAAGATCCATCATCTAGTCCCGGCTGCGAGCTGGGGAAACATGGTTGCCGGTGAAAACCGAGCCAACGGCAAGCGATGGCGGTGTTATACGCTGTTACCTTGATAAAGGCATCGTCGTGTAACCACTGTCGACCCACTCGTGCTGCTCCGGGGGAAACCCTAGGATGTGGTGTTCCAGATCGGACGATGGTGGCACTGCGGTGTCGTTTCTCTCTTGGGAGCATCGTTTGGGGAGCAGCGCTGGAAATCAGAGGCAGGAGTTGGAGCGGCTTCGTCTTGCACGGAGCTTCGGTGGAGATGTCAAGTCATGCCTGAACGACAGGTGCTACGCTTTGTCATGCCTGGTCATCAAGTGCTACGCACGTCAGATCTTCCAAGGACTTCAAGCTGTGTCGGCTGGTGGTACTTGGCAGCATGGCGCTGAGGTGTATCAGTGGCGACCGCGACGTGCTCAGCTGTGTGCGCAGGGAGGAGGCGCTGTTGGGCGCCGTGGTGGCGTCGACGATAGCTAGACCGAGCAAGGTTGATGCATCAGTACAATTCTGAAGATGAAGCGATGGCAGTTGGCGGCGGCGGCCTCTGAGAGCATGCCGGACCAGTGTGTGCCCCAGACCCGGCACGTGGCTAGGTTGGGGTCTCAGGTCTTAAATGTTAGGCTTGGCTGCGATGTCTGTTTGGTATTAGGCCCAGGCTATCTGTGCCCCTTCATCAACATGATAGGTGTAGCGACAATTTGTTGCTTAGACGACGGCTTTAGTCTTACTGTTGCATGACTTTGTAAGATCTTGTGAGAATAATTAATAAAGTGGCCGTATGCATCGCCCAGATGCAGAGGCCGGGGTCATCCTCTTTTTCTGAAAAAAATCTAATAAGTAAACTATAATCCTAAACATAGAGTCTAGCTAGGAATAGGATATAACTAGCAGGCGGAGGCGAGCGTAAGCTCGTCATTGACAATTTGTTGTTGTTTTATCGAGTTTTGGCAAGTTAAGTATAGTTGATTACATGACTTGGTGGCATACATGATAAATAAAAAGGTACAATGAGGTGCTAATTTAAGAGAGCAATAATGTGCAGATGGATGGTGTATAAATGTAGATAAAGAAAAACTTGGTGAAATAGACCATGGCTTTTTATCCCTTTGGATTATTTATTCTTGATCTTCAAGTTTTGTCGTTGTTTTCTGTTTTCTTCATAAGAGGATGTTACAATACTAAATTATATGATTTTTTGCTTATAGACGAAAGTGTGCATTTTAATTGAGTTTATGAAGATATAGAGCATTTTTCTTTGTAAAATCAATAAATCAAAGATATGATCAAAGAAATTGTCCTTGTTCTCAATACTTTTCCCCACCCTTCATCCTTGTATCTCCTCCCTGCTCTTTGCACACATATGGCAGGCAACTCACATTTTTCATCTTCTCTAGTAAATTGTACCAGTGAGGCAAACTGTTGAACAATCATGATACATTTATGACTTTACGCACAAGAGAACACGTATTCTATGCATTGATGACTGACGCATTTGTACATGCATCTTTGAATATAGCTGACTTGTTTTCCATTACATCATCACTGATACATAGTGGTTTTCATAGGTATTGCAGATGAAAGTACAAAGACAACTCCCGTACTATATCTTTTTTTTGAGCATCAGTACAGACGCAAGCGCTCATATACACACGCATACACTCATCCCTATAAACGCACACACGCACACCCTACCCCTATGAGCACCTCTGAGAGACTGAGCCGGCATATCATCTTGAGATTTACGAAGTCACCATAGGCGCCTCGTGGTCAATGGGAACGTCTCCTCCCACTGAAAGCACGTCGCCGGAAATCTTGAAATAAATCCAGGAATAATGCGAGCACCAGGATTTGATCCCTGGTGGGTTGAGGATACCACTGTCCACCTAACCATCTCAACCACAGGTCGGTTCGCAACTCCCGTACTATCTCGAATGGTCTACATTGGTGGTCTCTATAAACTTGTTACATTACATTGATGTGGAACATAACACTTGATGCACATCAATGTTGTGGGACTTTTATCTATGAAGGATGCACATCAATGTTTGTATAGTCGATGAATTAACATGAGGAAAATGCTGGCTGCTATACTTAAGGAACGGTGGAAACAGACTGGTGTTTCATTCCTAGAATCAATAGTTGATTGCGATCATTCGAGATCCATTCATTTGCATTGCAAGTTCTCTTGATTATTTCAGACATTGATGACTGAGACTTATGCAAAGTTAATGTGCCCAACAATATTATTCTCAGTGTTTTTACTGTAAGTACTATATTGAAACAATCACTTATTATTAGAATGGTCAATCATCAGAGGCAGACTCAAATCACTGGAGATTTGTTTTTGAAAGAAAGATTTTGACCGAAAGAGAATAGGTTATTCTTGAAGACAGATATGTTTCAGGGGTAGAAATATTAACATCTAATATAAATGGCGGTGTTTCATATAAATAATGTTGCTAAATCGCTCAGCAAATCTTGTCCCCTCCCCACCACAGTCCATCATACGCGTCGGCCCGTCCCCGTATCCTCCTTCTCCATCTGCTAGGAGACAGGCTCCTGTGTGATGGTCTATTCATGTGCCGCCTTCCCTCGATGTGGGTCGAGTAGCTGGCGCAAGCACAAGGAGGTAACCTCCCATCGACGACGCCAGGAGTCGTAGGGCGATGTCTTTTAGAAAGCCGTCGATGCGCTACGGTGGTGCTCGAGCAAGATAGAGAAGAACAGGAAGGTGGTAGACGCTTGGGCAGTGAGCGACGGGTAGGGGAGAAGCGGTTGTGGTGAGGGGTGGAGATCGAGAAGTCGAGGGGAAAGATAAATATCTAGCTAGTCAAAGCGGTGTGGCTGGACCATGTGTTGAAGGATGTTGCTTCTTGGAGCCTAATTTTTATTTCTAAAAACAATAAACTGGGTGTGAGGCAAAGGCTAGACGAAAAGAGAATAGTTCATGAACACTTATTCAAAGCGGTGGCCACCTGAATAAATACGTATCGTTCTATCTTAAATCACTTAGGGGAATAAAGGAAGAAAGGAAAAAAAAAAGAAAGCTAATTTGAGCTATGATTTTTTAATTAATTTTGGTGTCATCTAGCGTGAAAATTAGTACAAACCTAGTCGAAGGGTATATTTATTTGATATGTAAAATTCACATTAAAAAACTGTTTGTATTTTTATTTCTAGAAATATTCTTCAGAGGAAAAATATTTTTGGACAGATAATTATGATTCATATATATACATCCGTGTGTAATCTGTACTGAAATCTCTAAAAGGGACGGAGGGGCCAGAACGAATGAAGGGGAATTTGTTGTGCATAGCAAGCCCCATGTCTAATATTTTAATAGCCTCCAGTGGTAATTAATAGAAAAAAAAACAGGCCAACACGTGTCAGCCCAAGGGAAGCTCACGCTCAACCCTGGAATTGAATGTGAGGGAACCTGCTTAGTGGCTTTAATACTCTTATATATAGTACTCCCTCCGTCCGGAAATACTTGTCATCGAAATGGATAAAATAAAATATATCTAGATGTATTTTAGTTGTAGATACATCTTTTTTTATCCATTTTGATGACAAGTACTCCATCCGTTTGGAATTACTTGTCTCGGATATGGATGTATCTAGAACTAAAATACGTCTAGCTACATCCATTTCTGCGACAAGTAATGGAGTATTTTCGGACGGAGGGAGTATTATGCAACCGGATTCAACCTTCACATCGGCTATACACTCGTGCTGAAACCTACGTATACTACAGTATACAGTCACGAACCCGTTGACTGCTATCAGAAAATGGACGTGTCGACGGAGCGCGGCGTCCCGGCGAAGATGGCCTCGAGCAACCTTGGCAGCGGGGGCATTTCGCGGTCCAGCACGCCCTCGAGAATCTGCACCACCTGCCCCATCGCCGGCCGGACCGCCTCGTCCTCCTGGATGCACCAGCAAGCCACCTTGCAGGCTCTCTCCACCTCCTTCAACTCCGCCTCGCCGCACAGCCTCTCGTCCAGCAAGCTCCGCACGTCGCCCGCCACGAGCTTCCTCGACGCCCGCACCGGGAAGTAGTCCACCACCTGGCCGTCGTCGGCGTCCGTCGTACGCGTCCACGACCCTCCGCTCGAGTTCCTCCTCCCGGAGACCAGCTCCAGCAGCACCATGCCGTAGCTGTACACGTCCACTTTCGGCGTGATGGGCGTCCCGCTGATCCACTCCGGCGCGAGGTACCCCATGGTTCCCCTCATCGTCGTCAGGACCCGGCTGAAGTCCCTCCCGACGAACTTGGCCATGCCGAAGTCGGCGATCTTGGGGCGGAGCGACGCGTCCAGGAGGATGTTCTGCGGCTTCACGTCGCAGTGGATGATGCGGTCCCGGCAGCCCTCGTGCAGGTACGCCAGGCCTCTGGCGACCCCGACGGCGATCTGGTACCGGGTGCTCCAGTCCAAGAACACGCCACCGCCGCCGCCGCCGTCGTTGCTCCCACGGAACAGGTGGATGTCGAGGGATCGGTTCCGCATGTGCTCGTAGACGAGGAACCTGGCGTCGCCGTCGCAGCAGAAGCCGATCAGCCTCACCAGGTTGACGTGCCGGACGACCCCAATCGAGCTCACCTCCGCCCTGAACTGCTTCTCGCCTTGGAAGCTGCCGTCGAGCCTCTTCACGGCGATGTCGGTGGTGCTGGTGTCGCGCAGTTGTCCCTTGAAGACAGAGCCGAAGCCGCCTTCGCCTATTTTTTCGGAGAAATTCTTGGTCGCCGACCGCAAATCTCTGCATCTGAACGCCACAAGCCCACCGTCCTGAACGCCGTTGTTGGGTCTTCTCCTCCGCATCATCAGTGCTGCCATGACGAGCACAACAGCAGCAGCAGCAGCAGTGCCTGCAGCAATGGCGACCCCAATGATCACTCTTCTTCTCCTTCTCTTGTTTCTTGCACTTTTTGTCAGCTCACTGGCAGCAAGACGAAGATACAGAGTTTCTCCATTAGAGGCAGTATTAGCTCCACCATTGCTCTGTCCGGATTTCGCATTGAGCAATCTATCTGTCCAGACAAGGCATCCCTGCCCGCCATATGCGTAAGCAGAGCAAGAGCAGTTGGTCAGACAAGCCTCCGAGCATTCCGCCATGCTTTCAGAAGCTTGGATCCTCTGAGCTTTGTCAGGCAAGCTAACACCAGTCATGGAGAAAAACTTGTCACCGGAACCTGCCGCTGCCGCACTCGTGTTGGCACGCCGGCGAGCACCAGTTGAGTTGCAATCCAACGGAGTGTCCCTGACACATCCGCCTGACCAGTCACCTTGCGCCCAGTCCTCCGGCGACCTCACGGAGAAGCCCTTCAAGCAGTCGCAGAGCGGGAGCAGGCTGTAGCCGCAGACCGCGTTCGGCCCGCAAACCCCGTACACGTCGCACTGCTCCTTGGGCGTGGCGTAGAGCGTGAGCCAGCCCCGCGAGGCGTCGAGCCAGACCTGGTGCTTGTTCTGGCCGGCGGCGTCGATGATGTTGCGCGTCACGACGGCCTCATCGGTCACGTTGTACTGGAGGTACTCCTCCCGGCCATCGTCGACGAAGGCGAGATGGAACGTCGGTACGTTGCCTGACAGCTCCGGGATGGCGGCGAAATACTTGCCGTTCCATGCGCCGGTGGACCAGTAGGTGGTGGAGGAGTCGCAGAGCTTGAGGACGAGCTGGGGAGCGGCCGGGTCCACCTCGTAGCAGTAGGCTCCGGGCGACGGCGGGCCGGCCGGGGCCGGCCGGGGTCTTGTTGGAGACGAGGCGGCGGTTCAGGCCGGTGAGCTTGTCGCGGCCGAGCTTCGCGCTGGGGAGCAGAGTGTCGGTGGGGTGGTCGAAGCTCTGCCACAGTATACGGGGCTGATCGGAGTGGTTCGAGGCGTCGAGCAGGACGAGGTTGCCGCTGTTCAGCAGCACGGCCGACGTGTCGTTGGCCGTACTTCTTCCATTGGCTGATTCGGTAGACCAGGTGATGCTTTGGTTGGCACCGCTGAAGACGGCGAGGTCGCCCTCAGCGGAGATGGCGAGCTCCGGCGAGGCGCCGTCCATGATCGGGCTGGCGCCGTTGGCTACCCATACCGTTGTCAGCTCGGGGACAGCGCTGAACCATATCCCGAGGTACCACTTGGAGCTGCCGAACTCCCCGCTGGCCTGCTGCTGCTGGGACTGGAAGAAGCCAAGTACAAACTTGCTGTTGTTGGAGACGAGCCTGGCGTCACCGCCGGCGAGCGATCGGCCAGCCGAGACGGTGTCCGTGGAAGCGGCGGCGCCGGCATAGAGACAGAGGGCCCCGAGCACGAGCACGAGGAGAAGAGCTGCTGCCATGGCGGATCATGGAGTTGGACAGACCGGACAGCGTACAGGAGGAGGTCGGTCGGGAGCTAGCTTTAAGCGGCGGCTTCCCGCACAGACGGCGGGCGGCGTATGGCGTACTCTCAGGTGGGTGGATCGGTATGAAAGGTCGGCGAGAGAAGATGCACCGCTCAACCCTCCACAGCCACAAGCATACGGGAATAGTAAGCGAGGCGCGCGGCCGAGAACGGTCGGTGCGGGAGCGAGCGGGGAAGCCACGGCGAGCGGCAGCGCACGGAGGGATGGGATCCGACCTTTCTTTCTTTCTTTTCGCGCGAGGCGTGTCATCACCTGACTCGCCATGAATTCGCCTGCGGAACCAAGTCAATGCGCGGCGTGGCCATGAAAGGTCTCCATCCAACTGAATCGTTGTCGCTGCTTCTGAGAAATAAAGAACAGTATTGCTGTCTTTGCTGTTCACTCACTACTCGCTCCGGTGGCGGCGGCTCGGATAAGTTCGCGCCTGGAGAAATCTCCACTACGAACTGATGACGTGATGTGCATGTAGGTAGGTACGTCGTGCATTAGACTGTCCTCAGTGAGGGTAAGACATATTTCACTTTTTTCAAACAATTCATTTCATTCATACTACGGGAAAATCCTGATTTCCCGTGTGCTAGCATATAAGCCGAGAGCAATATTTCGGATACTCGGCTTATGGTTAGTCTAACCCGAGTCCGTGTAGAAAAATACCCGGCAAATACTAAGTACTCGGCTTATGTCCATATATAAGCCGAGTGTTCAAAAAAGGCTCTCGGCTTATATGAAACACACGGTATCTACAGAAAAAGGCACCCGGCTTATAGTCCGTACTCGGCAAATACAACTGCCACGTGTCTGCAACGGAGCCGACTGACGGCGCCGTCACAGAGCAGCCTATAAGTCTTGTGCACTGCGATAGCACTCGGCTTATACGGTACATAAACCGTGTGCACTGCGATAGCACTCGACTTACAAGGTACATAAGCCGTGTGCCCTGCTACAGCACTTGGCGTACATGGCATATAAGCCGAGAACCCTGTTATAGCACTCGACTTATGAGGTATATAAGCCTTGTGCCCAATGAAAGAAGCGGGCTTATATTTTTGCGACCCACGACATTTATGTGAAATTGATTTAAAATGATTTTCATTGCATTTATCTTTATTACTTAATTTTTTTCTCACTATTTTTCTTCCGGTAAGTTTTATGGGTCTTATTTCCGAAACTCTCAAATTAACGCCACTTAATATTTTGATCGCCTTGTAATCTTCCGACCCCCTAGGGTAGGTATATTATGATCACGTGCAAAAGTCGCTACTGAAAATTCACTCTACTCCGAGAGCTTGGCTCTTCGTCGAGAGCCAAAACACGGGCACTCGGCAACGCGAAGTAAGCAGATGGCTGGGCCTGCTCCTTCTTCGTCTGCACAAGGCCTACTCATGTCGCAAAGACATCACATAGGATTTTCCATGCCACTTCTAGGCATAATTTCATGTACGGCCTTGCAGATCTTCAATCTCCGGCGCAGAAACCCCAGGATTTCCCCCCTTTGATAGGACAAGAAGTTCCGAGGCCAATGGAGCAACATGAACCACACTTCCTTCACAAACCCGACATGTTCCCTTTCGGTACCCAGAGACCACCACGGAGATGGTGTAGTTTACAAGCAGCATGAGGGGAGGCCTGTCTCTCTCGTCTGCACAAGGCCTACGCATATCGCAAATAGATCACATAGTATTTTCCATGCTGCTTCTGGGCATGATTTCATTTGGCGCCATGCAGATATGCAATTTCCGGCGCTGAAACCCTAACAATGCAATAAATGTCTCAAATATTGCCGATGGATCTGAAAAATGCGGGGGGCCGACATGTGTCATTTGATGGCCCCCTTTGAGAGCACGAGAAGTTTCGAGGCCAACGGAGCAACATGAACTGCATTTCCTTCACAAACCCGACATGTTCCCTCTCGGTACCCAGAGACCACCACGAAGATGGTGTAGTTTACAAGTAGCCTCACGGGAGGCCTATTCGAAATGCGCCCAATTTTTTACCACACCCTACAGGTGCCATGTGATGACACCGTGCCAGCTCCCAAGGATTGTTGGCATCGTATGTTTTTTCCGAGGATTTAGACAGTTGGATCAGGCATGCCATTGAGGTAATTTCGCCCCCCCCGGTGGCAGGGCCTGCCCCTCTCTCGTCTGCACAAGGCCTACGCATATCGCAAATACATCACATAGTATTTTCCATGCTGCTTATGGGCATGATTTCATGTGGCGCCATGCAGATCTGCAATTTCCGGCGCTGAAACCTAACAATGCAATAAATGTCTCAAATATTGCCGATCGATCTGAAAAATGCGGGGGCCTGACATGTGTCATTTGATGGCCTGCTTTGAGAGAACAAGAAGTTTCGAGGCCAACGGAGCAACATGACCCGCACTTCCTTCACAAACCCGACATGTTCCCTCTCGATACCCAGAGACTACCTCGGAGATGGTGTAGTTTACAAGAAGCCTTATGGGAGGCCTATTCGAAATATGCCCAAGCTTTTACCACACCCTACAGGGGCCACGTATGAAATAATCAATTTTGGGGATATCGTTTTCGGAAACTTATCGGTCGACCCGACATAATGGGTAAATCGGCCAGTTTATCGGCATATGAGCCGATTTATCTTATCGGGCAGACATCCAAGCGATAAATCAGTCAGTTTATCAAAATAGAATAAGATGAAAATAAAATAAGTATAATACAAAGACAATAAAAATAAAATGCAGAAATTATAGACCGTGTATTTTTCTTATTATTAAAATAATAAACTTTTATTATTGAAATAAAATAATAAAATTTTATTATTGAAATAAATTAATAAACTTTTATTATTGAAATAAAATATATTTTTTATAAACCGTGTATTTTTCTTTAACACTCGGCTTACTCTTTTGGTACGCGCGGGAATTATCAAAAATAGCCCGCGAAGGAGCTCGGCCCAAATCCCCCCGCGCCCCTGCCTCTATCCCCCCTGCCCCTGCCTTTCTCCCCCGCCGCCCCTGTCTTCCCCCAAATCTCAGCTGCCCGCCCCCGCGCCGCCGGCTGCGCCACCACCCGCCCCCGCGCTGCAGATCCACACCTCGCCACCTCCCTCTCCTAGGATGAGCTCCCCCAACCAGGCCCTCCCACCGGCCGCCGCCCCGCCGCCCCTCGCCGTCTGCTAGGGTGGAGGTCGCCGGGCCTTCTCCGCGGCGCTACGTCCCCTCCGCCAGCAGGTACATCTCTCTCTCTCTCTCCCTCACTCTCTCTCTTTCTCTGTCCCTCTCTCTCTCTTTCTTACCGGCCCTGCTGCAGATCCGGTTCGGCTCCTCCGGCGGCAAGGGGAGCGGCAACATCACTACACTGGGGGGGGGGGGAGTTTGAAGGAAGGTTACATAAGAGGTGTGCTCCAATGGTGGAAGGAACATAGCCTGACCTATCCTTCAATTGGTCGGATGGCACGCGATATATTGGCACTACCACGCCGTACTGACTGCAAGGTAGCAACAAGAACGGCGAGACTAATAATGTCTGAGTCGGGTAATAAAAACCGGGTTCAGAGTCTTGTCTGTATTCAGGACTGGCTCGCACCTGCTGGTATAGCCTGTGCTCTTGCTTCTTTGACTTTATCTCATTGTCTGATCTATCTTTAATAGCTGAAATCCTCATGTCTTTATAGGCACTACAAGTGTGGAGTCAAATCTTCAAAATTGAAATCTCCAGTGAGCCACTTTCTTAATGAATCTTATGATGGTGTTAAGACAATCTCTGCGAGTCACTTCGGATGGTGTTAAGACAATCTCTGGATATTAGTTTAAGTTACCGATGGAGCTGTAATGAATCTTATGAGTATGGTGAGTAGAGGACCTCTTGTTTCAGATACTTGCATTACATGCACCTTCTCTGCTAAAGTGCTTATATTCGATAATTACTTAAGTCTATAGATTGTGAGGTATGTTGGTCATCTGAAACAAAATGTTCACATTGTGCCTTTTTACTTTAAGTCTATAGATTATACACCCAATTGCTGCTGGGTATATACTAGCAAATTAGATGATAGTATTTGCCTCGAGATAAACATATTCTACACTTGTTCTTATAGTTTCAGGGCATGTATCCTTGTCGCTGCAAGTGTATTTTCAGTAGACGTTCTGCTTGTTTTCCTCAGTGTCCTATCCGTACTTTCGGTCATATTATTGTTTTTTCTCAGATAATATTTTGACCTCAAACTGATAATTTTGTGCTAATTTTGTCCCTTCTATGAACAAACTGATACAATAATAGCATTATGTGTCTCATCACTTCATCTCACTGTAAACCTGAACCTGCTATCCCTGGAGCATTTACAGTATGTATAAGATATACAGTTTACACTCTTTCAGATAAAATACAGACCACTTGTAATGCCCAGGATGGGACTATACCTCCTACGTGTCGAGGCACGACTTAAAGGTATAAACCCATCCTAGAATGATCTCAAGTTTGGTATCTTTGCACAACTCATGTAAAAGAGGGAATAAATTGCAAAAGGAGATAGTTGGCTTACACTCGCCACTTCACACAATACAATACATAAGCAATACATCATTCAAAACATCACAACCCGACTACGGGTGAAGATCCAAAAGAAAGATAACAAAAACAACATAAAGCCACAGGTCAGGATCGAATCCTAGTAGAAACCACTACTGATCGTCGAAACACCACAAACAAACGGCCACTCTCTTCATCGAGCTCCTGGTGAAGAACTTGAACCAGCTTCTGCATCAAACTCAGCTGAACCTGCATCTGGTGTTGTAGTATCTGTGAGCCACGAGGACTCAGCAATCCCATAACCATGGGTAACAAGACTAGCAAAGCTTTATGGGTAGGAAGAGGTAAAGTGGTGAGGTTGCAGCAGCGGCTAAGCATAATATGGTGGCTAACTTACGAGTACCAGAATAAGATGAGAAGCTACGCAAACGGTCGCAAAAGAGGTGATCGCTAAAGATCCTAACTACATACGTTCAAACATAACCCCACCGTGTTCTCTTCTCAAAGTGAAAAGGGACAGTCACGGTTACTCACACAGTTGTGTGTTTTACTTCGGATCCTCTGTCAAGTTTTCTACAACCGGACATTAACAAATTCCAATCTGCCACATAACCGCGGGCACGGCTTTCGAAAGTTCATAACCCTGCAGGGGTGTTCCAACTTAGCCCATCACAAGCTCTCACGATTAGCTGAAGTGATAAATATAATATCATCACCCCTTATCTTAGGGAAAACCGATCAGGCTCGGCATCCCGGTAGCACAAGTCATTTCGACAATGGTAAAACAAGTCCAGCAAGACCTCCCGGCGTGCCGACACCCTGATAGTAGCCACGCGTATCTCGTCTCAGGCCACGACCGGATGAGCACATCGTACAACAACCGAAGACCCCAGGTGACTGGGTGGCACCGCACACGACTCTATTTGGGACCAACACCATCAGCACTGGCCCCCCCTGCTATGTAGAATTAAGAATCCTCGGGTAGCGCTAACTCCCTATGCAAATTTAATTAATTAATTAAGTTGTTATTATGAGCAAATTAAAACCAATGTTGGGCCTTGCTGGAGGAGTTTTATTCAAAGTCGAACTGTCAAGGGGTCCCCATCCACCCATCGTGTAAGGAACGCAAAATCAAGGAACATAATGCCGGTTTATCGGCGCCTAAGGTGGCATGAGTGGAACAAAACACCGAGCAAAAGGCCAAGCCTTCCACCCATGCCCAGTATATAGGTGTGTTAATGATAATTATAGATATTGTGATATATCCAACAACAAGTTCCCTCCTGGAACAGACTTCGTCTTCACCTGCAACTAACAACGCTATAAGAGGGACTGAGCAAGCGAGGCTGAGCAAGCGGGTAACATAGCCAAACAGTGGTTTTGCTAGGAAGGTGTCAAGGTTAGAGGTTTCATGGCAACAAGGAGAGGCTGACATAAAAGATGGTATCGCGACATGTAACGATAGCATCGAGACAACTAAGCATGGCAATGGTAGTAAAGGTATCCAAGGGTATGATCATCTTGCCTGGGATTCCACAAGGGAGAAGAACGGATCCATGAAGTAGACGGAGCAACACAGACGGGAGAATCCTCACAACTCCGGAACGAAACCGAAGCTAACAAGAGAAGCAACCGGAAAGAAGAAACAACACGGTAAACACGCAAGCATAAACATGGCATACGATGCACAAGCAAGCATGATGCATGTCCGGTTTAATTATGCATGGCATGACAAAGTGCACAAACAACACTACAAGTTAAGTGGAGCTCAATATGCAACGAGTTGCATATTGACGAAACACCACAATTAATTATTTAATTGAATCTCGATTATTAACAAGACAAGATTAAATGTTTTTAGCATGGCAAGAGGTGAAGCAAGTAAAACTATACTATTTAGACATTTTAAAAGAGGCCGGAAATAACAACAACATATCCGGAAAATCCCCATGAGCATGTTTAGTAATTATAAGCAAACAACAATTAAACATTTAAAGGTTGTTAACATGATGCGGATGACATGGTCAAGTTTATGCAATTTTTATTAAAAGGTTAACATAAGAGGATATGAAGTGTTGTCACCGTGGGGGAATGAAAGGGTGCCACGGCAACGATCCGAAAATGATGCAACACAACATCTCGGTTCCGGTAACTCGTTGAGAGTCCGGAGCAAAAGATAGATGGCGTGGGTGAGTCAAACGAGATGAAAGGTGGGCGATCCCGTTGCCCGGTTCCCACGAGTCGGTGACGAGGCAACCGAGGAACATGACAAAAGGTCGAAACGACACGGAGCACACACGGGAGACATTTCATACAACCACAACAAGCATCCACGGGTCATCGTCTCGGGGGTTATACCTTCGGAACCAACGTTTCGGGGCGGTTCGAGATCGTCGAGGGACGTAGCAGAAGTAGAGGAAGTAGTCGTTCACGCGGGTCGTAGAGGAAGTAGTCGTTCTCGCGAGTCGTGGTACACGTGTCGTAGAGGGAAGTAGACGTTCTCGTTTCCGAAGGGGTACTTGTCGCGGCATCGGACGTCCTCGGGGCGACGGTAGTCGAACTTGACATCGGGCGTCGAGGTACTCGTTCATGTAGTAGTCGGACTTGACGGGTCCCGTGAAGTAGTCGAACTTGGAGCTCGTTTTCCCGTAGAGGTTCGGGTCGGTGTCGTGGTACTTGGGGTTCTCGTTTCGCGACGGTAGTGGAAGTAGTGGTACTTGGCGCTTCCGGCGACGGTAGTTGTTCGGGCGTCGATCTCGTACACGGATCGTAGACATTCGGGTTTTCCGTAGAGGAACTTGATGCATCCCCGTTCTTCGGTCTCCACTTGGCAAAACAAAACGGATCCTGGACACTTCATCAGCACAAGGCAACACAAACAAAATAAACACAGAGCAGGGACAGCAGGAGCGGGATCTCGAGCGGGGATTCGCGCGGAGGGAGCTCGCGGCGACTCTTGGCGACGGGACTTGCGGTCCTGCTGGAGGATGGCTGAGGTGAGCCACGGCTCGGCGCGGATGAAGGAGGGAGGAGGGTCGCGCTCGGGGCGGCCGGCTCCGGCCAGAGGAAGAGGGGGCGCTCGGGCCTGGCCGCGGCGCGCGTCCTGGAGGCGACGGCCTGCGAGGAGGTAGGGGCGGCCGCGAGGCGCTGCGCGGGGAGAAGGAGCGGGCGTCGAGAGGATGGGGGATTCGGGCGATGGGGTTGCGGTGCCGAAGAGAAAGGATCGAGGGAGGAGGGAGAGCTGCGGCTAGGGTTTGGTGGTGAGGCCGGGCCTAATGGGCCAAGAGGGAAGGAGGAAGGCTGGGGGAGATGGGCCTGGCTGCGGCTGGGCCCTCTTCTCTGCAGCTGTTCTTATTTAACTCTTTTCTTTTGTAGAATAAAGAAAAAGAGAGATTCAAAATTAAATAGAAAGAGGCAAAGAACAAGAATAAAATGATGGACATTTTTGTAAGGCTTTACAGAATAATTCCAACCTCACAAAAATAGTTCCAACAAAAAGGGAAGTGCAAACTAAAATAAATAGCTTGTCTTAAAGGAGTTTAAAAGGAGTCTAGATTTAGAGGAGCCTCGAAAAATTGAGAAAAGAATATAGGGGAGGTTTAGAAGGTGAAACTCGAAGTGAAAAGACATGGGGAAATTATGCACGTGTGTTGCGGGTAATTCCAAACAAATGGAATATTATTTATATAGCTCCCTAATATATTGAGAGACTTTTATATGTTATAAAGAGAAGTCACCTTCCCTCGATTTAAATGGACCGAAGGTCCACACGGTTTATTGGTTGAGATGCAAAAATAAAATATGACATGATGGCATGATGACATGATGCAATGCAAAAATAAATAACACAAGCGAAAAGAAACACACGGGCAACCCGGAACATCTGGAAACTTCTGGAATCTTCTGGGACGTCGGTCTCGGGCGTCACAACTCTCCCACACTAACAGAGGATCTCGACCCGAGATCCTAGAGATATCACCGGGTAAAAACGGAAGAGGAAGAGGTAAAACAAAGTTGCTTCTTCGACAAACGAGTGAAACCACGAACCTTGAGAGGTTTAACAATCTTGAAAGAAAGAATGCAACGGAGAAGAACGAAGATGAAAAACACTCCGTTAGAAAAGAGGAACCAGGAGCATTATAAGAACCTTATAGGTTGAAAGACATGAAACAAGAGCTCACGAACCAAAAGAATATGAAACTGCAATGGTATAGCCAAGGAATAAGAATGACATGATTCGGACAGCACTCCGACTGAAAATGGAAGGAATTAACATGAACTTTAGGAGATGGAGTGATACTTGATGAAAAGAACAACATATTGCCTCCGAAACAATTAAAAGAATGGCACAAGGGTAAGAAAAGATTCAGACATCACTCCGGTTTAAAAGATAGGCAAAACTTGATAAAAGACGGAACTGAATGAAGAATATAACACTCCGGTTAAATGATAAGCAAGGGAAAGAACATGATCTTGAAAAGAAAACAAGATGATGGTTTGAAGAGAGCAACATCACAAAGCCTCCGGAATGAAAGAATAACATATAGATCAACGAAAGAAATGAATGGAGAAGAAAAGATAACTTCTCCGACAAATGAATTTGAAAATCCTCCTTACGAAGAAGGGTTGAACGGAGTTGTTGGAAATTCAACAACGAAAGAATAAGCTTCATGTGGGCTTATGGAAAACATCTCAAAACTAAGAGGTGACAACCAGCCACTTACGAAAACATTTGATTGGATTGAGATCAACAAGGAGACGATAAACTTAATTCACCGGAATGAAAAATGAAGAACTTGGGTCATTATAAGCACCATCATAGTAACAATCCTTAGGGAAAGCTTTTAGGTGAAATACAACCCAAGATTACTCCAACGAATAAATTGAATGGTTGGAAAGATCTCCTGAACAAGGAAAATGACGGGTTTAAATATCTCATTCTTGAAGCTCGTGAATCATGAAACATGAAGGAATTGTCAAGAATGTCATAACACCATCTGCAAAGATAAGGTAGAAAGAAATGCAATAGGAAGCATGATGAAGAATGCTTGAGCTCCAACAAGAATCTTGATGAAGACTTCGAGGATGAATTTAAAACATGATGAACCACCATGAGAACTCCGGTAAAGAAAGCATGAGGAGTGAAGGATGAAATGATATAATTGAAATAACATGGAGCTCCGGAAAACAAGATGGACAACTTAGAACCGAGAATATGATATGATGAACAAGCTCCAGACAAAAGAATTAAATCATCTTGAAGGAATAAGAATAAGAATTATGTAATGCATCTCCTTCACCAATTAAATTGATGACAACCAAAGGATTTGGCATACTACTTATTCTCGTTGGGAAGAATTAAAGAGAGATCTAGCACAACCTTGGGTAAATCTTCAACGAACCACCGGTAGGATTATGAAAAGAACAAATGAATTAATACGATAACAAGGAAGAGTAAACTTGAATGAGCCACCGTAAGAATATGGAGACGAACGAAGAGACATCAATGAAGAATATTTGGAGGACGAAGTTGAAAACTGAGAACGAAGAAATCTTCTGAAATGATGGCCTTCGGAGGATCACAAAGAAAAAGGGTTCATGAAGAATCTTGAGAGTACGGGCCAAGATTTAAGAGAACACTTCTCCGGTCTCCAATTGTTGAGAATGAATACGAGAAATGCCATGAAGGATTGTTGAGCACTCCGGAATGAAGAATTAAAAAGGTTGACCCAATTATGAAAAGAATTGAACGCGATCTCGGAGAAGGCATGTGACTGATGGGAATCATACTTACGTCACCCTTTGAAAAGAATTTGAGAATAACTCCAGAAAATAGAAGAGTCAGGTAAGATCCTGGAAAAGACCTGTGGGTTAGGGCCCACTAAAGAAATCACCGTTGAAAAAGATTGCTTAAGAGATATTGCACCGGTTGAATTAAATGGCTTGAATAAGATGATAATCCTCAAAATAGCTTGAACGGATTAAGAATAGAGTTATGAATCTTCTGATATATCTTCAACACTCCGGATATGAATAGCAAGAGGAGAATGATTAATTGGTGTACCGGAATAAGAAAGCATTGTGAAAAGAGGAAAAGGATAAGATCAACACCGAAATCTTGAATTACAACCACCGGAAGAATTAGAGAATAAAAGAATGATGAACTTGAAGCTCTTGAGCATCTTCCTGAGAAATCACCGGATAATAACATTGAAGGAAAATGAATGAAGAAATATTACATGAATAAAATGGATACTTCATTAAGAATTCTGGCTCCATAAAGAGAAGGGTGGGAGGGTGGGGAAAACAAAGACAACTTGAGATGAATGAAAACAGACAAATCGTCAGATTTCTCAATGGCGTCCGTATGGAATAACTTGAAGAGAAGGCACACCGGTTGGAAAGAATTTAACATAACCATCTTGATGAATAAGAAGGACTAGCACTCCCATAGAAATATGAGAACACCGATTAAGAAAGGTATGGAATCAACATTTGACATCGAAGCAACTCGAATACCAGAATCAAAACAAAACAAAGGATAGATATGTTGCAGCATCATCTTCACAATATCATTCGAACAGAGGATTGAACGAATGAATTTCGCAGGTACATCAACTAGTCGAGAAGCCACTTAGGAGAAGGAAAAGGTAAATAAAAGGAACAAGGATCAGATAGAACAAATACAAGATAGAAGCTTCGTTCCGATATTTTCGTGCTGAAAGCTCATGGAACATGTTACAAAAGGGTTTTGCAATCCCCGGATCAGCATAGCCAAGGACCCTTTAAGATGCAACTCCCGATCAGAACAAGTCCATAAAACCACTTCACTCAATGTAGAACCCTGAACTTCATATCGAGCATCCGTTGGAAGAATGCCTAGAACTACTTGATGAACCCACCTATAGATTTCCGAAAGTTTCCAGTTATGCAATCAGGTGTTGGGGATACACGGGAAGCACCGCGCAATCAACTCTAAACCTACATCAAGGTGTATCCATCCTTCAACACATAACCAGTCTTTCTCGGAAACTGTGTACCTCGGACCTTCGAAAAGCATCCACTATACAAGCTATGGCAATACTCTCGAGCTACCTCCCCAGTACTGGGTGATGTCGGGGTTATCTTGCCACTGGCCGTATAGGAGAGATTTTCGATGTCGGCCGTCTTAAGTATTTAGTACTGCCGCGATATGCTTGTGACAACAATACCCCGAAGCTCAACTCCTCGGGAACAGGAGGCATCGAGAACAATATCCTTGTCACAAGAACATCGAAACAATCCCAGAATACTCGTGGGATCCAAAAAAAAATTTGGTGCAATTTTTGAAAGTAGAAGAGGCAAGAGTAATCGTGAGGAGTCCTCACCAGAATGAAAGAGAAGAGGAGCAAACAGAAATCCTACTCTCCGATATATATAGGACTCAAAACATTTTCAGTGTGTGCCTAGACTCAACCGTCAACGATTCGATCAATCAGTGGGGGCTTCTAGGTCGGAGAAGGCTCTGAATACCAACTTGTAATGCCCAGGATGGGACTATACCTCCTACGTGTCGAGGCACGACTTAAAGGTATAAGCCCATCCTAGAATGATCTCAAGTTTGGTATCTTTGCACAACTCATGTAAAAGAGGGAATAAATTGCAAAAGGAGATAGTTGGCTTACACTCGCCACTTCACACAATACAATACATAAGCAATACATCATTCAAAACATCACAACCCGACTACGGGTGAAGATACAAAAGAAAGATACCAAAAACAACATAAAGCCACAGGTCAGGATCGAATCCTAGTAGAAACCACTACTGATCGTCGAAACGCCACAAACAAACGGCCACTCTCTTCATCGAGCTCCTGGTGAAGAACTTGAACCAGCTTCTGCATCAAACTCGGCTGAACCTGCATCTGGTGTTGTAGTATCTGTGAGCCACGAGGACTCAGCAATCTCATAACCATGGGTAACAAGACTAGCAAAGCTTTATGGGTAGGAAGAGGTAAAGTGGTGAGGTTGCAGCAGCGGCTAAGCATAATATGGTGGCTAACTTACGAGTACCAGAATAAGATGAGAAGCTACGCAAACGGTCGCAAAAGAGGTGATCGCTAAAGATCCTAACTACATACGTTCAAACATAACCGCACCGTGTTCTCTTCTCAAAGTGAAAAGGGACAGTCACGGTTACTCACACAGTTGTGTGTTTTACTTCGGATCCTCTGTCAAGTTTTCTACAACCGGACATTAACAAATTCCAATCTGCCACATAACCGCGGGCACGGCTTTAGAAAGTTCATAACCCTGCAGGGGTGTTCCAACTTAGCCCATCACAAGCTCTCACGATTAGCTGAAGTGATAAATATAATATCATCACCCCTTATCTTAGGGAAATCCGATCAGGCTCGGCATCCCGGTAGCACAAGTCATTTCGACAATGGTAAAACAAGTCCAGCAAGACCTCCCGGCGTGCCGACACCCTGATAGTAGCCGCGCGTATCTCGTCTCAGGCCACGACCGGATGAGCACAGCGTGCAACAACCGAAGACCCCAGGTGACTGGGTGGCACCGCACACGACTCTATTTGGGACCAACACCATCAGCACTGGCCCCCCCTGCTATGTAGAATTAAGAATCCTCGGGTAGCGCTAACTCCCTATGCAAATTTAATTAATTAATTAAGTTGTTATTATGAGCAAATTAAAACCAATGTTGGCCCTTGCTGGAAGAGTTTTATTCAAAGTCGAACTGTCAAGGGGTCCCCATCCACCCATCGTGTAAGGAACACAAAATCAAGGAACATAATGCCGGTTTATCGGCGCCTAAGGTGGCATGAGTGGAACAAAACACCGAGCAAAAGGCCAAGCCTTCCACCCATGCCCAGTATATAGGTGTGTTAATGATAATTATAGATATTGTGATATATCCAACAACAAGTTCCCTCCTGGAACAGACTTCGTCTTCACCTGCAACTAACAACGCTATAAGAGGGACTGAGCAAGCGAGGCTGAGCAAGCGGGTAACATAGCCAAACAGTGGTTTTGCTAGGAAGGTGTCAAGGTTAGAGGTTTCATGGCAACAAGGAGAGGTTGACATAAAAGATGGGTATCGCGACATGTAACGATAGCATCGAGACAACTAAGCATGGCAATGGTAGTAAAGGTATCCAAGGGTATGATCATCTTGCCTGGGATTCCACAAGGGAGAAGAACGGATCCATGAAGTAGACGGAGCAACACAGACGGGAGAATCCTCACAACTCCGGAACGAAACCGAAGCTAACAAGAGAAGCAACCGGAAAGAAGAAACAACACGGTAAACACGCAAGCATAAACATGGCATACGATGCACAAGCAAGCATGATGCATGTCCGGTTTAATTATGCATGGCATGGCAAAGTGCACAAACAACACTACAAGTTAAGTGGAGCTCAATATGCAACGAGTTGCATATTGACGAAACACCACAATTAATTATTTAATTGACTCTCGATTATTAACAAGACAAGATTAAATGTTTTTAGCATGGCAAGAGGTGAAGCAAGTAAAACTACACTATTTAGACATTTTAAAAGAGGCCGGAAATAACAACAACATATCCGGAAAATCCCCATGAGCATGTTTAGTAATTATAAGCAAACAACAATTAAACATTTAAAGGTTGTTAACATGATGCGGATGACATGGTCAAGTTTATGCAATTTTTATTAAAAGGTTAACATAAGAGGATATGAAGTGTTGTCACCGTGGGGGAATGAAAGGGTGCCACGGCAACGATCCGAAAATGATGCAACGCAACATCTCGGTTCCGGTACCTCGTTGAGAGTCCGGAGCAAAAGATAGATGGCGTGGGTGAGTCAAACGAGATGAAAGGTGGGCGATCCCGTTGCCGGGTTCCCACGAGTCGGTGACGAGGCAACCGAGGAACATGACAAAAGGTCGAAACGGCACGGAGCACACACGAGAGACATTTCATACAACCACAACAAGCATCCACGGGTCATCGTCTCGGGGGTTATACCTTCGGAACCAACATTTCGGGGCGGTTCGAGATCGTCGAGGGACGTAGCGGAAGTAGAGGAAGTAGTCGTTCACACGGGTCGTAGAGGAAGTAGTCGTTCTCGCGAGTCGTGGTACACGTGTCGTAGAGGGAAGTAGACGTTCTCGTTTCCGAAGGGGTACTTGTCGCGGCATCGGACGTCCTCGGGGCGACGGTAGTCGAACTTGACATCGGGCGTCGAGGTACTCGTTCATGTAGTAGTCGGACTTGACGGGTCCCGTGAAGTAGTCGAACTTGGAGCTCGTTTTCCCGTAGAGGTTCGGGTCGGTGTCGTGGTACTTGGGGTTCTCGTTTCGCGACGGTAGTGGAAGTAGTGGTACTTGGCGCTTCCGGCGACGGTAGTTGTTCGGGCGTCGATCTCGTACACGGATCGTAGACGTTCGGGTTTTCCGTAGAGGAACTTGATGCATCCCCGTTCTTCGGTCTCCACTTGGCAAAACAAAACGGATCCTGGACAATTCATCAGCACAAGGCAACACAAACAAAATAAACACATAGCAGGGACAGCAGGAGCGGGATCTCGAGCGGGGATTCGCGCGGAGGGAGCTCGCGGCGACTCTTGGCGACGGGACTTGCGGTCCTGCTGGAGGATGGCTGAGGTGAGCCACGGCTCGGCACGGATGAAGGAGGGAGGAGGGTCGCGCTCGGGGCGGCCGGCTCCGGCCAGAGGAAGAGGGGGCGCTCGGGCCTGGCCGCGGCGTGCGTCCTGGAGGCGACGGCCTGCGAGGAGGAAGGGGCGGCCGCGAGGCGCTGCGCGGGGAGAAGGAGCGGGCGTCGAGAGGATGGGGGATTCGGGCGATGGGGTTGCGGCGCCGAAGAGAAAGGATCGAGGGAGGAGGGAGAGCTGCGGCTAGGGTTTGGTGGTGAGGCCGGGCCTAATGGGCCAAGAGGGAAGGAGGAAGGCTGGGGGAGATGGGCCTGGCTGCGGCTGGGCCCTCTTCTCTGCAGCTCTTCTTATTTAACTCTTTTCTTTTGCAGAATAAAGAAAAAGAGAGATTCAAAATTAAATAGAAAGAGGCAAAGAACAAGAATAAAATGATGGACATTTTTGTAAGGCTTTACGGAATAATTCCAACCTCACAAAAATAGTTCCAACAAAAAGGGAAGTGCAAACTAAAATAAATAGCTTGTCTTAAAGGAGTTTAAAAGGAGTCTAGATTTAGAGGAGCCTCGAAAAATTGAGAAAAGAATATAGGGGAGGTTTAGAAGGTGAAACTCGAAGTGAAAAGACATGGGGAAATTATGCACGTGTGTTGCGGTTAATTCCAAACAAATGGAATATTATTTATATAGCTCCCTAATATATTGAGATACTTTTATATGTTATAAAGAGAAGTCACCTTCCCTCGATTTAAATGGACCGAAGGTCCACACGGTTTATTGGTTGAGATGCAAAAATAAAATATGACATGATGGCATGATGACATGATGCAATGCAAAAATAAATAACACAAGCGAAAAGAAACACACGGGCAACCCGGAACATCTGGAAACTTCTGGAATCTTCTGGGACGTCGGTCTCGGGCGTCACACCACTAAAATCACAGTTACAGGCAGATGACTCTTGCTCATAAGTGTAAAGGAGAACACTAAAATTAATATAGGCCATAAGCTGTTTATTTCTTATTCCCCAAATTAAACCACAATCAGCATAGGGCTCCCTCTCCCCAACCAGAAGCAGATGACTCTTTCTCAACATTGGACCACAATCATCATAGGGCTCTCCTCTCCCCAACCAGAAGCAGCAGAGTGGAAAGGAAAACACAACAGATAAGGGATGACTCTTTCTCAAAACACAAGGCCGGAACCCTGGAGCTTCTCCTGGACGATGCGGTCGAGCTTCTCCCCCATCTCGCGGCTCATGTGGTTCACCCAGTCCCCTACCTCGCCCTTCCTGTAGAACACGGAGTTATCGACGTGAACCTTACTCCCGTGACTGACGCCGCCGACCTGGTTCACCTCTAGGCCGGTGAGCGTCTCGAAGCTGCACATCCTCGCCACCTCCTCCGCCATGCCGGACCTCTCCTCCTCCTCGGTTAGCGGGACGCCGAGGAAGCTCGCGAGCCTCCTCACGACCCGCGCCGGGTCCGACTTGATCTCCTCGTACTTGAGGAAGAGGACGGTGTCCGGCCTCGCCACGCTCTCCTCCCAGTACTCGAGGCAGTGGTCCCAGAAGGGGCCGTAGGGCGAGAACCCCTCACAGAACATGCGGAAGGCATCGTCCATCGACGGGCCGGCGTCGCCTCGCCGCGCCGCTAGCTTGTTCTCGAAGTGCAGCCTGGAGACGAGCGTGTCCTTGGGGTCCCGGCACAGGTACACCACTCGGCAACCCAGCGACCGCGTCTCCGGCGGGAGCAGCGACATGGGCATGTGTGTGGCGAGGAGCCTCGGGGACGGGAGCGCGCCGAGGTCGACTACATGGCCGCCGGCGGCGCCAGGGATCTCGACGTAGGGCACGAGATGATGTGGGTGGCGGGTGAGGAGCGGGTGGTCGGCGGCGCCGAGGCCGTGGCGGGACCGCGTGGCGACGATGAAGGCGAGGGCCTTGAGCCAGGTGGTGCCGCACTTGGGCTGCATGGCGAGGAGGACGTCGTCGGCGCGGGGCGCGAAGGCCCGGCCGACGCGCAGGACCATAGCCTATGTTCCTTCCACCATTGGAGCGGCCGATTATATGTTGGTGATGGTGCCATCCGTAAGAAGGACATTCCAAAACTTGCCCACCTCCGTGCTACCACCTCGAGCTCAGGTCCTGCTATAGAGCGTCGCCCACAACCTGGGCTGGACATGCTCCATCAATTCGAGGTATATTTTGCTTTATTGATATTCCTTGTGATTTCTTCTTTGCATTGCAATGATGGTGAACTTGTTGTGATGGCATATTGTAGGCACGCCTAGAGGAACAAAACAGGTTGCGACAGGAAGAAACCAGGTTGCGGCAGGAGGCTCAGGCCAATGCCCAACTTCAACAGGACCAAGCCATGGAAATGCAACAAGCCCTCTTGGAACAACAGGAATTCATGGTCAAACAACAGTCAGCCCTGCAGGAGACGTTCGCTCGGTTGAGAGCTAATTTGCATGGTTCTACTTTGCCAGATCTTCCTCCTCTTCCGTCTCTTCCTACTTTTAGCTTTGTAAGTCTTCCAACTTTCTAATAGTGCATCTTACCATCATGCTTAAAGATCATGAATCTTACCATCTTACCTTCTCATGCTTGAAGTGTTCTCAGTCGGGACAAGGCTCAAATAACTTCGTGGTACCTGGATCCATACCTACCCAAGCAAGCCCAGTGACTCCCACTATGGCTCATGGCGCTTCGACCTCCTTGCAACAATGATCACTCGAGGTAGTTGTCTATGTTTGTGCATTGTTGATGCTTGCGTCTTGTCTTTGTGCTTCTCAACTTACAACTTGTGCATTGTTGATAGTAGAGCCCACAAGTGTTGATGCTTATATTGTTCATACTTCTTAGCTTCAATTTGAACCTTATATGTTGGTGCTTGTTGACTCTTGTGCCTTATCGATCATTCAGAACTTAAGTTTAAAAACTCATGCGTTTGGTAATGAAATTATAGGTTTGCATCGTGGATGCCATTGACGGTGGGCATACATGCTACGGTGGAGCGCATTGCATCTTTGAGGTTCATGCTTGGTGTGAACTTGGAAATCATGCTTTTGTTTGTGAACCTTGCTGGATATGCATGCATGTTGTTGTGAACCTTGTTGGATATGTACTTGTGTAGACTTTGGACTCATGGTCAATTTGTTATGGTTGTCAAGTTGTAATATATTGTTGTTGTGAACCTTCATTGTAATATACTTTGTTGGATCTATATGTTGCTGGACATTTAGCTTGCTGGATATATAAGCCAGGTTGGGCTGGATCAATATATTGCTGTACATGTAGCTTGCTGGACATATGGCCTATAAACCGAGTGTCCCAGGGAAATGGCACCCGGCTTATAGGCATATATGGCCACATGAGCTATATAAGTCGTGTACTCCAGGTGCTAGGCACACGGCTTATAGGCATGCTTTATAACATGGCTGGACTTATAAGCCGAGTACAGCAGGAGTGGGCACTCGGTTTATACATGTTTATAAACCGTGTGGCTCAGCAGGGACTCGGTTTATATTTAAACCGTGTGGCTCAGCAGGGACTCGGTTTATATTTAAACCGTGTGGCTTAAGCAGGCACTCGGTTTATAGATAAGACGTGTATGCTCGCGGGCACTCTGTTTATAGAGACGGTGACACGTGGCCGTTATCTTCGGGCTGTCGTCATGTTACTTTAGTAAGCCGAGAGCCGCGTATAAACACACGGCTTATATATAAACCGAGAGTTTTTACGCTGACACTCGGCTTATACCTTATAAGCCGATGGAGTGTAAGCCGTGTCATATAAGCCGGGAGTTTTACTCGGCTTATATATAAACCGTGTTTATTTCAATATAAGTTGAGTGTATTGGGTACACGGCTTTAAAGTTTTGTCCTGTAGTGTTTCAGAAAACACATTACAGTCGCTCAATTGAAATACTATATTTCACTTGTTTCAAAAAACTGATTACACTCATTACAAAAGATACATTTCATTAGTTTCAAAAAAAAAACACATCACAGTTACTCAATTGAAGAAACAGTTTCATAAGCTGGAATATGAAACTCACAAAGAAAACTATATTTAGAAAAGTGGTTTCAATCGTTTCAATATAAAACTGATTTCATTCATTTCAAAAGTACTGACTTCACTCATTTCATTGTGCTTATTTCATTCATTATCAAAATGTTTTGAAATAATCGGTTTGACATGTTTGAACAAACTAGTTCCAGTAAACTGATTTCACTTATTTAAAAAAATATTTTCACTAGTTTTTAAATTGATTCCAATTATTTTGAATAAGTAAGAAATAAGTGAAATATAAATTTTGATATGATTGAAATAAAAAACTTAAACTAATTTAAATATATTCAAAAATGATCTTGTTCTACAGATCACATGTTCAGGAATTTGAATATATAAAATGTTTCAATTATAGAAAATTAGTGTGAGAGATATTGTACATCTAAAATTTTAAACAAAGATAAAGTGGATGGATTTGTGCGTGAGATAAAGGAGAGATTCTGCATGCATGCATGCGTACCGTTCCTGTTAAAAGGTATTGTACATCATTCTAACATTGATTAGACTTAAATAAGAAATACAATTTTTTTTTTGCAATGAATACTTTCATATACATATACACATGGTCGCACAACTTTAGGTATAGCAGCACCTCATTGGTGAGAAGATCACAGGTAATCCCGCACAAAAAAAAAAAAGAAAAAAGAAGAGAAGATCACCGGTAGCTCTCGGCTCTGGTACAAAAACACTTTGCGAGACGCACCGCGCAACCCTCCGCAGCCACAAGCAGACGGGAATAGTAAGCGAGGCGCGCGGCCAAGAACGGTCGACGCAGAGAGGGAGCGGGGAAGCCACGGCGAGCGGCAGCGCACCGGGGGATGGATCCGACCTTTCTTTCTACTCTTCTTTTCGCGCGAGGCGTGTCACCTGACTCGCCATGTATTCGCCTGCGGAATTCAATGCGCCGCGTGGCCATGAAAGGTCTCAGTCAAAAATGCTCTGGTAAAAATCGTTGTCGCTGCTCCTCAGAGATAAAAAAAGAACTAAAAAACAGTATTGCTGTCTTTGCTGTGCACTCACTACTCGCTCCGGTGGCGGCGGCTCGGATAAGTTCGCGCCTGGAGAAATCTCGACTACGAACTGATGACGTGATGTGCATGTACGTAGGTACGTCGTGCATTAGACTGATATGCATGTAGGTAGAGGTACGTCGTGCATTAGACTATCCATGGTGAAGGTAACTTCAGCAGTAATATAGGATTCAACTTAGTAATGTGCTTATATGGTAATAATTTAATGAGTAGAGATGAATTGACTAACATAGTTAGTTACTTATACTATGAGGACTCTCTCAATGCTCCATGGTGTACAGGTGCTACATGTGCAATATAAGCAAAAAAAATGTCAAAGCAATTAAAGAGAATAGTGAGCATTATAGTGACCCTAAGGATACAATGCTAAGCGTGTGAACCTATGCAAAATATCTAACAACCAATGCATGAAGGAGTTTAGTTGTTAAAAAATACATAAATAAAGCAAGCTTAGCTACAAAAGCTAAACACTCATAACATTAGTTGCTATAAGACTTTTAGGGGTGACTAAACATCATGCGTGTGTTTTCTAATTCACTTCAGCTCCTTTTTCTGTACCAATCATGGTTTGGTTTGACAGCTGTCTACATTAAGTGTTTTTTTACGCAAAGCTGTCTACATTAAGGCCTAGTTTGGGAGCACAATATTTCAAAAACCAATGCATTGGAAGAGGTCTCAGAAATATCACATTTACCAACACGGAGTGAGTCTATAACTTAATAAATAAAGTGGTGTATGACATCTCACATATGTTACTCCCCATTATAAAGGTAGTGATATAGAATAGTAGTAACATGTGCATGTTACTAGTCCCATTACGGATAATCTTATAGGATGGATGTTGTGTGGTGCAGTAAGCTAGTAACTTGGTGCAATTTGGATACTTTTAGGAGAGGATGTGGCTAGCTCTCAGTCAACTGAGACTTACTCAAGTTTTAGTTAAGTGACATAACATGTACGAAACAGAAAATAAATAATTATAGGAAAAAGAACGCAAGGACCTCAATGTAATATCTTTCAAATATAATATCGACTACAACTTAATCAAGTCTTAGTTGACTGAGATGTAGCAAGACTGTTTAGGAAAATGATCCCTGCAGTTAACGACGAACTGATGTGGCTAACAACTACTAACACTCTAGCAAGATATATAAGGGTCTCTACAACCAGTCCCCTCAAATTTGGCTCCTCAAATGTCCACGCAGGCATCCAATTATTGTCCGGACATGTCTATTTTAAGCCCTTATTTGTGCATGCGGTCATGCCCCCCCACTTTGTTCTCGAATTGTTTGGTCATATGCATATGCTTGATAGAAATGGAGAGAGGGGGGGGGGGGGAGATAGTTCGGGGTGGGCCGCATCCTACTGGCCCTCATATCCTCCCATATATCGGTTGGATACGAGGGTTTGCGGACAACCTCAACATATGGGCAAAGTGAGGAATTCGGTTGGTCAAATTTTTCTCTCTCTTCCCTGCTCCAATCCTCCTCAAATTAGTCCATTGGGATGGATTAGAAGGTGCTCTGGTGATGTGGATCGTACGTCGATGCCGAGATTTGATCTGTTGTCACGGCCCGATCTTTCACGACACTCCACCACCAATAGAAGCAACCTCTCGTCCGTGCACGCGATGTACATGAAATAAAGGATTTGAACCTTGCGGCTCAGCACGAGAAAACCAATCTCGACAACGGTTCTCACGCGCAAAACAATTTCCTCATAGAGAAATGGCAACACAGAGGTTTTCTAAAGCTTCCTCCAAAACTTAGGGATTTTTAGACAGCTTCCCCCAAAACTCGATACGGGTATTTACCCTAAAATCACATCGTGTCTATTCATAGAAATATAACCTCCCTTTACAAGACTCATGGGCTAGACTTTGTAGTATAGCCGACTCCTTCCAACTTGATCGACAAGGGGAAAACTAACACATGTAAAAATTCCTGCTTATTTAAACTACCTTTTACATCTCGGTAGATCCTAAACTTGCAACCGAATAATATTGGAGGTGGGCCCCGAGGTGGACCCCAGCCCGTGTCCTTTAACGACAATAAATCACGTACTAGCCTCTGACTCTTGCAACGTTGTGAAACTTCCTCTTTACGTTGAGGTGGCAAAAACAGAAACAAATCCTTCTCATTTATCTTGTTGACCGAACCAAATAAGGCTGCCTATAATGGGAGTATCATAGGTAGTATCATGCATGCCAACTAAGCCATTTTGATGAGGTGACATAGAATTAAATGAAGAAAGAGAGTCTTGAGTATCATATCATGATACCGTACCATATTAAATGATATGCTACTTTGTGTCATGCATGGCAATAAATATAGTCCTTTATGATACCCTT
This sequence comes from Secale cereale, assembly GCA_902687465.1. Lineage (NCBI taxonomy): Eukaryota > Viridiplantae > Streptophyta > Magnoliopsida > Poales > Poaceae > Secale > Secale cereale. The sequence continues at coordinate 165,078,875 of LR738711.1, read as the reverse complement.
ATATGATACTATGCATTACAGACGTAGTATCATATACTAGTATCATGCATATGATACTCGTATATGATACTCCCCATTACAACCAGCTTAAATGGCATCCCGCATGCTGTTGGAAATATGCCCTAGAGGCAATAATAAAATGGTTATTATTATATTTCTTTGTTCATGATAATTGTCTGTTATTCATGCTTTAATTGTATTATCCGGAGACAGTGATACATGTGTGAATACATAGACAGCAACGTGTCCCTAGTTAACTAGCTCGTTGATCAACAGATGGTCACGGTCCTGACCATGGACATTGGATGTCATTGATAACAGGATCACATCATTAGGAGAATGATGTGATGGACAAGACCCAATCCTAAGCCTAGAACAAGATCGTGTAGTTCATAATGCTAAAGCTTTTCCAATGTCAAGTATCCTTTCCTTAGACCATGAGGTTGTGCAACTGCCGGATACCGTAGGAATACTTTGGGTGTGCCAAACGTCACAACGTAACTGGGTGGCTATAAAGGTATACTACGGGTATCTCCGAAAGCATCTGTTGGGTTGGCACGAACCGAGACTGGGATTTGTCACTCCGTATGGCGGAGAGGTATCTCTGGGCCCACTCGGTAAGACATCATCATAATGAGCTCAATGTGACTAAGAAGTTGGTCACGGGATGATGTGTAGTAAAGAGACTTGCCATGACGAGATTGAACAAGGTATCGGTATACCGACGATCGAATCTCGGGCAAGTACTATACCGTAAGACAAAGGGAATGGTATACGGGATTGATTGAATCCTTGACATCGTGGTTCATACGATGAGATCTTTGAGAAGCATGTGGGAGCCAACATGGGTATCCAGATCCCGCTGTTGGTTATTGGCCGGAGAGTTGTCTCGGTCATGTCTACGTGTCTCCCAAACCCGTAGGGTCTACACACTTAAGGTTCAGTGACGCTAGGGTTGTAGAGATATAAGTACGCGGTAACTCGAAAGTTGTTCGGAGTCCCGGATGAGATCCCGGACATCACGAGGAGTTCCGTAATGGTCCGGAGGTAAAGATTTATATATAGTAAGTCAGGTTTCGGCCACCGGGAAAGTTTCGGGGGTCATCGGTATTGTACCGGGACCACCGGAAGGGTCCCGGGGGTCCACCGGGTGGGGCCACCTATCCCGGAGGGCCCCATGGGCTGAAGTGGGAGGGGAACCAGCCCCTGGTGGGCTGGTGCGCCCCCCTTGGGCCTCCCCCTGCGGCTAGGGTTGGAAACCCTAGGGGTGGGGGCGCCTCCACCTGGCTTGGGGGGGGGGCAAGTTTCCCCCCTGGCCGCCGCCCCCCTGGAGATTGGATCTCCTAGGGACGGCGCTCCCCTAGGGGCCCTATATATAGTGGGGGGAGGGAGGGCAGCCGCACCCCTAAGCCCTGGCGCCTCCCTCTCCCTCCCGTGACACATCTCCCTCCTCCCGCAGCGCTTGGCGAAGCCCTGCCGGAATCCCGCTGCTTCCACCACCACGCCGTCGTGCTGCTGGATCTCCATAAACCTCTCCTTCCCCCTTGCTGGATCAAGAAGGAGGATACGTCCTCGCTCCGTACGTGTGTTGAACGCGGAGGTGCCGTCCGTTCGGCACTAGGATCATCGGTGATTTGGATCACGACGAGTACGACTCCATCATCCCCGTTTTCTTGAACGCTTCCGCGCGCGATCTACAAGGGTATGTAGATGCACTCCCCTCTCCCTCGTTGCTAGATGACTCCATAGATAGATCTTGGTGATACGTAGGATTTTTTTTGATTTTCTGCTACGATCCCCAACAGTGGCATCTGAGCTAGGTCTATGCGTAGTATCTTGCGCGAGTAGAACACAAAGTAGTTGTGGGCGTAGATCATGTCAATTTGCTTGCCGCTACTAGTCTTATCTTGATTCGGCGGCATCGTGGGATGAAGCGGCCCAGACCGACCTTACACGTACGCTTACGTGAGACAGGTTCCACCGACTGACATGCACTAGTTGCATAAGGTGGCTAGCGGGTGTCTGTCTCTCCCACTTTAGTCGGATCGGATTCGATGAATATGGTCCTTATGAAGGGTAAAAATTAGCATATCACGTTGTGGTTTTGGCGTAGGTAAGAAACGTTCTTGCTAGAAACCTATAGCAGCCACGTAAAAACTTGCAACAACAATTAGAGGACGTCTAACTTGTTCTTGCAGCATGTGCCGTGTGATGTGATATGGCCAAAAGGATGTGATGAATGATATATGTGATGTATGAGATTGATCATGTTCTTGTAATAGGAATCACGACTTGCATGTCGATGAGTATGACAACCGACAGGAGCCATAGGAGTTGTCTTATTTGGTTGTATGACCTGCGTGTCAATGAAAAATGCCATGTAATTACTTTACTTTATCGCTGACCGATAGCCATAGTAGTAGAAGTAATGTTTGGCGAGACAACTTCATGAAGACACGATGATGGAGATCATGATGATGGAGATCATGGTGTCATGCCAGTTATGATGATGATCATGGAGCCCCGAAGATGAAGATCAAAAGGAGCAAAATGATATTGGCCATATCATGTCACTATTTGATTGCATGTGATGTTTATCATGTTTTTACATCTTATTTGCTTAGAACGACGGTAGTAAATAAGATGATCTCTCACTAAAATTTCAAGAATTGTGTTCCCCCTAACTGTGCACCGTTACTAAGGTTCGTTGTTCCGAAGCACCACATGATGATCGGGTGTGATAGGCTCTAACGTTCGCATACAACGGGTGTAAGCCAGATTTACACACGCAATACACTTAGGGTTCACTTGACGAGCCTAGCATGTACAGACATGGCCTCAGAACACGGAAGACCGAAAGGTCGAACATGAGTCGTATAGAAGATGCGATCAACATAAAGATGTTCACCGTTGATGACTAGTCCGTCTCACGTGATGATCGGACATGGCCTAGTCGATTCGGATCATGTATCACTTAGATGACTAGAGAGATGTCTATCTGAGTGGGAGTTCATTAAATTGTTTAGATGCACTTAATTGTCATGAACATAGTCTAAATTCTTTACAATATGTCTTGTAGATCCAATGGCCCACGCTCATGTTACCCTCAACTTCAACGCGTTCCTAGAGAAAACCAAGCTGAAGGACGATGGTAGCAACTATACGGATTGGGTCCGTAACCTGAGGATCATCCTCATAGATGCCAAGAAAACATATGTCCTTGAAGCACCGCTAGGTGACGCTCCCGCCCCAGTGAACCAAGACGTTATGAATGCTTGGCAGTCGCATTGTGATGATAACTCCCTGGTTCAGTGCGGCATGCTTTACAGCTTAGAATCGGGGATCCAAAAGCATTTTGAGCACCACGGAGCAGATGAGATGTTCCAAGAGCTGAAAATGGTTTTCCAAGCTCATGCCCGAGTCGAGAGATATGACGTCTCCGACGCATTTTACAGTTGTAAGATGCAGGAGAATAGTTCTGTCGGTGAGCACATACTCAAATTGTCTGGGTTGCACAATCGCTTGTATCAGTTGGGAATTAATCTCCCAGATGAAGCAGCCGTTGACAGAATCCTTCAGTCGCTCCCACCTAGCTACAAGAGCTTCGTGATGAACTTCAATATGCAAGGGATGGAGAAGTCCATTCCCGAGGTGTATTCAATGCTGAAATCAGCGGAGGTGGAGATCAAGAAAGAACATCAAGTGTTGATGATGAATAAAACCACTAAGTTCGAGAAAGGCAAGGGTAAGAAGAACTTTAAGAAGGAGGACAAAGGAGTTGCCGCGCCTGGTAAGCCAGTTGCCGGGAAGAAGCCAAAGAATGGACCCAAGCCTGAGACTGAGTGCTCTTATTGCAAGGGAACGGGTCACTGGAAGCGGAACTGCCCCAAATACTTAGCAGATAAGAAGGCCGGCAACGTCAAAGGTATATGTGATATACATGTTATTGATGTGTACCTTACCAGCGCTCATAGTAGCTCCTGGGTATTTGATACCGGTGCAGTTGCTCACATTTGTAACTCAAAGCAGGAGCTACGGAATAAGCGGAGACTGGCGAAGGACGAGGTGACGATGCGCGTCGGTAATGGTTCCAAGGTCGATGTGATCGCCGTCGGCATGCTACCTCCGCATCTACCTTCGGGATTAGTTTTAAACCTCAATAATTGTTATTTAGTACCAGCTTTGAGCATGAACATTGTATCTGGATCTCGTTTAATGCGAGATGGCTACTCATTTAAATCTGAGAATAAAGGTTGTTCTATTTATATGAGAGAGATGTTTTATGGTCATGCCCCGCTGGTCAATGGTTTATTCTTAATGAATCTCGAACGTGATGTTACACATATTCATAGTGTGAACGCCAAAAGATGTAAGGTTGATAATGATAGTCCCACATACTTGTGGCACTGCCGCCTTGGTCATATTGGTGCCAAACGTATGAAGAAGCTCCATGCAGATGGACTTTTGGAGTCTCTTGATTATGAATCATTTGACACGTGCGAACCTTGCCTCTTGGGCAAGATGACCAAGACTCCATTCTCTGGAACAATGGAGCGAGCGACCAACTTATTGGAAATCATACATACTGATGTGTTCGGTCCAATGAGTGTTGAAGCTCGCGGTGGCTATCGTTATGTTCTCACCCTCATAGATGACTTAAGTAGATATGGGTATGTCTACTTGATGAAACACAAGTCTGAGACCTTTGAAAAGTTCAAGGAATTTCAGAATGAGGTTGAGAATCAACGTGACAGAAAAATAAAGTTCTTACAATTGGATCGTGGAGGAGAATATTTAAGTCACGAATTTGGCACGCACCTAAGGAACTATGGAATTGTTTCACAATTGACGCCGCCTGGAACACCTCAGCGTAAGGTGTGTCCGAACGGCGTAATCGTACTCTGTTGGACATGGTGCGATCTATGATGTCTCTTACCGACTTACCGCTATCTTTTTGGGGTTATGTGTAATGCCCCGGATGTAATACTTTCCCTTTTGGGTATATAATATATCTCCGGCTTCATCTATTTCCATTCCGGGTTCTTTGTCTTTCGGGTTTTCGTCGTGTGTTGTGTGCGTGTGTGGCATTCATTCATATCATGTAGACATGTGCATCACATTGCATTTGTGTTGACGGTTGCATCCGGTTCCGCGTGTTTCTTCCCGTTGTCCGTTTCGCGTTCCGGAGCTCCCTCACGTGTCCGTGACGTCCCGTAGGCCTACTTTGTTGTTTGGGCGTGTAACGTTACCGGTGTGCCGCGAGGTTGTTGTGTGTGTTGTTGTTTTGTTGTGTGCAACCCGCCTCTCAAATCTCGTCGCGTTTGGACTCCGTGTGCTATCCCAGCAGTTATCCGTGTGGGTCCAAAGTGCCTTCACTTCGTGTCCCAGAAACACCCCTACTGCATTCTTCTGCTCCCTCCTAGGTCCTCCTAGACTACCCCCGCGATCGGATCCGTCGGATCGCGATCGGAGGGCTCCTAGCGCCCCTAAATCTCCCCTAACCCTAAAAAATCTGCTATATATTAGACCCCTAGGTCTAATTTGGGCATCCCTAGCCTCTTCTCCACTCCTCCCTTTTTTTCAGATCCAGCCATCCCCTTCCTCTCCATCTGGCCAGTTCCCGAGGGAACCAGCCAGATCCATCGCACCACCGAGCCGCGCCGACCAACTCCTTCGATCCTGCAAGGTCAACGCCCTCGGGGCGCTCGTCCTTCGCTCGATCGGATCGGCCAGGAGGGCCGATCGATCGCCTCCGCTTCGAGGCCCGCCCCAGCCTCGCTTCGCCTCCTCGACCGAGGACCACTTCATCGGCCTCGCCTCCTCCTCTTGGGCCTCACCGCCGCCCGAGGCCCGCGCGCCACCTCTCCGTCGAAGTGGCCCAGGGGACCACATCCTCGTCTCCGCCAACGGGCCTCCCCTTCGCCCGCGGCCCAGATCGCCGCCTCGACCGCACTCCCTCCGCCTGGGCTGGCCCCTCCACCGCGCCAGGCCACCAGCCTTCTCCCGTGGGCCGGCGCTCTAGCCAGCGCGTGGGTGCCAGCCACACGCCGCCAGCTGGGCCACCCCCAGCGCGCCTCCTCCCGTGGCTGATCCACCGCGCCAGGCCTCGCGGGCCGTCGCCGCTCTACCGGGCCGAGGCGCCCGAGCCTCCAGGCTCTCCGGGCCGCCTCCGCCAGACCGGGCCCGAGTCCCCCGTCGTTTTTTTTTCAGATCAGATATGCCTGAGGTTGCCCCAATTTCACTAAGTCCCAGTAATTTTCTTGTCTGATGCTATATTCAAACATGCATATCTTTTTGTGTGTTGCTCCGATTCACGCATATAATATGTCCAGACGTTCGTGGGATCGTGCTCTACGTTTTATCTGTTGTTGTCATGCATGTTAGAAGTCATCTAGGTGTTTGTATTGCTGTTGCAAGAGTGCATCATGATTTAAACTGCTGCTATGTGATGTTTTTATGTCATCTTTGCCATGTGATATCTTTTAGCTCGTTTGTCCGAATGATGCAAATGACATGTCCACGTGTTCGTCTTGCCATGCTCTACATGTTGTATGTGCTAGGTAGCATGTTAGATTTATTCTTGCCATGCTTATCATCGTTCCAAAGTGCCATGTGGCTGTGATGTTGTTTCACTTGTTACGAAATGCCATATTGTTGAGCTCGTTGCTATCGTTGTGTTTATCTCCATGAAGCATGCTTGTGTGTTTTGGGATCACCATCATGTGTACTTTGATGAGGTGCTTACCACTTGCCATGTTTAGTTTCGAGGTGACTTAAACATGCTCTTTTATATGCCATGATGAAATTGCTGTTTTAGGACTTAGTGGATTTTCACTAAGTCTGAAATCTGTAACGTTCCGATGCCATGTTCGTGTGATGTTCTAGGACAAAGCATGATAGTTTTGGAGTGGATCTTGATTGTTCCTTGTAGTATATATTGTTGTCTTTCCATTCATGTCCTCACATGTTGAGTGGCTGCAGCATGTTTATCTTTTGCTCCAAAGTTTCAATAAAATTCTGCTGCCAGAATTTTATTGTCAAGTTCAATATGTCCAAGTTCATTGCTATTGAACCGTGGCTCCGTTGGGGGTGCACCTTTGGACTTAGTTGCTGTAGTATATGTCTAGTTTGTGTTCATGTTCTTTGCCATGACATTTGAGTGCTGTAGCTTAATTATTTTGTGCTCCGAAGTTGCTATGATGCTGTAATTTTCAGCTTTCGCTCATTTCTTGTTTCGGGCATAACTTTTAGCCCGTAACTCCGATTTCAGCGAATCTTACATGAAACTTGATTGATTTTCCGTGTAGATTAATAATATCAGATTGTTATCATGTTTTGAGGTGTTTTGCTTGAGTGCTATTTTACGTGCTCCGTGTGCATCCTTAGTGCATCCATCATGCATTCATCTTTTTCGAGTGCGCATTGCATCTTGTTGATTGGTGCTTGGTGTGATTGTTTTGTTTAGAGCCGGAAGCAGAGTCTGAGTTCGAGTACGAGCACGAGGTTTCCAACGAGTTTGAGCACGAGGACCCTTCTTACGATCCGAACGACTTCTCTTCAGGCAAGATGACCGAACCCCGATAACATTACTATCTTTGCCTATTGCTAGTAGTTCCGCTCTATAGTTTTGCCTCGATGCCCCTGATCTTCTTGTCAGCCTCCTACATGTAAACCATTGCCATGTTTAACCAACCTACCTATGCAAACCGTTGCTTGGCTAAGTACGCTTCGCTCAGCCCTTCTTATAGCATTGCTAGTTGCAGGTGAAGATCGAAGATGCTTGCTTCATGTTGAAGTTTGGTTGGGTTATATCACACTATATAAATGCTTAAAAATGAAATCATCTATATATTGGCAAGGGTGGAAGGCTAAGCCTTTTGCTTGGTGATTTGTTCCACTCATGCCGTTAGGAACCGTATAAACCGGTGTTATGTTCCTTGATTATGCGTTCCTAACACGGTTGGGGTGTATGGGACCCCCTCGATAAACCGCTAAGTGCTAAGTCTTTTCCAGCAAGTCCCAACATTGGTACTATTTGCCTAATAACAAACTAAACTTGCATAGGGAGTAATTAACCCTCTTTCTTAATCAACAACCCCGGGCCAGTGCTCCACATGAGTGTTGGTCCGAACTGGGGGTCCTGCGGGGCCACCTCAAGGAAACTCGAGGTTTGGTAAAAACCCGTAGCATCACCCATCCGGTCGTGTCCTGAGACTTAGATACGCGCGGCTACTATCAGGGTGTCGACACGCCGGGAGGATTTGCTGGATTAGCCTTACCTTAGTTCGGTATATCTTGAGCACGGGATTCCGAGGATACTCGGGTCTTCCCACTTTGGAATTGCGACTCCGCGGATCGTGGGCTTGTAATGGGTCAAGTTGGAACACCCCTGCAGGGTTTGAACTTTCGAAAGCCGTGCCCGCGGTTATGTGGCAGATGGGAGCTTGTTAATATCCGGTTGTAGAAAACTTGACACAATGTTTCTAATACACTACCAGTGTGTATTCCGTGACTGTCAATTTCCGAATAGGGATTCGGGAGTTGAACACGGAGGGGTTATGTTTGTGGAGCTTGTAGCTAGGATCACTTCGTGATCACTTCTCACCGAGGCTTTCTCTTCTCGCTCTCACTCACGTAAGCTAGATGCTAGTTGCTGCTGCAGACACTTATTCTTTTCTTCAGCCTTATCCTCTCCCAAAGGCTTAAATAGTCTTGTTACCCGGAAACGGGATTGCTGAGTCCTCTGTGGCTCACAATTACTTCACACACCAGATGCAGGTCCAGCTGTGAGCTATCCAGGTGATGGCACCGAGCTGGATTGGGAGTACGACGAGGAGCATAGTCGGTACTATGTGCAATACCCGGATGATCATTAGTGGAGACTCCTACTAGGATTCGATCCGCCTGTGGTTTATTTATTTCAGTTTGGTATCTTGACATTTGGATTTTGCCCTTAGAGGGTTGTGATGTTCTTAATGTATGACGATTGAGACTTGATTTGTAATTCTATGACGTGGCGAGTGTAAGCCAACTATTTATGTTTACAATCCCCTCTTTTACATGAGATGTGCAAAGATTACCAAACTTGAGATCATTCTAGGATGGATTTATGCCTTTAAGTCGTGCCTCGACACGTAGGAGGTATAACTCCATCCTGGGCATTACAAGTTGGTATCAGAGCCTTCTCCGACCTAGGAGCCCCCACTGTTTGATCGAATCGTTGACGGTCGAGTCTAGGCACACACTGAAAACTTTTTGAGTCCTATATTATATCGGAGAGTAGGATTTCTTTGCTTCTCATCCCCTTTCTCTCTGGTGAGGACTCCTGACGACTACTCTTGTCTCTCCTATCTTCAAAAATTGCACCAATTTTTTTTTTTAGGAATCTCGCGAGTATTCTGGGATTGTTTCGATGTTCTTGTGACAAGGATATTGTTCTCGATGCCTCCTGTTCCCGGGGAGTTGAGCTTCGGGGTATTGTTGTCACAAGCATATCGCGGCAGTACTAAATACTTAAGACGGCCGACATCGAAAATCTCTCCTATACGGCCAGTGGCAAGATAACCCCGACATCACCCAGTACTTGGGAGGTAGTTCGGGAGTATTGCCATAGCTTGTTATAGTGGATGCCTTTCGAAGGTCCAAGGTACACAGTTTCCGAGAAAGACTGGTTATGTGTTGAAGGATGGATACACCTGGATGTAGGTTTAGAGTTGATTGCGCGGTGCTTCCCGTGTATCCCCAACACCTGATTGCATAACTGGAATCTTTCGGAAATCTATAGGTGGGTTTTATCCAGTAGATCGTAGGCATTCTTCCAACGAATGCAGGTTAGAATATCGGGGTTCTACATTGAGTGAAGGGGTTATATGACCGATGTTACTATCAGGAGTTGCATCTTAAAGGATCCTTGGCTATGCTGATCCGGGGATTGCAAAACCTTTTCGTAACGCGTTCATATGCTTTCAGCACAAAGATGTTAGAACGAAACTCCTCTCTTGTGTTTGTTCCCGTCTGTACCTTGTTGTTTTCTTATTTTATCCTTTTGTCCCCTATGTGGCTTCTCGTGAAGATTGATGTTATCTTTTAACTGAGAATATCATTCGTTCCTCTTGTTCGAATGATTTCATTCGTTCTTATTGTTCGAATGATTATTGTGAAGACTTGTTGCAATTCATTCCATTGATTCAGCTTATACCTTTTGTCAATCAATTGCTGATTCGTGGTCATCTCTTACAGGATGGCTCCGAAAAAGGTTCCCAACGCTAACCCAGAGGTGGAAGAGATCCCAGATCGTCCTCCTTCCCCTCCTCCTCCGCCTGAGGCTTGGAGAGCAATTATGCAGACTACAGCTCAGAACACTCAGTTGTTGATGCAGATGATGCAACAGATGCAAGCTAATCAAGCTAATCAGGGTATTCCAGGGAACCAAGGCAACTTCTTCAACCAGCAGCACCATGCTACTCTTAACCAGTTCTTGGCCAACAATCCTAAAGCTTTTAGTTACTGTGTCGACCCTCTTGATGCTGAAGATTGGTTAACCGACATAAAGAAGCATTTTGAGTGCAGTAACGTGAAGGAAGATGATTATGTGAAGTTTGCAGCCTTCCAACTGAAAGATCAAGTAGCTGATTGGTGGCAGCAGTACAAAGACTCCAGGCTAGGTCAAGTGATCTCTTGGGAGAATTTCTGCAAGGACTTTCGCTCTCACCACATTCCTACAAGTGTCATCGAGGGTATGCGTGAGCAATTCCGCAACCTGAAGCAGGGCTCCATGACAGTCTATCAGTATAATGTCAAGTTCCAAAACCTCGCTCGTTATGCTAAGCAAGACATTCCTGATGCCAAGAGTAAAATCTATCAGTTCCGTGGAGGTCTCAAAGATGAACTTCAGCTTGCTCTCACTTTGTTCGAGCCGGATGAATTCGACAAGTTCTATAACATGGCTTTGAAACAAGAAGCAGCTCAGCTTAAGATGGAGGCTTCTAAGAAGAGAATTCGAGATGCCGTTCACTCTTCCTCATCGTCTCAGTTGGTCTCGAAGCATCAGAAATTCTGGCTTCCTCCTCCTCCAGTGATTCGAGCTCCATACAACAACTCCAACAACAAGAACTCTAGTGGTCGTGGTTTCTCCCACTCACCTAACCCGAGCAACCAGTCGAAGAAGCAGTTTCAGTCTCAAGGCTCCAAGTCCAGTGGCTCTCATTTCCGTCCTCTCTCAGAAGTGACTTGCAACAAATGCACTCAGAAAGGTCACTATGCCAACCGATTTCTGAATCTGAAGCGTCTTCCTCCTCCTCCACCTGTGAGTTCAGCTATTGTCAGGCATGATCCAAAGGCAGCAAGGGTCAATCTGATGAATGCAGCGCAAGCGGAGAATTCTTCTGATGTCATTTTGGGTAACCTTCCAGTTAACTCTTTTCCAGCTAAAGTGTTATTCGATTCGGGTGCTTCATGTTCTTTCATGTCTCAACCATTTGCATCCAAGTATAATGTTGACATCAAAAGTTTGCCAAGGGAGTTATCAGTTGTTTCTCCGGGGAGACGAATGCATTCCAGTATATATGCTCCGGATGTTTCTATTCGCATGGGTGATTATCGATTTTTGGCTTCTCCGGTGATTCTCGGCAATTCTGACATCGACCTCATCCTCGGAATGGATTGGCTTTCTCAGCACGATGCTCACATTGATTGTGCTTAGAAGGAAGTCAAGATGACTCATTCTGATGAAGATGTGATTATCTTCGCCTCCAGGGATAACACTATCAGATTTTTCTCTCTCAATGATAAGTGCGAAATTAATGCCATATCTCAAATTCCGGTGGTGAACGAATATCAAGACGTCTTTCCTGAAGAACTTCCAGGCATGCCTCCACACCGTCAGGTGGAATTTGTCATTGAACTCGAGCCGGGTACTGAGCCAGCATGCCGGCGTCCGTACAAGCTCTCTCCGGATGAATTGAAGGAATTGAAGAAGCAGCTTGATAAGCAGGAGAGTATGGGTCTCATCAGACCTAGTACGTCTCCGTGGGGCTGTGGTGTCTTGTTTGTCAAGAAGAAAGATGGCACGGAGCGTCTCTGTGTTGACTACCGGCCATTGAACAAGAAGACGATTAAGAACAAGTATCCGCTCCCCAACATCAACGAACTCTTTGAGCAGCTCAAGGGAGCTAAAGTGTTCTCTAAGCTTGACCTCCGAATGGGCTATCATCAAATTCGCATTCGCGAGGAAGACAGTCCCAAGACGGCCTTCAGAACGAGCTACGGTTCATACGAGTATACCGGCATGTCCTTCGGTCTCGCCAATGCTCCTCCTACCTTTTCGAGGATGATGCATTACATCTTCAACCCCTATACTGGCGAGTTTGTGCTTGTGTATCTGGATGATATTCTGGTATTTTCCAAGAATGAAGAAGATCACGAAAAGCACTTACGCCTGGTTCTTGATCGACTCCGAGAGCATAAATTCTATGCCAAGTTCTCCAAGTGCGAGTTTTGGCTCGATAAGGTTTTGTACCTGGGCCACATCATCTCGGCTGACGGTATTGCGGTTAATCCCGAGAAAGTTGAAGCAATTGTCAACTGGGAAGCTCCTCAGAACGTCAAGCAGCTCCGCAGTTTTCTGGGTCTTGCCAGCTATTGCAGAAGATTCGTTGAGAACTTCTCCAAGATTGCCAAGCCTCTTTCCAACTTGCTTCAGAAGAATGTCAAATACTTTTGGTCTCCAGAGTGTGAAGTGGCATTCAAAACTCTCAAAGAAAAGCTTGTCTCTGCTCCAGTTCTGACTCCTCCAGACGAGTCCAAGCCCTATGAAGTATTCTGTGATGCTTCTCTTCAAGGTCTTGGTGGTGTGCTTATGCAAGATAAGAGAATTATGGCATACACTTCTCGTCAGCTCAAGCCAAGTGAGAAGAACTATCCCACACATGATCTCGAGCTAGCAGCTGTGGTACATGCTTTGATCACGTGGAGACATCTGTTGTTGGGCAGAAAGGTCGACATCTTCACTCATCACAAGAGCTTGAAGTACATCTTCACACAGCCGCATCTGAACCTCCGTCAGACTCGTTGGGTTGAAATGATCCGAGAGTATAATCCCAGCATTGAATACACTCCTGGCAAGGCGAATGTGATTGCAGATGCTTTGAGCAGAAAGGCATATTGCAACAACCTTCTTGTCAAGCCGTACCAGCCTGAGCTTTGTGAAGCATTCAGGAAACTCAATCTTCAAGTTGTTCCGCAGGGTTTTCTTGCAAATCTCCAAATTGCTCCTACCTTGGAAGATCAAGTCCGTGAGGCCCAACTCAGTGATACCATGGTGAAGAAAGTGAAACATGGGATTGCAAAGGGCACTCCAAAATACAAGTGCTTCCGTGTTGATGAGAGAGATACCTTGTTCTTCGAGGACAGACTCGTTGTTCCCAAAGGTGATCTCAGGAAGCTCATAATGGAAGAAGCTCATGATTCTCTCCTTTCCATTCATCCTGGCAGTTCCAAGATGTATCAAGACCTCAAGCAGTCTTTCTGGTGGACACGCATGAAAAGGGAGATTGCCCAATTCGTGAACGAATGTGATGTATGCAGAAGAGTGAAAGCAGAACATCAACGTCCAGCCGGTCTTCTCCAACCTCTTCCTATCCCCGAGTGGAAGTTCGACCACATTGAAATGGACTTCGTCACTGGTTTTCCTAAATCCAAGCGAGGAAATGATGCTATCTTTGTGGTGATTGACAAGCTTACCAAAGTCGCTCACTTTCTTCCAGTCAAAGAATCAATCAATGCAGCTCAACTTGCAGAGCTGTACACTTCCAGAATTGTGTCCCTACATGGCATTCCTCAAGTTATATCCTCAGACCGTGGAAGCTTGTTCACATCAAGGTTCTGGGACTCCTTTCAGTCCGCCATGGGCACTAAGATCAGGTTCAGCACTGCTTTTCACCCTCAGACTAGTGGTCAAGTCGAGCGCGTGAATCAGATTCTAGAAGACATGCTCAGAGCCTGTGTCATCTCCTTCGGCATGAAATGGGAAGACTGCCTTCCATTTGCCGAGTACTCTTACAACAACAGCTTTCAAGCAAGTGCAGGCAAAGCACCGTTTGAAATTCTCTATGGCAGAAAGTGCCGTACCCCTCTCAACTGGTCTGAAACAGGCGAACGTCAACTTCTTGGCAATGACTTGATCTCAGAAGCCGAAGAAATGTGCAAAGTCATACGTGAGAATCTCAAGGCCGCTCAGTCGCGCCAGAAGAGCTACTATGACGGCAAGCATCGTGATTTGGCCTTCAACATCGATGATCATGTCTATCTCCGAGTTTCCCCGATGAAAGGCACCCAAAGATTCGGTATCAAAGGAAAACTTGCTCCTAGATACGTCGGGCCTTTCAAGATTCTTGGCAAGAGAGGCGATCTAGCCTATCAACTTGAGCTCCCTCCCAACTTCGCAAATGTTCATGATGTCTTCCATGTGTTTCAACTTCGCAAATGCTTCAAGGCACCTGAGCGCATGATTCTATTTGAAGAGATTGATCTTCAACAAGACCTGTCCTACCGAGAGCATCCAGTTGCTATTCTCGAAGAAACCAAACGCAAGACCCGCAACAAGTCCATCAAATTTCTGAAAGTCAAGTGGTCACATCACACCGACCGAGAAGCTACCTGGGAACGAGAAGATCATCTTCGTTCCGAGTACCCTTCCTTTTTCCAGTCCTAGATCTCGGGACGAGATCTTTTTGTAGTAGAGGAGAGTTTGTAATGCCCAGGATGTAATACTTTCCCTTTTGGGTATATAATATATCTCCGGCTTCATCTATTTCCATTCCGGGTTCTTTGTCTTTCGGGTTTTCGTCGTGTGTTGTGTGCGTGTGTGGCATTCATTCATATCATGTAGACATGTGCATCGCATTGCATTTGTGTTGACGGTTGCATCCGGTTCCGCGTGTTTCTTCCCATTGTCCGTTTCGCGTTCCGGAGCTCCCTCACGTGTCCGTGACGTCCCGTAGGCCTACTTTGTTGTTTGGGCGTGTAACGTTACCGGTGTGCCGCGAGGTTGTTGTGTGTGTTGTTGTTTTGTTGTGTGCAACCCGCCTCTCAAATCTCGTCGCGTTTGGACTCCGTGTGCTATCCCAGCAGTTATCCGTGTGGGTCCAAAGTGCCTTCACTTCGTGTCCCAGAAACACCCCTACTGCAGTCTTCTGCTCCCTCCTAGGTCCTCCTAGACTACCCCCGCGATCGGATCCGTCGGATCGCGATCAGAGGGCTCCTAGCGCCCCTAAATCTCCCCTAACCCTAAAAAATCTGCTATATATTAGACCCCTAGGTCTAATTTGGGCATCCCTAGCCTCTTCTCCACTCCTCCCTTTTTTTTCAGATCCAGCCATCCCCTTCCTCTCCATCTGGCCAGTTCCCGAGGGAACCAGCCAGATCCATCGCACCACCGAGCCGCACCGACCAACTCCTTCGATCCCGCAAGGTCAACGCCCTCGGGGCGCTCGTCCTTCGCTCGATCGGATCGGCAAGGAGGGCCGATCGATCGCCTCCGCTTCGAGGCCCGCCCCAGCCTCGCTTCGCCTCCTCGACCGAGGACCACTTCATCGGCCTCGCCTCCTCCTCTTGGGCCTCACCGCCGCCCGAGGCCCGCGCGCCACCTCTCCGTCGAAGTGGCCCAGGGGACCACTTCCCCGTCTCCGCCAACGGGCCTCTCCTTCGCCCGCGGCCCAGATCGCCGCCTCGACCGCACTCCCTCCGCCTGGGCTGGCCCCTCCACCGCGCCAGGCCACCAGCCTTCTCCCGTGGGCCGGCGGTCGAGCCAGCGCATGGGTGCCAGCCGCACGCCGCCAGCTGGGCCGCCCCCAGCGCGCCTCCTCCCGTGGCTGATCCACCGCGCCAGGCCTCGTGGGCCGTCGCCGCTCTACCGGGCCGAGGCGCCCGAGCCTCCAGGCTCTCCGGGCCGCCTCCGCCAGACCGGGCCCGAGTCCCCCGTCGTTTTTTTTTCCAGATCAGATCTGCCTGAGGTTGCCCCAATTTCACTAAGTCCCAGTAATTTTCTTGTCTGATGCTATATTCAAACATGCATATCTTTTTGTGTGTTGGTCCGATTCGCGCATATAATATGCCCAGACGTTCGTGGGATCATGCTCTACGTTTTATCTGTTGTTGTCATGCATGTTAGAAGTCATCTAGGTGCTTGTATTGCTGTTGCAAGAGTGCATTATGATTTAAACTGCTGCTATGTGATGTTTTTATGTCATCTTTGCCATGTGATATCTTTTAGCTCGTTTGTCCGAATGATGCAAATGACATGTCCACGTGTTCGTCTTGCCATGCTCTACATGTTGTATGTGCTAGGTAGCATGTTAGATTTATTCTTGCCATGCTTATCATCGTTGCAAAGTGCCATGTGGCTGTGATGTTGTTTCACTTGTTACGAAATGCCATATTGTTGAGCTCGTTGCTATCGTTGTGTTTATCTCCATGAAGCATGCTTGTGTGTTTTGGGATCACCATCATGTGTACTTTGATGAGGTGCTTACCACTTGCCATGTTTAGTTTAGAGGTGACTTAAACATGCTCTTTTATATGCCATGATGAAATTGCTGTTTTAGGACTTAGTGGATTTTCACTAAGTCTGAAATCTGTAACGTTCCGATGCCATGTTCGTGTGATGTTCTAGAACAAAGCATGATAGTTTTGGAGTGGATCTTGATTGTTCCTTGTAGTATATATTGTTGTATTTCCATTCATGTCCTCACATGTTTATTTGAGTGGCTGTAGCATGTTTATCTTTTGCTCCAAAGTTTCAATAAAATTCTGCTGCCAGAATTTTATTGTCAAGTTCAATATGTCCAAGTTCATTGCTATTGAACCGTGGCTCCGTTGGGGGTGCACCTTTGGACTTAGTTGCTGTAGTATATGTCTAGTTTGTGTTCATGTTCTTTTCCATGACATTTGAGTGCTGTAGCTTAATTATTTTGTGCTCCGAAGTTGCTATGATGCTGTAATTTTCAGCTTTCGCTCATTTCTTGTTTCGGGCATAACTTTTAGCCCGTAACTCCGATTTCAGCGAATCTTACATGAAACTTGATTGATTTTCCGTGTAGATTAATAATATAAGATTGTTATCATGTCTTGAGGTGTTTTGCTTGAGTGCTATTTTACGTGCTCCGTGTGCATCCTTAGTGCATCCATCATGCATTCATCTTTTTCGAGTGCACATTGCATCTTGTTGATTTGTGCTTGGTGTGATTGTTTTGTTTAGAGCCGGAAGCAGAGTCTGAGTTCGAGTACGAGCACGAGGTTTCCAACGAGTTTGAGCACGAGGACCCTTCTTACGATCCGAACGACTTCTCTTCAGGCAAGATGACCGAACCCCGATAACATTACTATCTTTGCCTATTGCTAGTAGTTCCGCTCTATAGTTTTGCCTCGATGCCCATGATCTTCTTGTCAGCCTCCTACATGTAAACCATTGCTATGTTTAACCAACCTACCTATGCAAACCGTTGCTTGGCTAAGTACGCTTCGCTCAGCCCTTCTTATAGCATTGCTAGTTGCAGGTGAAGATCGAAGATGCTTGCTTCATGTTGAAGTTTGGTTGGGTTATATCACACTATATAAATGCTTAAAAATGAAATCATCTATATATTGGCAAGGGTGGAAGGCTAAGCCTTTTGCTTGGTGATTTGTTCCACTCATGCCGTTAGGAACCGTATAAACCGGTGTTATGTTCCTTGATTATGCGTTCCTAACACGGTTGGGGTGTATGGGACCCCCTCGATAAACCGCTAAGTGCTAAGTCTTTTCCAGCAAGTCCCAACATTAGTACTATTTGCCTAATAACAAACTAAACTTGCATAGGGAGTAATTAACCCTCTTTCTTAATCAACAACCCCGGGCCAGTGCTCCACATGAGTGTTGGTCCGAACTGGGGGTCCTGCGGGGCCACCTCAAGGAAACTCGAGGTTTGGTAAAAACCCGTAGCATCACCCATCTGGTCGTGTCCTGAGACTTAGATACGCGCGGCTACTATCAGGGTGTCGACACGCCGGGAGGATTTGCTGGATTAGCCTTACCTTAGTTCGGTATATCTTGAGCACGGGATTCCGAGGATACTCGGGTCTTCCCACTTTGGAGTTGCGACTCCGCGGATCGTGGGCTTGTAATGGGTCAAGTTGGAACACCCGTGCAGGGTTTGAACTTTCGAAAGCCGTGCCCGCGGTTATGTGGCAGATGGGAGCTTGTTAATATCCGGTTGTAGAAAACTTGACACAATGTTTCTAATACACTACCAGCGTGTGTTCCGTGACTGTCAATTTCCGAATAGGGATTCGGGAGTTGAACACGGAGGGGTTATGTTTGTGGAGCTTGTAGCTAGGATCACTTCGTGATCACTTCTCGCCGAGGCTTTCTCTTCTCGCTCTCACTCACGTAAGCTAGATGCTAGTTGCTGCTGCAGACACTTATTCTTTTCTTCAGCCTTATCCTCTCCCAAAGGCTTAAATAGTCTTGTTACCCGGAAACGGGATTGCTGAGTCCTCTATGGCTCACTGTTACTTCACACACCAGATGCAGGTCCAGCTGTGAGCTATCCAGGTGATGGCACCGAGCTGGATTGGGAGTACGACGAGGAGCGTAGTCGGTACTATGTGCGATACCCGAATGATCATTAGTGGAGACTCCTACTAGGATTCGATCCGCCTGTGGTTTATTTATTTCAGTTTGGTATCTTGACATTTGGATTTTGCCCTTAGAGGGTTGTGATGTTCTTAATGTATGATGATTGAGACTTGATTTGTAATTCTGTGACGTGGCGAGTGTAAGCCAACTATTTATGTTTACAATCCCCTCTTTTACATGAGATGTGCAAAGATTACCAAACTTGAGATCATTCTAGGATGGATTTATGCCTTTAAGTCGTGCCTCGACACGTAGGAGGTATAACTCCATCCTGGGCATTACATTATGCTTTAGAGACTGCCACATTCACTTTAAATAGGGCACCGTCTAAATCCGTTGAGACGACACCGTATGAACTTTGGTTTGGCAAGAAACCTAAGTTGTCGTTTCTAAAAGTTTGGGGATGCGAAGCTTATGTCAAGAAACTTCAACCTGAAAAGCTCGAACCCAAATCGGAAAAATGCGTCTTCATAGGATACCCTAAGGAAACTATTGGGTCCACCTTCTACCTCAGATCCGAAGGCAAGGTCTTCGTTGCCAAGAATGGATCCTTTCTGGAGAAAGAGTTTCTCTCGAAAGAAGTAAGTGGGAGGAAAGTGGAACTTGATGAGGTGATTGTCACCTCTTCCGAACCGGAAAGTAGCGTAGCGCAGGAAGATGTTCCTGTGGTGCCTGCACCAACTAGGGAGGAAGTTAATGATGATGGTCATGAAGCTTCAGATCAAGTTACTACTGAACTTCGTAGGTCCACAAGGACATGTTCCGCACCAGAGTGGTACGGCAACCCTGTCCTGGAAATCATGTTGTTAGACAACGGTGAACCTTCGAACTATGAAGAAGCGATGGCGGGCCCGGATTCCAACAAATGGCTTGAAGCCATGAAATCCGAGATAGGATCCATGTATGAAAACAAAGTATGGACTTTGGTGGACTTGCCCGATGATCGGCACGCCATAGAAAATAAATGGATCTTTAAGAAGAAGACTGACGCGGATGGTAATGTGACCATCTATAAGGCTCGACTTGTCGCTAAAGGTTATCGACAAGTTCAAGGAATTGACTACGATGAGACTTTCTCTCCCATAGCGATGCTGAAGTCCGTCCGAATCATGTTAGCAATTGCCGCATTCTATGATTATGAGATATGGCAAATGGACGTCAAAACGGCATTCCTTAATGGCTTCCTCAAGGAAGAACTGTATATGATGCAGCTGGAAGGTTTTGTCGATTCTGAGAATGCTAACAAGGTATGCAAGCTCCAGCGCTCAATCTATGGGCTGGTGCAAGCATCTCGGAGTTGGAACATTCGCTTTGATGAGGTGATCAAAGCGTTTCGGTTTATACAGACTTGGGGAGAAGCCTGTATTTAAAAGAAAGTGAGTGGGAGCTCTGTAGCATTTCTCATATTATATGTGGATGATATATTGCTGATGGGAAATGATGTAGAATTCTTGGAAAGCATAAAGGCCTCCCCCTGGGCACGCCCCTGCCTCGTGGGCCCCATGACACTCCACCAACGTATCTCCGGATCCCATATATCCACTTTCGGGGAGAAAAAATCAGAGAGGAAGAATTATCGCGTTTTACGATACGGAGCCGCCGCCAAGCCCTAATCTCTCTCGGGAGGGCTGATCTGGAGTCCGTTCGGGGCTCCGAAGAGTGGAAATCGTCGCCATCATCATCATCAACCTTCCTCCATCACCAATTTCATGATGCTCATCACCGTGCGTGAGTAATTCCATCGTAGGCTTGCTGGACGGTGATGGGTTGGATGAGATCTATCATGTAATCGAGTTAGTTTTGTTAGGGTTTGATCCCTAGTATCCACTATGTTCTGAGATTGATGTTGCTATGACTTTGCTATGCTTAATGCTTGTCACTAGGGCCCGAGTGCCATGATTTCAGATCTGAACGTATTATGTTTTCATGAATATATGTGTGTTCTTGATCCTATCTTGCAAGTCTATAGTCACCTACTATGTGTTATGATCCGGCAACCCCGAAGTGACAATAATCGAGACCACTCCCGCTGATGACCGTAGTTTGAGGAGTTCATGTATTCACTATGTGTTAATGCTTTGGTCTGGTACTCTATTAAAAGGAGGCCTTAATATCCCTTAGTTTCCAATAGGACCCCCCTGCCACGGGAGGGTAGGACAAAGATGTCATGCAAGTTCTTTTCCATAAGCACGTATGACTATATTCGGAATACATGCCTACATTACATTGTTGAACTGGAGCTAGTTCTGTGTCACCCTAGGTTATAACTTCTACATGATGAATTGCATCCGACATAATTCCCCATCACCGATCCAATGCCTACGAGCTTTTCCCATATTGCTTGTTGCTTATTTACTTTTCCGTTGTTACTATTACAAAAACTACAAAAAACACTACCGTTACTTTTATTGCTTCTACCGCTATCTCCATATTACTTTGCTACTAAACTATCTTGCTGCAGATACTAAGTTTCCAGGTGTGGTTGAATTGACAACTCAATTGCTAATACTTAAGAGTATTCTTTGGCCCCCCTTGTGTCGAATCAATAAATTGGGTTGAATACTCTACCCTCGAAAACGGTTGCGATCCCCTACACTTGTGGGTTATCAAGACTATTTTCTGGCGCCGTTGCCGGGGAGCATAGCTCTATTCTTTAAGACACTTGGGATTTATATCTGTTGATTACTATGAAGAACTTGAAGGACTAAAAAACCAAGATCTTACCCTCAACAACGAGGGGAAGTAAGGAACTGCCATCTAGCTCTGCACTTGATTCACCATCTGTTATGGGTAAATTTGCGACACCGACTCATGCTATTGAATATGATATGTCGTATGTTCTTGATGATGCCACTTCTGCTATGTATGATGAAACTACTTCTATGCTTGATAATACTATGCCACTAGGTGAATTTCTAGATGAAAAAATTGCTAAGGTTAGGGAGAATGCAAATATTGAAACTGATAATATTTATGAAAGTGATGATGATGCTTCTCCCCCTAGATATGAATTGCCTATTGTTCCTGAGGGTTATGTTATGGATGAAGAAACTGCTAGAGACTTTCTTGCTTGCAACGATAGATATGCTCTTAAGAAATTATTAGCTAAGCTGAAAGAAAAGTCCTTGAATGCTAGAATGAAACATGACCCTACTTTTGCTACTTCACCTATCTTTGTTACTGATAAGGATTATGAATTCTTTGTTGATCATGAGTTAATTACTTTGGTTGAATCTGATCCTTTCCATGGCTATGAGTTTGAAACTTTTGTGGCACATCTTACTAAGTTGAATGATATAGCCACCCTGTTTACCAATGATGAAAAGATTCGTTATTACTATATCCTTAAGTTATTTCCATTCTCGCTAAAGGGTGATGCTAAGACTTGGTTTAATTCTCTTGATCCTGGTTGTGTGCGTAGTCCCCAGGACATGATGTATTACTTCTCTGCTAAATATTTTCCAGCTCATAAGAAACAAGCTGCCTTACGGGAAATATATAACTTTGTGCAAATTGAAGAAAAGAGTCTCCCACAAACTTGGGGGAGGCTTCTCCAATTACTTAATGCTTTGCCTGATCATCCTCTTGAGAGGAATGCTATACTTGATGTCTTTTATAATGGACTAACCAATGCTTCCAGAGACCACCTGGATAGTTGTGCTGGTTGTGTTTTCAGGGAAAGAACAGTTGATCAAGATGAATTACTATTGAATAATATGTTGGCCAATGAAAATAATTGTACACTTCCTGAACTAGCCCCTAAGCCAACTCCGAAGAAAAGATGTGTTCTATTTCTCAGTCCTGAAGATATGCAAGAGGCAAAGAAATCTATGAAAGAAAAAGGTATTAAAGCTAAAGATGTTAAGAATTTACCGCCTATTGAAGAAATACATGGTCTTGATAACCCGATACAACTAGTAAAGGTAAATTCTCTTTATAGACTTGATGAAGGTGATATCCCTCGTTATAAGTCTGCTAGCCAGTGCTTAGATGAGTTTGATAATTTTATTGTGAAACAAGAAAACTTCAATGCTTATGTTGGTAGATAATTGCAACATAATTCTTATATGATTGAACGCTTGAGTGATTATCTTTCTAGAGTTAAAGGTGAACTGAAACTCATTAGTATGCATGCTTCTATGATTACCACTCAAGTAGAACAAGTACTTAAATCTCAGAATGATTTGCTCAATGAATTAAATAGTAAGAATAATGACTATACTATTAGAGTTGCTACTAGAGGTGGTAAAATGACTCAAGACCCTTTGTATCCTGAGGGCCACCCTAAGAGAATTGAGAAAGATTCTCAAAGAGCTAATTTAGATACACCTAGTTCTTCTAAGAATAAGAAGAAAAAAAATGACAGAACTTTGCATGCTTCTAGTGAACATGTAGATGGCACACATGAGAATCCTAATGATATCTCTGTTTCTGATGCGGAGACACAATCTGGTAATGAATATGAACCTAGTGATAATATTAATTATTATGTTCATGATGATGCTCAACCTAGCAATGATAATGATGTAGGGATTGAACCTGCTGTTGATCTTGATAACCCACAATCAATGAATCAACGTTATGATAAGAGAGACTTTGTTGCTAGGAAGCACGGTAGGGAAAGAGAACCATGGGTTCATAAACCCATGCCTTTTCCTCCGAAACCATCCAAGAAAAAGGATGATGAGGATTTTGAGCGCTTTGCTGAAATGATTAGACCTATCTTTTTGCGTATGCGTTTGACTGATGTGCTTAAAGCAAATCCTCATGCTAAGTATATGAAAGATATTATTACCAATAAAAGAAAGATACCTGAAGTAGAAATTTCCACCATGCTTGCTAATTACACTTTTAAAGGTGGAATACCTAAGAAACTAGGAGATCCATGAGTACCCACTATACCTTGCTCCACTAAAAGAAACTATGTTAAAACTGCTTTATGTGATCTTGGAGCCGGTGTTAGTGTTATGCCTCTGTCTTTATATCGTAGACTTGACTTGAGTAAGTTGACACCTACTGAAATACCTTTGCAAATGGCTGATAAATCAACTGCTATACGCGTCGGTATTTGTGAGGATGTGCCTGTTGTGGTTGCAAATGTTTTTTTTGATAGAAAGACTGTAAGGGAACCCCCTACAGTATAATTGGTGCAACAAACCCAAATTGCAAGTACCATGCCTTGAACCTAGGTGGGTGGGAAGGCATCAGCCCCTTCCCACCACTAGGCTATGCCTTAGTCTGCTTTGTGGTTGCAAATGTTACTATTCTAACGGACTTTGTTATACTTGATATTCCCGAGGACGATAGTATGTCTATTATCCTTGGTAGACCCTTTTTGAATACTGTAGGGGCTGTTATTGATTGCAACAAAGGCAATATCACTTTTCATGTCAATGGTAATGAGCATACGGTAAACTTTCCGAGGAAACAACCTCAGGTCCACATTATCAATTATATTGGGAAAATTTCGACTATTACTATTGGAGGTTTTGAATTTCCTCTTCCCACAGTCAAGAAGACATATGATATTCTTATTGTTCGGGACATACATATCCCCATTGAGGTAACCTAGTGTTATTCGAAAATTCTCCGGTTTCATGTTATTCGGAAAGAGTTTATTAACAAGACCTGATCAACCTTGTTAATGGATTTCTTTTGATGAGCATGAGATAGGTGAATCTAGATAGCACAACCTTCTGTACCCTCCTTTTACTTTCTGTTAATTAGGATGAATAAAGTAAAAATAGTATTTTCTATATGTTTCCAGACTTATCCATGCAATAAAAAAATACCCCGAAAATAAAAGTTCTCCAAATGCCCTGAAAATGTAATATGATTTTTTCTAGAATATTTGAGAATATATGGCATAGAACACACAACGAGGGGAGCCAGCACCTGGCCATGAGGGTCCAGGGCGCGCCCACCCTCACTAGGCGCACCCCCTGCCTCTTGGGCCCCACGTGCCCCCCTCCCACTTATTCCTGCACCCATACTCTTCTTCTTCCTCCCAAAAAAATCACCAACCAGCTCAAGCATGAGTTCTAGCTCATCTTACTGCCATTTTCGATCTCCTTGCTCAAAGCACCATTCACCAAACTGTTTGGGGAGATTGTTCCTTGGTATGTGACTCCTCCATTGGTCCAATTAGTTTTTGGTCTAGTGCTTTATTTATTGCAAATTTTTTCTGCTGTGGTGACCTTGTTCTTGAGCTTGCATGTCAAATTTCCTTGGTCCCAAGTAGTTCTAATGCATGATATAGTCTCTAGGCACTAGTAGGAGTTGTTGCTATCAATCTTGTTGATTTTGGTCAACTTTTATTTTGAGTTACTAAAAATTTCAGAAAAATGCATAGGAAAATCTTCCAAGGTGGTTCTTCAAGGAAGCAAGAACCGAGGCTCGCGTTTCATGAGTCGGACGATGAACTACCGAGGGAAGCAGAAGTGCGGCCTTATGAATGGCCGTCAGGCGACTTTATGGTTCAGGTTGGCATCAAGGAGGAATTTGACGCATATGTGCGCAACGCTAACCTCGAGGGCTTCATACAAGATAAGTGCCCTCAATACCGTGGCTTAACTGATACCTTTGTGAGAAGGTTTAAATTTTCATCTACATGCAATTCTCACACTGTTCTGTTTGACCTTTATGATAAATCTTACACCATGGACTTAGAGGATTTTAATGATGCTTGTAAGCTCCCGCAATGGGGCAGTATGGGTGATCCTCGCAAATCTGAATTTAGAGATTTCCTTGCTAGTATCACTGTGGGGGAATCCAGAGAAATCACACAGGCTACCACAGGGGGCATTCATTTTCCTGCTATCCATTACTTTGCTCTCTTTATTGGTAGATGCATAAACGGTAAAGATGAGGCTTGCCACATGTGTGTCCTTGATCTTAGTGTTCTCAAGAGTGATGTACTAGGTGATAGACAATATAACTTGGGAGCCATTGTTGCACGTAGGCTACATCATAATGGTTTGAAGGAGATTTATTTGGTGGGATTTTTGCCACTCACATAGCCCGCCGTCTTGGTGTGCATGTCCATGAAAATGATGAACCTTTACCGCCTGCTCATTTGGATTACCATGCTATGACTAGTCACCGGTTTATAGAGAGGGATGAACAATCCCTCAAATATCGACTAATCTTTAACAGGCGTCATGCCGTCCCTATTACTCTTCCTGCCCCTACTTTGTTTGACTTTCAGGAAAAAGGAAGATATACTATAACCAGAGAGGAGGCAAATGAGTATCATAATATGATGGAAGCAGCCCGCCTTCGAGCTGCAACTCAGCAAGGAGTAGTTGCTGCATCCCAGTACAACCCCAACTACGACTTTGGATATCCGTCAGGCCAATACTGGCCATAGACCAACTTAGGCCAAAAGCCTAAGCTTGGGGGAGTACGTGTTTCTCACCGACTTTACACTCATGTTCACACACTTATTCTAGTTGTCGGTGCTCACACTCTTTAATTGTACCATCCATGTTTAGTTTCAATTCTTTTTCTTAGTCTTTTTCTTGTGTGTTAGAAAAACCTTAAGAAAAACAAAAAATATTAGTTGTAGCTTTTAGCTAGTTTACTTTCTTGCTTGTAGTAGTAATTAAAAGAAACCCAAAAAGATTTCTCGTTCTTCTTTTGCTTGTTGGGAGCTTTCCCTTGTAAATAGTTTCTTTTCTTTTCTTTGGGGGTCAAGAGTAGAAGACCTTGATCAAAATGCTTAGTGGCTCTCATATGCTTTATTGTTGATTTAACATTGAGCCATATTACCTTGTCTTCTTTCTTGTATTAAATGCTTGCAGATTCCGGCTTAGTCCAATGCACATACACTATTATTATTTTCCACACCGTTCGGTCATGCGAGTGAAAGGCAATAAGGATGATATATGATGAACTAATTGAGATGAGAAAAGCTGGTATGAACTCGACCTCTCTTGTTTTTGTAAATATGATAGTTCATCATTCCTGATTCAGCTTGTTATGAATGAAACATGCTTGCAATGACAATTAGAGATCATAGCTGCTTATGCCATGCTTAATTAGCTGAGAGTTTATAATGGTCTATCTTGCGTGCCAACATGATATTAAAATGGTTGTGATGTGGTATGATAGGGTGGTATCCTCCTTTGAACGGTTCAAGTGGTCTGACTTGGCACATGTTCACGCATGTAGTTGAAACAAAATCAACATAGCCTCCATGATATTTATGTTCATGGTGATTTATATCCTACTCATGCTTGCATTCATTGTTGATTAATTTTAATGCATGTTCATGACCGTTGTCGCTCTCTCGCTGGTCGCTTCCCAGTCTCTTTCTAGCCTTCACATGTACTAAGCGGGAATACTGATTGTGCATCCACTTCCATAAACCCCAAAGTTATTCCATATGAGTCCACCATACCTTCCTATATGCGGTATTTACCTGCCGTTTCAAGTAAATTTGTATGTGCCAAACTCTAAACCTTCAAATGAAATTCTGTTTTGTATGCTCGAACAACTTATGTATCAACTAGGGCTGTCTATATCTTCCATGCTAGGTGGGTTATTCTCACGATGATTGGACTCCGCTCATCATTCATGAGAAAATGGCTGGTAACCGGGATGCCCAGTCCCATGCTCAAATCATAATAATTAAATAAAACTCCCCCAGGGCTGTTGCTGGTTTGGACGGTACCCGTTGTTTCGGGCTAGCCGTGGAGTGTGCTTGTTGGTGGTTGGGGAATATAAACTTTACCATTCTGTTTGGGAACCGCCTATAATGTTCGTAGCATGGAAGATATCGAGATTCTTGGTTGTTATGTTGACAATGAAAGTATATCGCTCAAAATGTTATTCATCTCTATTTAAAAATCGAGCTCTGGAACCTCTACAAATCCCTGCTTCCCTCTGCGAAGGGAATATCTATTTACTTTTATGCTGAGTCATCATCCTCTTATAAAAGAGCACCAGTTGGAGAGCACCTCTGTCATTTGCATGTATTAATATTAATTTGCATCGAGTATGATCATGACTGGATCTCTTTTACCATGAATTACAATGTCTAGTCAGTCCTTGATCCTTAAAGGTGCTCTGCATTTATGTTCTGCGGTCTCAGAAAGGGCTAGCGAGATACCATCTTGTTATATCATATCATGATTTTTTTGAGAAAGTGTTGTCATCCGAGGTTTATTATTATTGCTCTGGTTGATTATGCCATTGATGTGAGTAGAAACGAGACTTGAAAGTTATTGTGAATGTGGTTAGTTAATGATCTTTGCTGAAAACCTAAATGTTGGCTTACATATTTATAACAACAAGAGCAAATAGAGTTTGTTAAAGTTTTTCTTTATCACTTTCAATTTATCAACTGAATTGCTTGAGGACAAGCAAAGGTTTAAGCTTGGGGGAGTTGATACGTCTCCAATGTATCTACTTTTCCAAACACTTTTGCCCTTGTTTTGGACTCTAACTTGCATGATTTGAATGTAACTAACCCGGACTGACGCTGTATTCAGCAGAATTGCCATGGTGTTGTTTTTGTGCAGAAATAAAAACTTCTCGGAATGACCTGAAAATTCACGGAGAATTATTTTGGAAAATAAAAAAAATACCTGCTGAAAGATCTAGACAAGGGGGCCCACACCCTGTCCACGAGGGTGGGGGCGCGCCCCCTCCCCCTGGGCGCACCCCTGCCTCGTAGGCCCCCTGACGCTCCACCGACGTATCTCCGGATCCCATATATTCACTTTTGGGGAGGGAAAAAAATCAGAGAGGAAGAATTATCGCGTTTTACGATATGGAGCCGCCGCCAAGCCCTAATCTCTCTCGGGAGGGCTGCTCTGGAGTCCGTTCGGGGCTTCGGAGAGTGGAGATCGTCGCCATCGTCATCATCAACCTTCCTCCATCACCAATTTCATGATGCTCACCGCCGTGCGTGAGTAATTCCATCGTAGGCTTGCTGGACGGTGATGGGTTGGATGATATCTATCATGTAATCGAGTTAGTTTTGTTAGGGTTTGATCCCTAGTATCCACTATGTTCTGAGATTGATGTTGCTATGACTTTGCTATGCTTAATGCTTGTCACTAGGGCCCGAGTGCCATGATTTCAGATCTGAACCAATTATGTTTTCATGAATATATGTGTGTTCTTGATCCTATATTGCAAGTCTATAGTCACCTACTATGTGTTATGATCCGGCAACCCCGAAGTGACAATAATCGGGACCACTCCCGGTGATGACCGTAGTTTGAGGAGTTCATGTATTCACTATGTGTTAATGCTTTGGTCCGGTACTCTATTAAAAGGAGGCCTTAATATCTCTTAGTTTCCAATAGGACCCCGCTGCCACGGGAGGGTAGGACAAAGATGTCATGCAAGTTCTTTTCCATAAGCACATATGACTATATTCAGAATACATGCCTACATTACATTGATGAAGTGGAGCTAGTTCTGTGTCACCCTAGGTTATAACTTTTACATGATGAATTGCATCCGACATAATTCCCCATCACCGATCCAATGCCTACGAGCTTTTCCCATATTGTTTGTTGCTTATTTACTTTTCCGTTGTTACTATTACAAAAACTAAAAAAACACTACCGTTACTTTTATTGCTGCTACCGCTATCTCCATATTACTTTGCTACTAAACTATCTTGCTGCAGATACTAAGTTTCCAGGTGTGGTTGAATTGACAACTCAGCTGCTAATACTTAAGAGTATTCTTTGGCTCCCCTTGTGTCGAATCAATAAATTGGGTTGAATACTCTACCCTCGAAAACTGTTGTGATCCCCTACACTTGTGGGTTATTAATAGCCAGTTGGTATGCTAACGGAGAAGAGGCTGACCGACTCCGTAGCGGCAAGAAATCAGTCGGCCAAGATGAGCAGAATTCGAATCGGAAGCCGAAGCACAGCAGAGCCAGCTGTTCCAGGAGAGGCTGCAGTCGTTATCTAGGGGAAAGGTAAAGGGAAGCCTAAAGGCCCTTGGATCCCCAAGAAAGTGAAAGACCAAGCAGGGAATGACGTGCTTGATCTACCATGCCCTATTCACACGAAGAAGGATGAAGAAGGGAATTTGGTTTACCCCAAACATACCACTCGACAATATCGACTCCTGATTCAGAACTTCCAGAAGGACCAGCCCGCCGAGAAGGAGAACAAATCCGAGGAGGTCGAGGACAAGGAAGGAGACGGAGATTACCCCCCAGATCAACTCCACCTTGATGATTTTTGCTGATGTCGAAAGCAACAGTCGACTGAAAGTTATCAACCAAGAAGTCAACATGGTTGCCCCGGCAACAACGACGTACCTGAAGTGGTCAAAGACCCCATTACATTCGACCAATCGGACCACCCCGCACACATTGCTACCCCGGGGAGGTAAGCGTTGGTGGTCGACCCAGTTGTCGATGGTACGCGATTGACTAAAGTCTTGATGGATGGCGGCAGTGGTGTGAATATCCTGTACGCTGAAACCCTCCGGGGGATGGGCATTCTGATGTCCAAGTTAAGTGAGAGCAACATGAGATTTCACGGGGTCATCCCTAGAAAGAAGGCCGACTCACTTGGCCAGATTTCCCTTGATGTGGTTTTTGGCGATTCGACACACTTCCACAAAGAAAAGCTGACATTTGAGGTGGTGGACTTCCACAATGCTTACCATGCAATTTTGGGCAGGCCTGCCTACGCCCGTTTCATGGCTCGACCGTGCTTTGTGTACCTCAAATTGAAGATTCCATGGCCTAAAGGCGTAATCACTGTCACAGGGAATCGGCAGAAGGCGGAAGAGTGCTTCCAGAAAGGCTCAAAAATCGCTGACAAGCAAATGGCAGCGGTAGAAATGGAAGAGTACCAGAAGAATGTGGATCCGAGTGATTTGTTGCGTGCCAAGAAGCCTGCTTCTGAGTCAGCGTTCCAGTCAGCAGGGGAGACGGAGCCTGTACATATTCATCCCACCAACCCCAATGCAGCTCCGACTCACATCTCTACCACACTCGACAACAAATAGGAAGAAACGCTCATCCAGTTCCTCCGTGAGAACTGGGACATCTTCGCATGGAAACCATCCGACATGCCAGTTGTACCTAGGGGACTGGCTGAGCACCATTTGTGAGTTGACCCAAAAGTGAAACCCGTGAAGGAACATCTCCGTCGGTCCGCCGCGGAGAAGAGGAAATCAATTGGCGAGGAGGTGGCTCGGCCTCTGGCAGCTGAGTTCATCCGCGAGACTTACCACTCTGAGTGGCTCGCCAATGTGGTCATGGTCCCCAAGAAGGACAAATCTCTCCGCATGTGCATAGATTTCAGACATATCAGTCGGGCCTACCCGAAAGATCATTCCCCTCTCCCCTGCATTGATCAGATCGTCGACTCGACTACGGGGTGTGAGCGTTTGTCTTTTCTGGATGCATATTCCGGGTACCATCAGATCCGACTGTTTGGACCCGATGAAATAAAGACAACCTTCATCACCCCATTCGGGTGTTTTTGTTATGTCACCAGGCCTTTTGGTCTCAAGAATGCCGGCGCAACTTTCATGCACATGATTCAAAAGTGTCTGCTGAAGCAGATCAGTCGAAACGTGGAAGCATACATGGATGACATCGTGGTCAAGTCACGTAAAGGTTCCGACCTACTGCCTGACCTTGCTGAGACATTCGCAAACCTGAGAAGCTATGATATCAAGCTCAACCCATCAAAATGTACATTCAGAGTTCCGGGCGGCAAGTTACTCGGTTTCCTCGTTTTCGAACGGGGAATCAGCGCTAACCCAGAAAAAGTCAGCGCCATCCTTCGAATGAAACGCCCTGTGCGTATACACGACGTCCAAAAGCTTACTGGTTGTTTGGCCACGTTGAGTCGATTCATCTCTCGTCTCGGTGAGAAGGTATTACCTCTATATCGACTGATGAAGAAGTCTGAAAAGTTCAAGTGGAATTCTGAAGCTGAAGCAGCATTCGAGGAACTCAAAGCCCTGCTTTCCACCCAGCCGGTGCTTGCTGCCCCAGTCAGCAAAGAGCCTCTTTTACTGTACATCGCAACCACTGGACAAGTTGTCAGCACTGTACTCACGGTCGAGCGGGAAGAAGAAGGCAAAGCCTACAAAGTCCAACGCCCAGTATATTACATTTCCGAAGTCTTGACTCCCTCCAAGCAGAGATACCCACATTATCAGAAAACTTTTGTATGGGATCTACTTGACCGCCAAGAAAGTTGCACATTACTTCTCAGATCATTCAATTTCAGTCGTCAGCGATACCCCGTTATCAGAAATTGTGAACAATCGAGATGCAACCGGTCGAGTGGCTAAATGGGCGATTGAACTCCTTCCAGTGGATATCAAGTTTGAAGCAAAGAAAGCTATCAAGTCCCAGGCAATAGCAGATTTTGTTGCCGAGTGGGTCGAATAGGAGCAGCCGACTCAGATCCAATCGGATCATTGGACCATGTTCTTCGATGGATCCAAGATGTTGAACGGATCCGGTGCAGGTGTGGTCTTGGTGTCCCCGAGAGGTGACAAGCTCAGTTATGTCCTGCAAATTCACTTTGATTCTTCAAACAACGAAGCTGAATACGAGGCGCTTTTGTACGGGTTGCGTATGGCCATCTCACTTGGCGTTCGTCGCCTGATGGTATACGGCAACTCAGACTTAGTGGTCGATCAAGTAATGAAGGAATGGGGCGTCAGGAGCCCAGCAGTGACCAGTTATTGAAGTGCAGTACGGAAGCTAGAGAAGAAGTTCAAAGGTTTAAAGCTCCACCACGTACCCAGAATCAAGAACCAGCTTGCTGATGATCTCGCGAAGATAGGATCCACTCGGAAACCTATACCCAAGAATGTGTTCTTGGAGCATCTACACACCCCGTCAGTCAAAGAAGACCCCTTCACAGAGGAGCCCCCACAACCGATAAGTGCGTCTGATCCGACTAAAATTGAAGTCCCAGCCATGGTCGACCTAATCATGGAAGTCCTGGTGATCACACCCGACTGGACAGTACCGTACATAGCATACTTGCTTAGACAGGAACTCCCAGAGGATGAGGATGAAGCACGTCAGATCGTCCGTCAATCCAAAGCCTTCACAGTGATAGAGGGTCAGCTCTACAGGGAAACTGTCATAGGAGTCGCTCAGCGCTGCATCACCCCTGAAGAAGGTCGAATGATCCTGAATGAGATTCACTCGGGAACCTGTGGCCACCACGCTTCCTCTCGGACCATCGTGGCCAAGGCTTACCGAGCCGGGTTTTACTGGCCTAGAGCGAATGAGATGGCGACAGATATCGTCGACAAATGCGAGGGCTGTCAATTCTACTCCAACATGTCTCACAAACCTGTGTCTGCCTTGAAGGCTATGCCGTTGGTTTGCCCATTTGCCGTTTGGGGATTGGACATGGTAGGACCCTTCAAGACAGGCAGGAGTGGCTTCACTCACCTGCTCGTGGCAGTCGACAAGTTTACCAAATGGATCGAGGCCAATCCCATCAAGAACCTCGGTTCGAGCACCGCCATTAGCTTCATTAGAGAATTGATATTCAGATATGGAGTCCCCCGATAGCATCATCACAGATAATGGCTCCAACTTTGACTCAGATGAATTCAGAGCATTCTGTTCCTCCCAAGGTACTCGGGTCGACTACGCATCTGTAGCGCATCCACAGTCGAATGGACAAGAAGAAAGAGTGAATGGTTTGGTCCTTCAAGGCCTGAAATCACGGCTGATGCGTGATCTCAAGCACGCCGCTGGCGCTTGGGTGACTGAACTACTGTCTGTCCTATAGGGGCTGAGGACAACCCCGAACCGGTCGACTGATCGTACCACCTTCTTCATGGTGCATGGCGCCGAGGCTGTACTGCCGAGTGATTTGCTGCACAACGCCCCTCGGGTGGAGCTCTTCTCCGAGGCAGAAGCAGAACAAGCACGTCAAGATGCAGTTGACCTCCTGGAAGAAGAACGTGAGATGGCCCTGATCCGCTCGACCATATACCGACAAGACTTGTGTCGATTCCACGCTTGCAATGTTCGAGGCCGGGCATTCCAGGAAGGAGATCTTGTACTCCGAGTACGTCAGAAGTGACCTCACAAGCTTGCTCCGGCCTGGGAAGGCCCCTTCATCATCACCAAAGTACTGCACAATGGGGCGTACCACATCTATAACATAGCCAAGAAAAAAGTTGAGCCTCGCTCGTGGAACGTGGATCTGCTCCACCGCTTTTGTACTTAAGGCACTCGACTAGTTGAGTTGTCATAAGAACCTTCTAGTTTGTTTTTCAAAGACAAGTTTGCGGCAATTCCATAATGATTGATGTTCCAAAGGCACATGTTCTCAAATCCCCCAGTGGGTGGCTTAGCAATGATTCCGATTCGCCTAAGTTTCAAAAACACTCCGAGTGAAGAGCAACCCTCTCACTCGGGGGCTTATGTGACGCCCCAAGACCGACGCTCCAGAAGACTTCTAGCTATTCCAAGTTTCCTCATGTGTTTTATTTGCGTGCTCTATTTTATTTTTGCTTTGCATCATGTCATCATGCCATCATGTCATTAATCTTTGCATCTCAACTAAATAAATTGTGTGGATCTACGATCCATTTAAATCGAGGGATATTCACAATGGTGACTTCTCTTTATAAAATATAAAAGTCTCTCAATATTATTAGGGAGCTATATTAAAGCATTCCATTAACTTGGAATCACCCATAACACATTTGCGCTATTCTTCAACTTCCCTTCATATTCAACTCAACTTCCTAATCTTCCTTTAAGGCCTTTGGTGAATCTGAGTTGCAATTTTGCTTTCTCTAGAAATGTTCCACTTATGCCCACAAGTCATGTTATTCATGTAGGGTTACCAGTTAAAATCTCATCTCTTTCGGTCTTCATCTAAATTTCCTTCAAATTAAAACATTTTGACTTTTATTCAAACTTGTTTGAATTTTCATCTTCCAAAAGTCCTCAGACAATTTTATTAATATTCCTCACATTTTTGTGAGTCCAGATAATTTTACCTCATGCCCACTTCTCTCCCAACCTCTCTTTCCTTTTCCTTTCAATTCCGTTTTTTATGCAGAGAGAGCAGCCCAGCCGAGACCTGCGACTAGGCCGGCCCAACCAACCTCCCTAGGCCCAGCCGCTGGCCTGCTAGGCCCAGCGCCCCTCCTAACCCTAGCCCGAGTGCCCGACCCCCTCCTCTCGTTCTCTCCCTCTGCCCGCCGCCACGCTCGACCCCGCTCTCCTCCTAACCCCGGATCCCCTCCCTCAGCGCCGCTCCTCCTCGCTCGATCTTCCCCTTCGCTCGCAGCCTCAACCCCATCTCCCTCCTCCCGCTCCCTCCCTCGCGCCGGCACCCACACCAGCAGCCAGCCACGGCGAGCTCCGCCGCACCACCAGGACCCCGTCACCCTCCCGCTACTCCTTCTTGTCCTCAACCACCTGCTCCGCCGCCCCTCTCCGCCTGCGACCTCCTCCTTGATGCCTCGACACCATGGCCGCGCCTCCCATGGAGCTCCGCCGCTGGAGCTCCTCGCCTAGCCGCTCCAGCGACCTGCAAGCCGGCCCCGCGTCTCCGCCTTCACGCTGGGCGCCGCGCCACGCCGCCGTCGGCAACCTCCAGGAGGTTGCTGCCTTCGTCGTCCGACACCAAGCCCTGCCGCCATCTCGGCCTTGCTGGCTCCTAGCTCTGCTCCGGCTGCCACTCTTTCACCTGGTTGTTGCCGTCTCCAGCAAGGCATCCTGCCGAGCCCCTTCCCGCCTTACCACCGCTGCCTCATGCCAGAGGAGATCCTCGACCTCTTCGTGGACCTCTGCCACAGGTCCAACCAGCAGCGCCATGGCCCTGCTTCCACCTCTGCCTCATGTCTGGTCAGATCGGGACCGTCCCCGGCCTAGCCTCGGTCCCACTCGCCCCTGCATCGCTTCCTCACAAAGGAGCTGAGCTCCATCCGGATCGGCGCCACTCCCTGTACAAGCGCCTCTGTTCGCCTCTGCACAGTGCCACTGCTGCCAAGCGCAAGTGCCTTCGACCTGAGGTTGTGAATCCTTGGAAGCCAAGACCTTGGATACACCAAGTTCGACTATCGCTGACATGTACAACTACCGTCGTCAAGACCCGAGACCGGCCAGTCCGAAGACCCCAAGTACCACGACACGACGACATGAACATCTACGGAAAACCCGAATGTCTACGTGCATGTACAACTACTGCCGCAACGTGAACGACTACTTCCTCTTCAAAACATGTACCTCTTCCGTCGAACTCGTTCCGCCCCGAAAATGCACGCTTCGAAGGTATAACCGCCGAGCCGATGACCCCGTGGATGAGTGTTGTGTGATGTATGAGATGAAATACTTGTTTGCGCCGTGTCCGTTGTGTCGCTCGTTTCCATGTCGCCGACCCGTGGGAACCCGGAAACCGGGAGCACCCCATCATCTTGCATGACATGCTCTCCGTCCTTCTTTTGCACTGGACTCTCAACGAGTTACGAAACTGATATGTTCCCGTGGCATCATTTTCAGTTATCGCCGCCGTGGCCCCTTTCCTTCCACCACGATGACGAGTTACTCCATATCTTGCTCATGTCAACTTTTAACAAAATTGCATAAAACTTGCATATGTCATCCGCATCATGATAACAACATGTAAAAATGTTTAAAAGTGTTGTTTGCATTAAAATTGCTAAATATGCACATGGGGATTTTCCGGAATTGT
Organism: Secale cereale; assembly: GCA_902687465.1. Classification (NCBI taxonomy): domain Eukaryota; kingdom Viridiplantae; phylum Streptophyta; class Magnoliopsida; order Poales; family Poaceae; genus Secale; species Secale cereale. The sequence continues at coordinate 165,042,516 of LR738711.1, read as the reverse complement.
TGTTGTTATTTCCGGCCTCATTTAAAATGCCTAGATAGCTAGTTTACTTATGCTTCACCTCTTGCCATGCTAAAAACAATTAAACTGGTTGGGTTCATAAACGAGAGTCAACTAAGTAAATAAAATGCGGTGTTTTGTCAATATGCAATGATACGTCTCCAACGTATCTATAATTTTTTATTATTCCATGCTATTATTTATGAAGTCTTGGATGTTTAATGGGCTTTATCATTCACTTTTACATCATTCTTGGGACTAACCTACTAACCCAAAGGCCCAGTCCAGATTGCTGTTTTTTTGCCTATTTCAGGGTTTTGCAAAAGAGGAATATCAAACGGAGTCCAAACGGAATGGAACATTCGCGAGAGATATTTTTGGAGGAAATCACGCTCGGGAAACGTCAGGACCAAGTCAGGGGACGAAGGGCCAGCCCTCAAGGGTGGGGGGCACGCCCCCCTGCCTTGAGGCTGGCCCACACGGCCCCCGGTGCCCTCCTTCTTCTTATATAAACCTACGTACCCCAGAAACTCCATACGCAGAGAGAAAACCCTAATTCCACCGCCGTAGCTTCTGTTCCCGTGGATATCCCATCTTGGAGCCTGTTCCGGGAGGGGGATCCATCACGGAGGCCTTCATCATCATCATCATCGCCCTCACCATGAGTTGTGACTAGTTTACCACAGACCTTCGGTCCTTAGCTAGTATCTAGATGGCTTCTTCTCTCTCTCTGGATCTTAATAAAAAGTTCTCCTCGGTCTTCGAGGAGATCTATTCGATGTAATCTCTTTTTGCGGTGTGTTTGTCGAGATCCGATGAATTGTGAGTTTATGATCAAGGTTATCTATGAAAGATATTTGGTTCTTCTCTGAACTTTTTATGTGTGCTCATAATATTCTTGCAAGTCTCTTCGAATTATTGGTATGGTTTGGCCTACTAGATCTATAGTTCTTGCAATGGGAGAAGTGCTTAGCTTTGGGTTCAATCTTGCGGTGTCCTTTCCCAGTGACAGTAGGGGCAGCAAGGCACGTATTGTATTGTTGCCATCGAGGATAAAAAGATGGGGTTTTCATCATATTGCTTGAGTTTATCCCTCTACATCATGTCATTTTGCTTAAATCGTTACTCTGTTCGTATGACTTAATACACTAGATGCATGCTGGATAGCGGTCGATGTGTGGAGTAATAGTAGTAGATGCAGGCAGGAGTCGGTCTACTTGTCTCGGACGTGATGCCTATATACAATGATCATGCCTAGATAGTCTCATAATTATTCGCTTTTCTATCAATTGCTCGACAGTAATTTGTTTACCCGCCGTAGAATACCGCTATCATGAGAGAAGCCACTAGAGAAAACTATGGCCCCCGGGTCTATTCTCAACATATCAATCTACATCTACTTTATGTTTCTTGCTTTTATTTGCTGTTTTATTAAACTAAAAGTACCAAAAATATAATTATCATCTCTATCAGATCTCACTCTCGTAAGTGACCGTAAAGGGATTGACAACCCCTTATCGCGTTGGCTCCGAAGTTCTTATTTATTTGTGCAGGTGCGAGGGACTGGCGCGTGGTCTCCTATTGGATGGATACCTTGGCTCTCAAAAACTGAGGGAAATACTTACGCTACTGTGCTGCATCTCCCTTTCCTCTTCGAGGAAATACAACGCAAGCTCAAGAGGTAGCATGCAACTCGTTGCATATTGAGCGCCACTTAAATTGTAGTGTTGTTTGTGCACTTTGCCATGCCATGCATAATTAAACCGGACATGCATCATACTTCGATGTGCATCATATGGCATGTTTATGCTTGAGTGTTTACCATGTGGTTTGCTTCTTTCCGGTATGCTTCTCTCCTTAGCTTCGGTTTCGTTCCGGAGTTGTGAGGATTTGTTCAACTACTTCATGGACTCGTTCTTCTTTCTTTGGGATCCCAGGCAAGATGACCGTTCCCCGATATCACCTCTATCCTTGCTTTGCTAGTTGTCTCGCTCTATAGTTATGCGTCGATGCCTATTCTTGTCTAGTCAGCCTCCTATGTTGCCATGAAACACTCTAACCGCCTTCCTAGCAAACCGTTGATTGACTAAGCAAGCTTTGCTCAGCCCCTCTTATAGCGTTGTTAGTTGCAGGTGAAGTTTGAAGATTGCTCCATGTTTGGACTTGTTTATTGAGATAACACAATACATATATCTTAATTAAATTAATGCACATATATATTGGTAATGTGTGGAAGGCCTCGCCTTCTGCTTGGTGTTTTGTTCCACTCATGCCACCTTAGGACCCGATAAACCGGTGTTATGTTCCTTGATTTTGCGTTCCTAACACGGTTGGGGTTTATGGGCCCCCCTTGATAATTCGCATTGCTTAAAGCTTTTCCACCAAACCCAACTTTGGTACTACATTTGCCTAACAACTAAAACTTGCATAGGGAGTTATAAACCCGAGTTCTTAATCAACAACCCGGGCCAGTGCTCCTCATGAGCGTTGGTCCAAACAGGACGTACTGCGGGGCCGCCTCGGGGAAACCCGAGGTATCTGGTATATACCTGTAGCTTGTCCCATCCGGTCGTGGCCTGAGACAAGATACGCGCGGCTACTATCCGGGTGTCGGCACGCCGGGAGGTCTTGCTGGATTAGTTTTACCTTTGTCAAAATATCTTGAGCACGGGATTCCGAGAATAGTCAGGTCTTCCCAACATGGAGTTGCGACTCCGCAGATCGTGAGCTTGTGATGGGCTAAGTTGGGACACCCCTGCATGGTTATGAACTTTCAAAAGCCGTGCCCACGGTTATGTGGCGGGTAGGAATTTGTTAATATCCGGTTGTAGATAACTTGACACCATATCCTTAAGAATACACTACATGTGTGAGTAACCGTGATGGTCTCTTTCGAATGGTTTTCGGAAAGTGAACATGGTGGGGTTATGCATGAATGTGAGTAGCTAGGATCACTTATCGATCATCTTTGGTGACCGTTGGGACATATCCTCATCTCGCTTTGAATTCGTAAGCTAGTTGCTTAGTTCTTGCTACAAACATTTTATTACCTCTCCACACTTAAAGGCTTTGTTAGTTTTGATACCAGGGAATGGGATTGCTGAGTCCTTGTGACTCATAGATTACAACACACACCAGATGCAGGTACAACCGAGAACGATGCAGGAGATGGATCAAAACTTCACTGGGAGTTCGATGAACAGTGTGGTCGTTTTTATGTGACGTATCCTGACGATCAGTAGTGTTTCCTACTAGGGGCGATCAGAACTTGTGGTCGTGGTATCTTTTCTCGTTTGGATTTCGTCCGTAGTCGGACCCTGTGTTATTTGGATGAATGTATGCTATTGTTTTAATTGTGTGACGTGGTGAGTGTAAGCCAACTATTTTACTCTTTCATCCATGTTCTTTTACATGACTTGTGCAAAGATACCACGCTTGCGATCATTCCAGAATGCGCTTATGTTTCTAACTCGTGCCTCGAAGCTACTTCTCGAGCTTGCGTTGTATTCCCTCGAGGAGGAAAGGGTGATGCAGCACAGTAGCGTAAGTATTTCCCTCAGTTTCTGAGAAACAAGGTATCAATCGAGTTGGAGACCACGCGCGAGTCCCTCGCACCTGCACAAACAAATAGGAACTTCATAGCCAACGCGATAAGGGGTTGTCAATCCCTTTACGGTCACTTACGAGAGTGAGATCTTATAGATAGGATAGTTTGATATTTTTTGGATATATGAACAGAAAGTAAAAACAACAAAGTAAAGTAGATTGTAGATTAATATGTTGAGAATAGACTCGGGGGCCATAGGTTTCACTAGTAGCTTCTCTCATGATAGAAGAATTCTACGATGGGTGAACAAATTACTGTCGAGCAATTGATATAAAAGCGAATAGTTATGAGAATATCTAGGCATGATCATTATATAGAGGCATCACGTCCGTGACAAGTAGACCGAAACGATTCTGCATCTACTACTATTACTCCACACATCGACCGCTATCCAGCATGCATCTAGAGTATTAAGTTCATAAGAACAGATTAATGATTTAAGCAAGATGACATGATGTAGAGGGATAAACTCAAGCAATATGATATAAACCCCATCTTTTTATCCTCAATGGCAACAATACAATCCATGACTTGCTGCCCCTGTTGTCACTGGGAAAGGACACCGCAAGATTAAACCCAAAGCCAAGCACTTCTCCCATTGCAAGAACTATAGATCTAGTAGGCCAAACCAAACCGATAATTTGAAGAGACTTGCAAGGATATTATAATCATACGTAAAAGAATTCAGAAAAGAACCAAATATTCCTCGTAGATAATCTTGATCATAAACCCACAATTCATCGGATCTCGACAAACACACAACAAAAAGATTACATCGAATAGATCTCCTCGAAGACCAAGGAGAACTTGGTATTGAGATCCAATTAGAGAGAAGAAGCCATCTAGCTAATAACTATGGACCCGAAGGTCTGTGGTAAACTACTCACAACTCATGGTGAGGCAATGGTGTTGATGTAGAAGCAATCCATGGAAGATCCCCCCTCTGGTGGAGCTCCGAAACAGGCCCTAAGATGGGATCTCACGGGAACAGAAGGTTGTGGCAGTGGAGTTAGGGTTTTCTCTGTTGCCTCAATGTTTTCAGGGTACATGGGTATATATAGGAGCAGGAGGGCATCGGGGGAGCCAGAGGGGGCCCACGAGGCTGGGGGGCGCGCCCCGGACCCTCGTGGACGTCTCCTTCGTCCCCTCGCGTGTACTCCAAGTCTTCTGTGTTGATATTGTTCCAAAAATAACTCTCGCGAAGGTTTTATTCCGTTTGGACTCAGTTTGATATTCCTTTTCTGCGAAACCCTGAAATAGGCAAAAAAAAAAACAGCAATCTGCACTGGGCCTTTGGGTTAATAGGTTAGTCCCAAAAATAATATAAAAGCGTATGATAAAGCCCATTAAACATCCAAAACAATATATATAATAGCATGGAACAATCAAAAATTATAGATACGTTGGAGACGTATCAAGCATCCCCAAGCTTAATTCCTGCTCGTCCTCGAGTAGGTAAATGATAAAGAAATAATTTTTGATGTGGAATGCTAACTAATATAGTTTTTCAATGTAATTCTCTTAATTGTGGCATGAATGTTCAGATCTGAAAGATTCAAGATAAAAGTCTATATTGACATAAGAAATAATAATACTTCAAGCATACTAACAAAGCAATCATGTCTTCTCAAAATAACATGGCCAAAGAAAGTTATCCCTACAAAATCATATAGTCTGGCTATGCTCCCTCTTCATCACACAAAATATTCATATCATGCACAACCCCGGTTTCAGCCAAGCAATTGTTTTCATACTAAAAAAATTCAAACCTTTCAACTTTCACGCAATACATGAGCGTGAGCCATAGGTGGAATAGAGTGGTGGTTGTGGAGAAGTCAAAAAGGAGGAAGATAGTCTCACATCAACTAGGCATATCAACGAGCTATGGAGATGCCCATCAATAGATATCAATGTGAGTGAGTAGGGATTGCCATGCAACGGATGCACTAGAGCTATAAATGTATGAAAGCTCAGCAAAAGAAACTAAGTGGGTGTGCATCCAACTTGCTCATGAAGACCTAGGGCATTTGAGGAAGCCCATCGTTGGAATATACAAGCCAAGTTCTATAATGAAAATTCCCACTAGTATATGAAAATGACTAAACATGAGACTCCCTATCATGAAGAACATGGTGCTACTTTGAAGCACAAGTGTGGAAAAAGATAGTAGCATGGTCCCTTTTCCTTTCTTTTCTTTTCTTTTCCTTTTTTTGGGCCTTTCTTTTTCTTTGGCCTTTCCTTCTTTTTTTTTCTTTTTTTTGGGACAATGCTCTAATAATGATGATCATCACACTTATATTCATTTACACCTCAATATTACAACTCAATACTAGAACAAAGTATGACTCTATATGAATGCCTCCGGCGGTGTACCGGGATGTGCAATGAATCAAGAGTGTCATGTATGCAAAATTATGCATGGTGGCCTTGCCACAAATACGATGTCAACTACACGATCATGCATGGAAATATGACAATGATGAAGTGTGTCATAACAAATGGAACGGTGGAAAGTTGCATGGAAATATATCTCAGAATGGCTATGGAAATGCGATGATAGGTAGATATGGTGGCTGTTTTGAGGAAGGTATATGGTGGGTGTATGGTACCGGCGAGAGTTGCGCGGTACAAGAGAGGCTAGCAATGGTGGAAGGGTGAGAGTGCGTATAATCCATGGACTCAACATTAGTCATAAAGAACTCATATACTTATTGCAAAAATTTACGAGTCATCAAAACAAAGTAATCAACGCATGCTCCTGGGGGGAGGTTGGTAGGAGTTAACCGTCGCGCGCCCCCGACCTCCACACAAAGGTTGGTACTCAATAAATACCTCATGCTCTAACTTCGTCACATAGCGGTTCACCATATTTCTCAAATGCATAATTACTCCACTAGCATGACTCTAATATCACCATCCTCATATCTCAAAACAGTTATCAAGTATCAAACTTCTCATCACATTCAATGCACTTTGTATGAAAGTTTTTACTATATTCATCTTGGATGTCTATCATATTAGGACTACTTTTGTAACCAAAGCACATTACCATGCTGTTCTAAAAGACTCCCAAAAGGATATATGTGATGCCCCGAGACCGATGCTCCAGAATACTTTCAGCTATTCCGGGTTTCGCCATGTTATTTATTTGTTTGTTGCATTCATCATCGCGTCATTCGCATTGCATCCTCATGTTTCCAAAACTTGCATCCGTTCGTAGTTGCCCCGTCCTCTCTGTTGTCCGTTCTGATCCCAGACACACTCGCACGCGCCCATGGCACCTTCGAATATTTATTTTATGAGTGGCTCAAAAATGTTCTCGAAATGAGTTGAAACTTGACGCGTGGTCTTATTCTAGTGTAGGTAGACCGCCTGTCAAATTTCATTGCATTCGGAGTTCTTTGATAGCCCAACCGTTAAACATATAGCGGCACTATAGCCGGTTTAAACGTCGGACGTTTCAGTGCTCTAAAACCTGTTGCCGGGCTGCCATCTCCCTCTTTTCTCAGCCTACTCACGTTCTACACGGCCCACTTCCTCTCCTCGCTACTTGTCCGAAACTGCCCCGAACCTGACCCGGGCTCTCGTTACCGTTGGATCCGGATCATCCCCAAACATCCCTAAAACATCTGTTTTCTTATTTGGGCCACCTAACCTATTTATTTTGGACCGTCTGATTACGATCGAAGGGACCAAATAGCCCCTAATCTAATCCATGGGCTATATAGTATCAGTCCAAACCCTAGTGTCTAGGAGATATGTCCCATCCATTCCTTGTCCGCCGGTGCCACCATCTCCCCCGGGATCTCCCCCGATCCAAATCCACTCGCTCCTCCTCATTTTTTCCATCGCCCACCAACTAGTGCGCTCGTAGCCGTCTTCCAATCCATCCATCTCTGATCCACCATCCATCGATTCGAGCCAGCAGCCGTGCCGGCCGTTCTTTGCCATGGCGCTCGCCTCCACCGGCAGTAGCACCTGCATCGAGCCTCCAAGGATCCTCCACCCGTAGCTCCTGCCCGATTCCCAGATCGAGCTCGGCTCGATCCTGAGCTCCTCAACGCCGCTGTCCGATGAGTCACCGGACCAGTCCCCGACGGAGTTGCCTCGTCCCGCGTCACCCTTCTCCCCTGCCTCGTCCTCCCGTTTTCCTTCTCCCCCTCGCCTCTCATGCTTTGGCCTCTTCCCTACAGGAACCTCCCAAGCCCGCCATGGCGCCTCTCGCGCTCCTCCCGCACAAGTCTGACGAACCTCCTCCTCCTCAGCACCTGCTTGCGCACGACCGCCACGAACGGAGGAGCTTCTCCGTCAGTCCGGCGAGTCCCTGCTTCCCCGCCTCCAGATAGCTGCGCCTCCCCACAGGAGACCAGAAGCGCCATCACCGAGACCCTCGTCCTCTGCTTCGACCAGATCGCGTCGCCGGCCTCCCCTGCTTCTGCACGTGAGGACGAAGACGCTAGCGCCAGTTCTGCTCGATCCAGTCGTGCGCGTTGACTGCACCTTTGCCAAGTCCCAGCCGCGGGAGCTCCTAGCTGACGCTCGCATGCGTCAAAACGAGTAGCTTCCGCTGAAGGATTCACGCCAAACGGGCCGGCCCATTCCCACGAGCGATTCTAAAAGCGAAATGCCACGAAAAAAATGGCGTGTTCAAGAGTCGAACCCGCACCACATCGATACACAGCAGACTTACTCACCAGTGCACTAGCGACTGACCTTTTGTTAGACTACATCGCTCAATATTACGTATTATGTACAACGGTTGATTTGTCTTTTAATCATTCCTTCAAGAAATGAATAACGTTTTCTCGAACAAAATTTTAAAACTTGATTGAACATTTTGCGTTATACGCTTCAAATATGCGTTGATTGTTTTTGTGAAAATACGCCGAACAATTTTTAACTACACAGTGTAATTTTTTGTGATATATGATGCAGAAATTTTAAATATGCATTGAACATTTTTTAAATATACGTTGAACTATTTTTAACTACACATTGAACAAATTTTCTGTATACATTGAGCAAATATTAAATACATATTGAACATTTCTTCATATACGTTGAACAATTTAAAATTGTGAACCAACTTTTAAAAAGTAAACAAAATTTTAAATCCATGAACAATTTCTGAAATCATGAACAAAATTTAAAATTCAAACAGTTTTCTTAAAAACAAAGTACAAAAGTAAAACAAAAAAAGAAAAGAAACAGAAACATAAAAAGGAAACAAAAGGTAAAAAAGAAACACAAACAAAAACAGAAAAAGAAAACAAAAGGTAAAAAAAGAAACAGGAAGAACCGGAAAAACTACAACAATAACAAAACCGGTTCAGGGAACCTACTAGAAGGTTCCTAAAACCAGGTCTCGCTCTAAGTGGGCCGGCCCGTGCGCCTCGTTCGCTCGCTTCGCTCAACGAAGCAGCGACGAACGGACGCACGCGGGCGTCATATAGGATGTGCCCCCTGCCGTGAGCCGTTTCCGCCTCCTCGCTCGACCGCACGGGCCTCCAGGAGCGCCAAGGCCCAACGCGCCCGTGTCGGCCTCCCTCTCCATCGACCTGAGGCCTCAGCCCAGGGTGAGCTCCCTACAGCCCCTCCTCCCGTTGGGCCGGCCAGCTAGATCCAGCCTGTAGTGCTTTTTTTTCTACTCTGCAAATTTATCCTTTAATCCTGAGAAAACAGTTTTGCAAAAAAACCCTCTTACTTCATGCATATAATAACTTTCAAACCATGCATCGGTTCAAACTGTTGTAAACATATAAATTGCTTAGAATTATGTGTAGAATCTTAATAACCAACTTTCATGCATGTTTAAAATGTTAAAATTGCTGTTTGAATTAATTTGTGTAAATAACATGTTAAAATGGTTTTATTGATAACTAAATAACCGTAGCTCCAAATTTAATAAACTTTATATGTAAATGGGGTAGAAAAATGTGTAGAATAACATGGTGCTTTTACTGTTGCTGTTTAATAACTTTAAAATATGTTGTTAGGCAGAACAGTACCAAATTCATATTATGCACATGGGGAGTTTCCGCAATTGTTGTTGCTATTTCCGGCCTCATTTAAAATGCCTAGATAGATAGTTTACTTATGCTTCACCTCTTGCCATGCTAAAAACAATTAAACTTGTTGGGTTCATAAACGAGAGTCAACTAAATAAATAGAATGCGGTGGTTCGTCAATATGCAACTCGTTGCATATCGAGCTCCACTTAAATTGTAGTGTTGTTTGTGCTCTTTGCCATGCCATGCATATTTGAACTGGACAAGCATCATACTTGGTTGCGCATCATATGCCATTTTTATGTTTGTGTGTTTACCTTGTTGTTTTCTTCTTTCCGGTTGCTTCTTTTTTTAGCTTCGGCTTCGTTCCGGAGTTGTGAGGATTCGCTCGACTACGTTGCTCCGTCTATGTCGGGGGAAACTGTCCGCCACGAACACCTATGGGACCGGAGCCCCTTGTCTGTGCGGTACGAGGGCGGAGGGAGCACGAAGAGCAGATCGTAGCGAACACGCGGGCAGTTTTACCCAGGTTCGGGCCGCGGTAGACGCGTAAAACCCTACTCCTGCTTAGTTGTGTATTGAGTTGGAGAGCTCGGGAGCTTGAAGAAGCAGCTACACCGAGCGTATGAGTGATCTAGGTTCCGAACCCCCTCCACGTTGTGCATGGGCCTCCTTTTATAGTACAAGGGGTCACCGACAGGTGTCAACGTAGGAGAAAGGGGTAAAAACGTAAAAGAGGTGGTAGTTGTAACAGTGCGGGAATAGTGGAGCTACAGTGCGCGAACAGTGGTCGCTACCTACTTTGACAGTGGGGGACAAGGGCATTTAATGCCCGTCGCCGTCGACCCCAAAAGCTCCCGCCCTTGCGTCTCCGTCTGCCACGGCGGTGGATCCACCACCGTGGAGTGCCACCGTGTCCCCCAGGCTGCACAGCCATCCGCCACGCGTCCCTGGATAGGCCCCAGGGCGACTCGTGGGCCGATGAGCTAGAGCGCGGGCACACAGCGCAACTCTCCCGGCAAGCACCTTGCCGGGGTCTTGATCTTGCCGGGCCCGGGAGCTTGCCGCTCCCCGGGCCCTCGCCGGGACGCATATAGCGCCGAGGCGTGTCTTCTATGATGGAATCTTCTAGTCTTCCTGGCAAGCTCCTCTTGCCAGGGTCTTGTGCTAGTGAGGTAATCTTGAGCCTGGTACGGCCTTCCCGGCAAGCTCCGCTTGCCGGGGTCTCGATCTTCTGTCTTGTATACTTTGTTTTTGAATGGTTTAATATGGAGCAGGAAGGTCTCCGGCGAGCGCGTGGTAAGCCCTGCCGCGGGAAGCTGCAACTGCCCGTGCACAAGTTGGGGTACAGAGGTACCCCTACCTCAGTACACCGACAGGAGCCCCCGGGCCTGGGCCACACACGGTGCCGAGCGCTGTTGGGCCAGGCCCAAAACAGTGCACGGGCACACGCGGCCCACGGCGCGCCGAATCCACTTCCGTATCCGCCGCATCCCCCCGTAACGGCACGCGTCGATTGCGGCGTCGTGGGATGGGACGTGCCCACGTTCTCTTAATGGAAAGAGCGAAACGCCCCCCCCCCACTTCCCCATAAAAGCAGAGGAAGCAGGAGCGATTCCCCTCCTTGCGCTTTCATTGCATCTTCTTCTTCCTCCAGAAATCCCCTTTGCGCTCCGCCTCCACACCTCCGCCGCCGCCGTTCCCCCCCTTTCCTCCGCCGCCTCCGCCATGGCCCCGAAGACCGGGAAGGCGAAGGCGGAGAAAGCCAAGAGGGAGAAGTCGGAGCAAGCAGCGAAGCTTACCGCGTACCGGAAGCGGAACCTCGTCTTCCCGCCGAGGCTCGGCGCGCGGGAGCTCTGGAACAAGTACTACTTGTTCTGGGCCAAGGAAACCAAGGCGCACCCCCGCACTCGAGCTTATCCGGCCGCCGCCAAGGACAACTACCCCGGCGGGTACTATTTCTTCGCGGCCTTCTTTCACTGCGGTCTTTGCCCTCCTTTCTCTGATTTCTTCTGCGACGTCATGCACACCTATGGCCTCCACCTTCTTGACTTCACCCCCAACGCCATCCTCACAATGGCGGTTTTCGCACACATGTGCGAAAACTTCATAGGAATACACCCAAACGTAGCGCTGTTTAGGCACTTCTTCACTCCTAGAGCAGAGGCCGGCGCCCCCCTCTCCGGGGGAATTTCTTGGGTATTTCGTCTGAACAAGAAGGAGTCGTACTTGCCGGGGGAGCTCCGCGGCAAGTGGGAGGAGTGGCGTGCAGATTGGTGCTGGATCGTTGAGGACGAGCCGCAGCCCTTCACCGTGCCGCGCACAACGCCCATCGTGCGCGGCAGGGATTGGAGCGAGCTGGACTCGGACGACATCAAGCTCGACGTCGCCCTCGTCCGGATTCTTCGTCTTCGGGTAGCAAGGCTGTCCGTTGCAGAAGTAGGCGCAGACTTCCTCCGCCGCCGCATCGCCCCTCTCCAAGACAGGAAAAGGCCGGCCTGGGAGTACGGCAACCCAGCGGATATAATGAGGCTGCGCCCCGGGCTGAACTTCAACTTCACGACGCTGGAGCTGAAGGGGATGGTCCGGGAACTCTTCAAATACGACCCGGCCCACCCTGAGTGGTTCAGACCTCCCCGGGGAGTGGTGCCCCTCTGCAACAGCACAGTCCGGGACCGTCTTTGCGCCATGATGCCCGCGTGTGATTCGCACGGCGTGGACCGCACGTGGATTACGCCCAAGCCCATAGACGTCCTCAGCTTCTTCGACAACCTCGTGGAGGTGGCGAAGAACAAGGATGACATCAAGGAACACACGCGGGACACCACCGAACAGGAGCTTGCATACATGGCTTCTCGGGCTGAAGAGGCCGCTGCAGCCGCAGCGGCAGGAGATTTTGGATATACGCCTGAAGAGGCGGAGGCTGCGGATGCATCCTGCCAAGCGGAGGAGGCGGAGATCCGCAGACTGCTGCAACTTCCTCCCGACGCGCTCGCCGGGGTCCCCTCTCTGAGGCACTCCGGGATCCACGGAATCGTGGCCGAGGCCGCGGCAAGGGATGGCGCTGCCGGAGGGAACAGAGGCGCCGCGGGGAGCGGAGGCGCCGGAGGGAGCGGAGGCGCCAGAGGAAAAGAGGCCGCAGCGCAGGGCGCTGGGCCCAGCAAGCCAGCCGGGGAGGAGGAGGAGGAGGACGAGGCCGCCGAGGACTCCGACGGATCTACGGAGCTCTACGCCGACGACCTCTCCTCGTCGGAGACCTCCCCGCCCCCGGCAAGCCCAAGGCGGTCTCCACTGAAGCGTATCCGCAGGGCGGCGACGGGAGCGAGGGCGCAGGCGCCCCGGCAACAACCAGCTCGCCGGGCAGCTCAAGCTTCCCGGGGAAGCCAAGCTGCGCCGGGGGCGACCGGCGCACCAGCCGCGGCGGAGGCGGCCCGCGCGCAGGCCACGGCAGAGGCGCCCCGCAGGCCGGCGCCAAGCAGGCAGGAGTCTTCTCGGAGCGGAGCAGCGGCTCCGCCCGCTCCCCGGGCTCCGGCTACCACAGGGGCTGGGTCTTCGCAGCCCCCAGCCCCAGGGACCGCCAAGCGCCCGAGGGAATCTTCGTCTTCCGCTCCTCGTGCAGACGCGCCCCAGGTGGAGTATGACTTCTCCGCCTTGAGCGAGGACGACGAGGAGGAACAGGAGTAAGAATCCGAGATCTTACACCTTCTCAAGTTCCGCCTTGATTATTGTTGATGCTAATTTTGTTTGTTGCTTTGATTTCAGGACCTTGGTTCAGCGCGTGGCGAAGAAAGCCAAGGCGCCTGTGGTCGAGGTCGCGGAAGGCTCGGCCACCGCGGCAACTGGGGACGCGCCGGAGCCAAGCCTGCCGGACCCGAGCGCTGCTCCGAGGAGCAGCCCCCAGCGCAGCCCCCAGCGTAAGTCTGGGTTCCATCCTCCCGCTCGTCGGGGTGCGTTTGGGGATTTTGTCTTGTTTCAATATCTTGATGTCTTTGTCTTGACTTGTGCAGAGGTGGAGCCACAGCGGCAGGAGCGCCCGGAGACCGTCCTCGAGGAGCCGCAGGCCCCGCCGTCCCCGCCAAGGCCAAACTCTCCGGCAAGGGAGAGTGCTCCGCCAAGGGCGGGTACTCCGCCAAGGGCGAGCAGCCCGGCGAGGGCGGCCACTCCGCCAAGGCAGAGCTCCCCGGCGAGGGAGCCCGCCGCTGACGACGTCCGCCAAGGTAAGCTCTATAGCTTGTCTTCTTGGCGTTGTCTCTTTTTGGATTTTTGCTTGAACTTCTTTTTCTTCTTCTTCTTCTAGATCCTCCTCCCCCCGAGCACATGGAGACGGAGGTCATCAACCTCGAGGAGGAGGGCGCGCAGGGCGGCGGCGGTGACGCTCCTGTCGCCGAGGACACGGCGGGAGCCGCCGAGCCGGCCGCGCAGGAGACCGCTCCGGCTGCAGACGCAGCGGCCGGGGAGGGGGACGGCGACCGCACCGCCGACCCGGAGGCGGCGGGAGCATCAAGTGCTGTGCCGGCCGCCGACCCCTCCGCCGACAAGGAGCAGGGCTACTATCTTGAAGCCCCCAACGGCGTCTTCATCCAGGTGCCGTGGGGTTTTTCGTCGCGAGCTCCCGCGGAGGGCGAGGCATTTGAGGGGGAAGTCCTCGCCTCCGCGGGCTTGAAGATCGTCGAAGCGCCCGGCGGGAGTGAAGGGCCCGAGGAGGAGAAGCTGCTTCACCAGCTCCTGGCCCTTTACCGGGCCAGGCAGGCGAAGCTTGCTTCCCGGGAAGCCCTTGCCGCCAAGGCCGCCGCGGAGATGGAGAAGCGCGCGGCGGAGCTCAGCGCCGCCAACCAGGCGGCCCTCCGCGAGGTGGCGGAGGAGCGCGAGCGACTCGCCGGCGAATATCAGGAGTGGGTGCTGGAGAAAGCTGAGGCCGAAGAGCAGCAGCGGCTCGCCGGGGTGGAGCTGTCCCGGCGAGAAGGAGAACTCGCCCAGCGTAAGGTCAACCTAGACTCCCACGAGGAGGACCTTGCCGCTCGGGAGGAGGCCCTTGGCGGGGAACTGAAGGAGGCAAAAGCCGCCGCGGCTGCCGCGGAGACCGCCAAGAAGGAGCTTGCCGCCAAGGTCGCGCAGCTGGAGAAGTCGCTGAAGGTGAGCGCGGAGAAGGTCGCCGCGCTCATCACGGAGCGTGAGAAGGACGCCCACACCAATTCAGAACTCCAGGTGCGTCTTTCTGAGAGGGGCGACGAGTTGAAGGCCGCCAAGGACTCCATCGAGGACTTGGAGTTGAAGGTCTCTACACTGAAGGATTCACTCGACGCTGCCCGGGCTCGGGAGACCAAGTTGAAGGAGGAGCTCCGCAAGGAGCGGACCTTGGTGGACAGCGCCAACAAAGCGGCTGAGCTCTTCCGCAAAACCGTTGAGGTATGGACCGAGGACTTAGTATCTTGTGCGTCCAACATCGACCAGGAGCTGCTGGCGTTGAAGCTGGAGCACCTCATCTACTCCCCGGATCCAAACCTCCCTCACAGCGCCAAGCTCAGCCTCTTCTTCAGGGGAATCGCGCCGGCCCTTGCAGATCTGCGGAAGAAGATCCCCGCGCAACTGGCCGAGGAGACGCGCCTACTCTGCACGGGAACTCTGGAGCGCGTGCTGACGAAGATCGTATACCGCAATCCCGGTATAAATCTCACCAACGTTCTTCGCAGCCTGCCGGCTGACGCGGACATGGAGGCTCTGAAGGAGCAGGTCGCCCACATCATTGCCAAGGTGGCTAAGATCTCCAGGATCGAGGGTGACCGCGTAGATTAGGCCTCCATTATCTTTATCTCTTTTTGTTGCTGCATAGGGTGTTATGAACTCGTTAATCATTGCGACAAGTTATCTTTTGTAAGATATTTATCTCATTTTGATCAATCAGTGCAATGTTATCTTCCTTGTCTTAATCCTTGACTTTGTATGTTTTTCACCCTACGCTCCCGGGGAGCTTGCCGGCAAGGGGCCTTTGCCGCGAGCGCTGAGTGCTGGACTCTGAGCAGCCTGCTGGCCAAGGTCTCACCGGCAAGCAACCTTGCCGCAGCTAGTCGCAACGCACTTAGCTTGCTGAGCGTACTCGGAAACGAAGCAAGGGCGCGACACTTGTCGCAGCTCACTTAAACCGTTGAGCGAACGCGGAAACAAGATAAGGGTGCGGCAAGCTACGGGTAGGTTCCTTCGCGCACAGGTTTTCCATACAAAGTGTGATTGTTCAAGGAAGACAACTAAAATTTTAAAAATTTGAACTGGCCAAATTCTAATAACTTAGCTTTCATATATTGCTTGCTTCCCGGTAAGGCTTCTCTTTCTTGAACAGCACTTGGTTCCTCCTCCACCTCCTTCCCCCCCGGCAAACTTGTGCGCGAGGAACGTTCCTTCTGCTTAAGAGGTAAGGAAAAAGAAGAGGGAAACAAGTATATGGCCTTTCGGCGTGCTAATGCTTACCGGATACTTAAGTGTTGCACCAAATGCCTTACAACACATGCAAATACCAAAGAAAAGCATGCAAAAGGCAATCAGCGCAAAACACAAAAACTTTACTGATGCACGTGGTCTGTGCCCGGCTTTGTACAAAGGGTTACATGCAACAACGGCAAAGCTTGTACAAAAGGTGGTTGCCGGAGCGGATCACGGCAACCGCGCCTTATGGGTGAAACTTGCGAAGATGCTCTATGTTCCAGGAGTTGCTCACCGGTAAGCCTTCTTCGGTCTCGAGGCGGACAGCGCCGGGCCTCGTGACTTGTCTCACCCGATAAGGGCCTTCCCACTTCGGCATCAACTTGTTGGAATTCTTGGCGGACTGAACACGCCGAAGAACAAGGTCGCCTTCCTCGAGACTCCTGGCCTTGACCTTGCGGCTATGGTAGCGGCGCAAGGCTTGCTGGTATCGAGCAGCTCGTACAGCAGCCTGGAGACGTCCCTCCTCGAGGAGCAATGCATCATCTTGCCGCAGTTGCTCTTGCTCGAGCTCGTCATAAGCGAGCACTCGAGGAGATCCGTATACGAGTTCCGTGGGGAGAACTGCCTCTGCTCCATAGACTAGAGCAAAGGGTGTCTGCCCGGTGGCTCGACTTGGTGTCGTTCTGATTGACCAGAGAGCCGCCGGTAGCTCCTCTATCCAATTTCTTCCGCACTTGCGCAGCCTGTCAAAGGTTCTTGTCTTGAGTCCGCGCAGCACTTCAGCATTGGCCCTCTCCGCTTGACCGTTGCTCCTCGGGTGAGCAACAGAAGCGAAACAGACCTTGGCGCCAAGGTCTTGGACGTACTGCATGAAGGTGCGACTAGTGAATTGTGTACCGTTGTCGGTGATGATCCTGTTAGGGATCCCGAAACGGCAAACAATCGACCTGAAGAACCTGACTGCTGACTGTGCTGTCACCTTTCTCACTGGTTCCACTTCTGGCCACTTTGTGAACTTGTCGATTGCAACGTACAAGTACTCAAAGCCCCCGACAGCACGAGGGAAAGGGCCGAGGATATCGAGCCCCCAGACCGAGAAGGGCCAGGACAAAGAGATTGTTTGGAGAGCTTGAGCTGGCTGGTGAATCTGCTTTGCATGGAACTGGCACGCTTCACACTTGGTTACTAGTGCAGTTGCATCTTGGAGGGCTTCTTGCCAAAAGAACCCTTGCCGGAAAGCTTTCCCGGCAAGCGCCCTTGCGCCAATGTGGTGGCCGCATATGCCTCCGTGTATTTCCGCCAACAGCTTCTGTCCATCTTCCCTGGAGATGCACTTCAGTCTGACACCATTGAGTCTTCTTCTGTACAGCTCGTTGTCCACGAACTGGTACATACTTGACTGCCTGGTTATCTTCTCTATTTCTTCTGGGTCGTCGGGAAGTTCTCCAGTTTGAAGAAAACGGACGATCTGCTGCGCCCATGCCGGAGCCTGGGGCTCGGCGGCAAGGACTAAAGGCTCGAGGGTCGCTGCGGGAACCTCAGCTTCTACGGCAAGGACCCCTGGTTCTGGCGGAGCTGAAGGTCCCCCGGCAAGCTCGCCGGGGCGAGGCTTGTCGGGAACGCTTGCTTCAACTGTACAGACCCGAGGATCTGCAGGAGCAAACTGTTCCTCAGCGTTGTGGTTGTTGATCTTGGGGACCTTTGCGGCGGTTTCTGGAAGATCCGCCGGCAAGTAGTCGTCGGAGACCAACTTTCTCTTCTTGGACTGCCCAATTGATGGTGTAACGAATGGTTGAGTCAGCTTGAGCAAGAAGGTCCCTGGTTCCATAGGTAACTTCATCGAAGCACACTTTGAAAGGCCATCTGCAATTTCATTCTGAGCTCTCGGGACGTGCTCCATCTGCAGACCTTCAAAGTGCTCCTCAAGCTTCCTCACTTCATCGACATAGGCTTCCATCAAAGGGCTCTGATAGCTCTTGTTAACTTGCCGGACCACCAACCGAGAATCTCCCCGCACAATCAGCTTCCTGATCCCAAGTTCGGCCGCAATCCTGAGGCCGACAAGCAAGCCTTCATATTCAGCAGTGTTGTTCGTCGCTTGCTCCCTGGGAAAGTGCATCTGGATAACATATTTGAGGTGCTCTCCGGTGGGCGCGATGAGTACCACGCCAGCACCGGCGCCTTGCAGCGAGAAGGCACCGTCAAAATACATTACCCATTCACTTGTCGCTTCTTGTACGGGTGCACTTGTTTCTTGAACTTCTTCATCGGGCGTTGGGGTCCACTCAGCTATGAATTCTGCCAAAGCTCGGCTCTGTATGGTTGAAGTACTTTCAAACTTGAGTCCAAAGCTTGACAGCTCCAGTGCCCACTCAACGATCCTGCCTGTTGCCTCTGGGTTGTGCAATATCCTCTTCAGCGGAAAGCGAGTGACCACTGTTATCTCATGTGCTTGGAAGTAATGGCGCAGCTTTCTCGAGGCCATGAGGAGGCCGAAAAGCAACTTTTGCACACCAGAGTACCTTGATCTAGCCCCCTGGAGAAGGGAACTCACAAAATACACTGGGCGCTGCACCATTTTCTTCCGCACTTCATTTTGTTCCTGGGCAGAGTTGTCCTTGTCGGGGCCAGAGCTTGCCGGAGCAGCCCCCTGCTTGTCGCTGGATTCGCTTGCCGGTGGTGCAGACTCCTCGTCGGACTCCCTCTCCGCTACTAACGCAGCACTAACCACTTGGTTGGTTACCGCTAGGTATAGCAACAACTTCTCCTGTGGTCTAGGTGCAACAAGTATTGGAGTGGAGGACAGGTACCGTTTCAAATCCTGCAGCGCTGCCTCCGCTTCCGGAGTCCACTTCATGGGACCTGCCTTCTTCAAGATTTTGAAGAAAGGTAGAGCGCGTTCTGCAGACTTTGAAATGAACCTACTGAGGGCAGCCACACAACCTGCAAGCCTTCTGACATCCTTGACGCGCTTTGGGGCCTCTATCTGCTCAATGGCTTTAATCTTGTCGGGGTTGGCTTCAATCCCCCTCTGTGACACAAAGAACCCGAGAAGCTTGCCGGAGGGGACTCCAAAGACGCACTTCTCGGGGTTCAACTTGAGCTGTATCCTGCGCAGGTTCTGAAATGTTTCTTCCAAATCTTGGATCAGGGTTTCCTTGTTCTTGCTCTTCACCACGATGTCATCCATGTAAGCCTCTACATTTCTGTGGATCTGTGGCTCGAAAGCAGAGTATACTACCCTTGCAAAGGTTGAGCCTGCATTCTTCAATCCAAACGGCATGCGTATGAAGCAATAAGTGCCACATGGAGTGATAAATGCAGTCTTCTCTTCATCCTCTTTGGCCATGAAAATCTGATGATAGCCTGAGTATGCATCAAGAAAACAGAGTAGCTCACATCCGGCAGTGGAGTCAACGATCTGGTCAATGCGCGGCAAAGGGAATGGATCCTTGGGACATGCTTTATTCACATCGGTGAAGTCTATACACAGTCTCCACTTCCCATTGGCCTTGCGCACGACGACTGGATTTGCTAACCACGTCGGATGGATCACACCTCTAACTAGGCCTGCTGCCTCTAGCTTCTTGATTTCTTCGTTGATGAATTCTTGGCGCTCCACGGCTTGCTTCCTCACTTTCTGCTTGATGGGCCGCGCATGAGGACAAACAGCAAGCTTGTGCTCAATTGCCTTCTTGGGAACACCGGGGATGTCAGATGGTTGCCAGGCAAACACATCGACATTCGCCTGCAGGAAGGCAACGAGCGCGCTTTCCTATTTGCTGTCAAGTGTGGCACTGATGGTGAAGGTACCACCAGTGCCGTCCTCCTTGGCGGACACCTTCTTGGTTGCCGGAGGAGCGGCCATCCCTTTCTTACACTTGCCGGTGGAGCTCGATGGAACGTCCTCGACGGCAGCGCAGCACTCCGAAGAGGTGCGGTTGCCGGAGTGGGCACCAGAGCACTTGCCGGACTTGGTCTTTGTCTTCTTCCCCCCGGGAGCTTCAGCGGCAAGTGTGTCCTTTTCTGCCGCAGCTGCTGCATCCCGGTAGATCTTGTCGGCGCAGACAAGCGCATCCTTCTTGTCGCCGTGGACAGTGATGACGCTTATCGGCCCCGGCATCTTGAGCACGTTGTAAGCATAATGGGAAGCTGCCATGAACTTGGCGAGGGCAGGACGGCCAAGTATTCCATTGTAGGGCAATGGAATATCGGCGACGTCGAAAGTGATGCGCTCGGTTCTGAAGTTGAGCTCCCCGCCAAAGGTCACCGGCAAAGTGATCTTTCCCTTGGGCTTGCTCCTTCCCGGGTTGATTCCTTGGAAAGAACCGGTCTCTTCGAGCTCGCCATCTGGAATTTGGAGTTTCTTGATCACAGCAGAGGAGATCAAGTTCAGCCCGGCCCCGCCGTCAACCAACATTTTGGTGACCTTGAGGTTGCGGATGGTGGGTGAGACCAGCATCGGCAAGCACCCGACCGCAGTGGTGCGGTCAGGGTGATCCTCAAGATCAAAAACGATGGGCGTGCTGGACGATTTGAGGAGCCTGCGCGACTCCACGGGCGGCTCCGCTGCATTCACCTCACGCACCCACTGCTTTAGTTGGCGGTGGGAGGTGTGCAGGGAGGCGCCACCGTCGACGCACAGGACCTCCGTGGCCTTCTGGAACTCCTGCTCGCTGTTATCCTCGTCCTCCATGTATTCGTCGTCGTCTTCGTCCTTGTCGCGGCCCCGGGGAGGTCGATCTCCTTGCCGCTGCTTGGCCTTGCCGCGGCGTCCTCCCCGGCCATTGAACGACCGCTTCTTGCTTGGCTCTTCCCCGCCACCCTGGGCCTTCTCCTTGTCGCGCCTCTCGTACTCAGCCTTCTGCTGCTCGACGAGATACTCAACGCGCTTGCAGTTGGAGAGATCGTGACCCTTGGTGCGGTGGATCTTACAGTATTGCTTGTCGGAGCCGTCCTGCTTGTCGGCTGCCGCTACAGGGGCAGGCTCCTTGCCGGAGCCGCCAGCCTGTGTTTGCTTGGCGGGAGCCTCCTTGCCGGACTTCTCGACGGCAAGCACCTCTTTCTTGCCCTTCCTTCTGTTATTCCGCCGCCGGCTCTTCTTTGCCGGGGCGGCGTCGTCGCTGTCGCTTCCTCCTGCGCCATCATCCTCCCCGGGGAGTCTCCTCCCCTCTTCTGCGCGTGCGCACTTGTCAGCCAGAGCATAGAGCTCGCTGACATCCCGAATCTTGGTCATCGCCATTTCTTCACGCATGCGGCGGTTACGCACGTTCTGGTGGAACGCGCTGATAACCGCGGCAGGGTGGACGTCAGGGATGTTGTGTTGCACACGGCTGAAGCGTTGGATGTACTTGCGCAGGGGCTCTCCTTCCTTCTGGGCCAAAATGTGGAGATCGCTCTCCTGGCCGTGGGGTTTGTGGCCGCCGGTCAAGGCGCCAACAAACTGGTGGCAAAGGTCGGCCCAAGAAGAGATGGAACCTTCCGGCAAGTGCATAAGCCACGAACGGACGTTTGGCTTAAGCACAAGCGGGAAGTAATTTGCCAAGATCTTCTCGTCGCGCCCCCCGGCAGCTTGCACTACGATGGTGTAAACGCTGAGGAATTCTGAGGGGTGCGTCTTGCCGTCGTACTTCTCCGGTACGTCGGGCTTGAAATTCTTCATGCTGGGCCACTGGACGCGCCGCAGCTCGCGGGTGAACGCAGGGCAGCCTGCCGCGTACGGCAAGTCGCCTGGTTCACCGGGCGCGCGCGCATCGACAGCGTTCCCAGCTCTATGATCTGATTGTCGCCGAGCTTCTCGGCGGCGCTCGATTGTGGTCCGAGCGTCTTCTTGTCGCCGGTCGTCGAGGACCTGGCGCTGGTCCCGACGAGCCCGCGGGTCCGACGATGCTGTGGAGCCATCGTCAGCGTTGTTCCGGCGGGGTGGCGTCTTCTGCTTCCGCGGCGGGGAGTGCACGCTTGTCGCACCCCCGGCGGTCTTGTCGCCGTCGGCCTTCGTCTTCTCAGCTTGTCGCGGCCGCGAGGCCGCCGGCTGCTGTGGGGAATCGTTGTTGGCGAAGGCTATCAGGCTCTGGATGGTGGCCCTCCAGTCTTCGGCCTTGTCTGCCGCTGGAGGGAAGTCGAGGAGCAGTTGTGCCCTTGCGAGCGCTTCTGCCAAAGTGGAGGGGAACGGGGGCGAGCGGTGCGAGGAGCGGGATATGCTCGGACTCCTAACAACGTTAGAAGGAGCAGGGTCCCGCGCCGGCGCCTTCGCTTTACTTGTGCCCGGACGGTGGTCCGGGGTGTCCCGCGAGCCTCCGGTTTGCCCTTGTCCCAGCAAGCGGATACCACCTCCTGTGGTATGGCGCGGCTGGGTTGTCGTGTGTTGAGATGGACGTGGCGCGTCCACGGAAACCAAGGCTCGGTCGTCCGTCTTGTCCTTGGACTTGGTGGCGCCGTGAGTGTCCTCGCCGGCGACCACCCTTCCGACGGCGTCTCCCCCGCCCACCGTTGGCTCTGGTGGCGGCGGATGAGACGCAGACGGGCCTCCGACCTCCGAAGCATTCTTCTTCGGGGCCATGGAGCTGCTGCTGGTGAAGTTGCTGACGAAACTGGCGAGGTTGATGAAGAATGCGCCCGCGCGAACGCCGGATCAGGTTCGCACAACCTCGACGCCCCCTACCTGGCACGCCAAAGATGTCGGGGGAAACTGTCCGCCACGAACACCTATGGGACCGGAGCCCCTTGTCTGTGCGGTACGAGGGCGGAGGGAGCACGAAGAGCAGATCGTAGCGAACACGCGGGCAGTTTTACCCAGGTTCGGGCCGCGGTAGACGCGTAAAACCCTACTCCTGCTTAGTTGTGTATTGAGTTGGAGAGCTCGGGAGCTTGAAGAAGCAGCTACACCGAGCGTATGAGTGATCTAGGTTCCGAACCCCCTCCACGTTGTGCATGGGCCTCCTTTTATAGTACAAGGGGTCACCGACAGGTGTCAACGTAGGAGAAAGGGGTAAAAACGTAAAAGAGGTGGTAGTTGTAACAGTGCGGGAATAGTGGAGCTACAGTGCGCGAACAGTGGTCGCTACCTACTTTGACAGTGGGGGACAAGGGCATTTAATGCCCGTCGCCGTCGACCCCAAAAGCTCCCGCCCTTGCGTCTCCGTCTGCCACGGCGGTGGATCCACCACCGTGGAGTGCCACCGTGTCCCCCAGGCTGCACAGCCATCCGCCACGCGTCCCTGGATAGGCCCCAGGGCGACGCGTGGGCCGATGAGCTGGAGCGCGGGCACACAGCGCAACTCTCCCGGCAAGCACCTTGCCGGGGTCTTGATCTTGCCGGGCCCGGGAGCTTGCCGCTCCCCGGGCCCTCGCCGGGACGCATATAGCGCCGAGGCGTGTCTTCTATGATGGAATCTTCTAGTCTTCCTGGCAAGCTCCTCTTGCCAGGGTCTTGTGCTAGTGAGGTAATCTTGAGCCTGGTACGGCCTTCCCGGCAAGCTCCGCTTGCCGGGGTCTCGATCTTCTGTCTTGTATACTTTGTTTTTGAATGGTTTAATATGGAGCAGGAAGGTCTCCGGCGAGCGCGTGGTAAGCCCTGCCGCGGGAAGCTGCAACTGCCCGTGCACAAGTTGGGGTACAGAGGTACCCCTACCTCAGTACACCGACAGTCTACTTCTTGGGCTCGTTCTTCTTCCTTGCAGAATCTCATGCAAGATAACTGTTCCCAGATATCACCTCTATCTTTACCTATGCTAGTTGTCTCGGTCTTTAGCTATGCCTCGATGCCTATTCCTATTTGTCAGCCTCCTATTGTTGCCATGAAACACTCTAACCGCCTTCCTAGCAAACCGTTGATTGGCTAAGTACGCTTTTGCTCAGCCCCTCTTATAGCGTTGCTAGTTGCAGGTGGAGTTTGAAGATTGCTCCACGATAAGCTTGTTTATTGGGATAACACAATATATATCTATGTTAATCAATGCACATATATATATTGGCAATGGGTGGAAGGCTTGGCCTTCTGCTTGGTGTTTTGTTCCACTCATGCCACCTTAGGACCCGATAAACCGGTGTTATGTTCCTTGATTTTGCGTTCCTAACACGGTTGGGGTTTATGGCCCCCCCTTGATAATTCACACTACTTAAAGCTTTTCCAGCAAGGCCCAACATTGGTTTTACCATTTGCCATCTGGTATTACCTGTAGGCTGACCTATCTGGTCGTGGCCTGAGACGAGATACGCGCGGCTACTATCAGGGTGTCGGCACGCCAGGAGGTCTTGCTGGATTAGTTTTACCTTTGTCGAAATATCTTGAGCACAGTATTCCGAGAATACTCAGGTCTTCCCACTTTGGAGTTGCGACTCCGCAGATCGGGAGCTTGTGATGGGCTAAGTTGGGACACCCATGCAGGGTTTTGAACTTTCGAAAGCCATGCCCGCGATTATGAGGCAGATGGGAATTTGCTAATATCTGTTGTACATAACTTGACACCATATCCATAAGAATACACTACCTGTGTGAGTAACCGTGATGGTCTCTTTCCGAAGGGCTTCGGGAAGTGAACACGGTGGGGTTATGTATGAACGTGAGTAGCTAGGATCACTTATTGATCACCTTTGGCAACCGTTGGCACATTTCCTCATCTCGCTCTGAATTCGTAAGCTAGTTGCTTAGTGCTGGCTGCAGCCACTTTATTACCCCTCCACACCTAAAGGCTTTGCTAGTTTTGATACCCGGGAATGGGATTGTTGAGTCCTTGTGACTCACAGTTTACAACACACACCAGGTGCAGGTACCACCGAGAACGATGCAGGAGATGGTTCAGAACTTCTCTGGGAGTTCGATGAAGAGCGTGGTCGTTTCTATGTTACGTATTCCGACGATCAGTAGTGGTTCCTACTAGGGGCGATCAGGACTTGTGGTTGTGGTATCTTTTCTCATTTGGATTTCGTCCGTAGAGGGACCCTGTGTTATTTGGATGAATGTATGCTATTATATTCATTGTGTGACGTGGCGAGTGTAAGCCAACTATTTTACTCTTTCACCCCTGTTCTTTTACATGAGTAGTGCAAAGATACCACGCTTGCGATCATTCCAGAATGCGCTTATGTCTCTAAGTCGTGCCTCGACATGTAGGAGATATAGTCGCATCCTGGGCATTACAAGTTGGTATTCAGAGCCTTCTTCGACCTAGGAGCCCCCTGATTGATCAAACCGCTGATGGTTGAGTCTAGTCACACACACAAAATGTTTTGAGTCACACACACA
>LR738711.1:164944187-165016946 GCA_902687465.1 Secale cereale | reverse complement strand
TATCTTCACTATTCTCAAAATTTCACCAAATTTTTTTAGGATCACGCGGGTATTATTTGGATTGTTCCGATATCTTTGTGAGGAGAACATTGTTCTTGATGCCTCCTGTCATTTAGGGGTTGTGGCAGTGTCCCGGGGAGTTGAGCTCCGAGGTGTTGTCGCCACAAATGTATCATAGCAGTTCTAGAATACCAGAGGCGGCCGACATTGAAAACACTTCTATGCATGTATGGTGGTGAGATAACCCCGACGTCACCTAGTAGTAGGGGGATAGTTCGGGAGTATTGCCACAGCTAGTATAGCGGATGCGTTTCGAAGGTCCGAGGTAAACAGTTTCCGAAGGTGCCTAGTTATGTGTTGACGGATGGATACAGCTGGATGTGGGTTTAGAGTTGAGTGCGCGGTGCTTCCCCTGTATCCCCAACACCAGATTGCATAACCGGAAAGCTTCGGGAACTAATAGGTGGGTTTCAAGTAGATCTTAGGTAATCTTCCAATGGGTGCATGATATGAGGTTGGGGTTCAACATCTAGTGGAGAGGCTATCATGGGCGTTGTTGCACTAGGGGGTTGCATCTTAAAGGATCCTTGGCTATGCTAATCCGGGGATTGCAAGGCCCTTTGTAACACGTGCCATGGAGCATTCAGCATGAACATGTGGGACGAAATCTCTATTATGTATTTGTTCCATTTGTACCTTGTTGGTTTATTCTATCATTCTCTCAAGTGGCTTCTCGACAAGTTGATGTACCATTAAGCTATGGAATTCATTTGTTCAATTCTCTGTTCGAATGATATCGTGAAGATTATGTTGCAACATATCTATCCTTTGTTTTTGTTCTGATTGTGGTATTCGAGTTGCTTCGAAGTCAAGTGTTGATTCCATACCTTTTCCTAATCGGTGTTCTCATATTTCTATGGGAGTGCTAGTCCTTCTTGATCATCAAGATTGTCATGTTAAATTCTTCTCAACCTGCGTGCTTCTCTTCAAGTTAACCTGATTCTTTCAATATGTGTAAGACCAATTCTTGGTTTTTTCTGAATGGTGTCTATTTCATCCATCCCAAGTTGTCTTCGTTTTTCCCCACCCTCCCACCCCTTTTCTTTATGGAGACATAATTTTTAGTCAAGTATCCATTTTATTCATGTGACGTATCTTCATTCTTTTCTTTGAATTTAATTATCCGGTGATTTCTCAGGAAGATGCTCAGGAGCTTCAAGTTTATCATTCTCTGTTCTCATTTCTTCTCCGGTGGATTAAATTCAAGCTTCGGTCATGATCATATCTCTTCCTATTTGTTTCACATGTTTTCCCATGTTGAAATTTCTTATGTGAAATCTCTCTTGTTTATTCAACTCTCTCTAAGTCTTACCCGGAGTGTACAAGATATCTTAGAAGATTCACATTTCCATTCTTAATCCGTTCAAGCTATTTTGAGGTTGTTATCTTATTCAAGCCATTTAATTCAACCGGTGCAATCTCTATTTCAAGTAATCATTCAACGGTGTTTATTTTCAGTGGACCCCAACCCACAGGTTTTTCCCCAGGATCTTACCTCACTCTTTTATTTTTATTTTTATTTTTTCCGGAGTTATTCTGAAATTCTTTTCAAAGTGTGACGTAAGTATGGATTCCATCGGTCATATGGCTTCTCCAAGATCGCTTCCATTCATTGTTGCTTCATCCTTAATATTTTCATTCTTTCGGAGTATCTCAAATTATTCATGGTATTTCTCGTCGTTCTTCTCAACATTTGAAGACCGGAGAAGAGTTTCTCTTAAATCTTGGCCCGTTCTCTTGAAGATTCGTGGTTCTAGCTTCATGACATCCTCATAGTTGTTTCGATCACGAGGAATCTTTTCATATCATCCAAAGCATTTCATGAATTCTTCCCATTGTAATCCTCCAAAGGCCATCATTTCAGAAGATTTCTTCGTTCTCAGTTTTCAACTTCGTCCTCCAACTATTCTTAATTCATGCCTCTTCGTTCGTCTGACATTCTTCCGGTGCTTCGTTCAAGTATTCTTTAATCAGTTCGTGATCTCTTCGTTCTCTTGTATATAAATTTTCCCCAAGTGCTTTATTCTTCCAGGCGATTCATTCTCTTGTATTCACTCGATTTTAATTCTTCCCGGTGGTTCGTTCCTTTTCTTCACCAGGTTTCAATTCTTATGGTGGCTCGTTCATAATTCTTTTTTTGGTGCTATCATATCAATTCATTAGTTCTTTCATAATCCTACCAGTGATTTGTTGAATACTTTCTCAAGTTTGTGCGAGATCTCTCTTTAATTCTTTGCAACGAGAATAAGTAGTATGCCAAATCCATTGCTTGTCGTCAATTTAAATTGATGAAGGATATGCATAACATAATTCTTATTCTTATTTCATCCAAGTGGATTAATCCCTTTGTATAGAGTTTATTGATGAGGAATAAATTCTAGGTTTCAAGTTGTTCGTCTTGTTCCCCGGTGTTCTAAGCTCTCTCAATTATCTTGTCACGAAGCTTCATCTAATCATTGTAAGGCTTCAATCTTATTCTTTCATCCTTCACTTCTCATTCCTTTGTTACCGGAGTTCAACAAGGTGGTTCATCATGATTTAATTCATCCTCGAAGTGTTCTTCAAGATTCTTGTTGGAGGAGCTCAAGTATTCTTCTTCTTGCATTTCGAAGTGCAATTCTTTCTACCTTTTTCTTTTGAGGTGGTGTTATGTCACTCTTGAAAATTTTCTTCATGTTTCATGATTCACAAGTTGTCAGGAATGAGACATTTAAAACCATCATATTCTTCGTTCAGGAGGTCTTTCGACCCTTCAATTTCTTCGTTGGAGTATCATGGATTATAATTCACCTAAAAGCTTTCCCTAAGAATTATTGCTATTTATGGTGCTTATAAATAACCCAAGTTTTTCATTTATCTTCCAGGTGAAATAAGTTCTTCGTCTCCTTGTTGTTCTCAATCCATACAATGTTTCCGTTAGTGGCCGGTTGTCACCTCATAATTTTGAGATGTTTTCCATAAGCCCACGAGAATCCTATCTTTTGCTTGTTGATTCTTCCAACAATTCCGTTCAACCCTTCTTCGTAAGGTTACTCTTCCAAGTTTATCTTTGTGGTGAATAATACCATGTTCTTCTCTGTGCATTTTATTCATTCTTTGATTCCGGAGGCGTTGTGATGTTGCTCTCTTTGACCATCATCTAGTTTTGTTAAGATCATGTTCTTTCATTGCCTGTCCAGTTAACACGAGTGTTGTGACCTCCATTCAAGTTCACTCGTCCTATCAAATTTTTCCTCTCTTTTCAACCGGAGTGTTGTCTGAAGCCTTTCTTACCCCTTGTTCCATTTGTTCAATAGTTTCAGAGGCAGTGTGTTGTTGATTTCATCAATCATCATCCCATCTTCTCGAGTTCATGTTCTATTCCTTCCATTCACAGTCGGAATGTTGTCCAATTTTTTTTCGTTCTTATTCCTTCTCTAGCTTTATTCAACCGGAGTGGTTTAAATTCCTCCATGATCCGTGAGCTCGTGTTCCATGCCTTTCAACCTACAAGGTTCTTGTAATGTTCCTTGTTCCTCTTTTCTAACGGAGTGTTTTCATCTTCGTTCATCTTTGTTGTATTCTTCTTTCAATTTGGTCAACCTCTCAAGGTTTGTGGTTTCACTCGTTTGTCAAAGAAGCAACTTTGTTTTACCTGTTCCTTTTCCTCTTCTATCCTGTGGCATCTCTAGTATCTGGGTCGAGATCCTCTGTTAGTGTGGGAGAGTTGTGACGCCACGAGACCGATGCTCCAGAAGACTTCCAGCTATTCCGGGTTTCATCGTGTTATTTATTTGTTTGTTGCATTCATCATCGCATCATTCGCATTGCAACCTCATGTTTCCAAAACTTGCTTCCGTTCGTAGTTGCCCCGTCCTCTCTATTGTCCATTCTGAGCCCAGACACACTCGCACGCGCCCGTGGCACCTCCGAATATTTATTTTGTGAGTGGCTCAAAAATGTTCTCGGAATGAGTTGAAACTTGACGCGTGGTCTTATTCTAGTGTAGGTAGACCGCCTGTCAAATTTCGTCGCATTTGAAGTTCGTTTGATAGCCCAACCGTTAAACATATAGCGGCACTATAGCCGGTTTAAACGTCGGACGTTTCAGTGCTCTGAAACCTGTTGCCGGGCTGCCATCTCCCTCTTTTCTCAACCTACTCACATTATACACGGCCCACTTTTCCTCTCCTCACTACTTGTCCGAAACTGCCCCAAACGCGACCCGGGCTCTCGTTACGAGAATAGAATTGGGTTGCCTCCCAACAAGCGCTATCGTTTAACGCCCCTATCTAGGCACGACACAAGGATAGATCTAGGTATTGCCATCTTTGGAAGGAAATCCATATGTGGTTCTCATAATAGTTTCATAAGGTAATTTGATTTGATTTCTAGGAAATTGTTCCATGCCTTTCCTTAAGGGAAATTGGAATCTAATATTTCCTTCCTTCATATCAATAATTGCACCAATCGTTCTAAGGAAAGGTCTACCAAGAATAATAGGACATGAAGGATTGCAATCTATATCAAGAACAATGAAATCTATGGGCACATAATTCCTATTGGCAACAATTAGAACATCATTAATACTTCCCATAGGTTTCTTAATAGTAGAATCCGAAAGATGCAAATTTAAAGAACAATCATCAAGCTCATGGAAACCTAACAAAATCACACAAAGTTTTTGGGATAGTGGAAACACTTGCACCAAAATCACACAAAGCAAATCATTCATGATTTTTAATTTTAATTTTAATAGTAGGTTCCCACTCATCATAAAGCTTTCTAGGGATAGAAACTTCTAATTAAAGTTTTTCTTCATAAGATTGCATCACGGCATCAACTATGTGTTTGGTAAAAGCCTTATTTGGACTATAAGCATGCGGAGAATTTAGTACGGATTGCAACAAGGAAATAGAATCAATCAAAGAGCAATTATGATAATTGAATCCCTTGAAATCCAAAATAGTGGGTTCATCACTATGCAAAGTTTTAATCTCTTCAATCCCACTTTTAACAATTTTAGCATCAAGACCTAAAAACTCCGAATCATTGGGATGCCTTTCTACTAAAGTAGACTCATCTCCAGTCCCATCTTTATCAAGATTCATACTAGAAAACAAGGATCTAATAGGAGACACATCGATAACTTTCAAATCTTCATCTTTGTTTTCATGATAACTAGAAGAACACGCCTTTATAAAACACTCTTTTTTTAGCACACATCCTAGCGGTTCTTTCTTTGCATTCATCAATGGAAATTCTCATGGATTTGAGAGACTCATTGATATCATGCTTAAGTGGAATAGATCTAAGTTTCAAAGAATCAACATCAAGAGTAATTCTATCCATGCCTCTAGCCAATTCATCAATCTTAAGCAATTTTTCTTCAAGCAAAGCATTGAAATTCTTTTGCGAAATCATAAACTCCTTAACACTAGTTTTAAATTCTGAGGGCATCTTACGAAAATTTCCATAAGATTTATTGTAGGAATTACCGTAATTATTAGAGGAATTACTAGGAAAAGGCCTAGGATTAAAGTTTCCTCTATAAGCATTGTTACCAAAACTATTCCTACCAACAAAATTTACATCCAAAGATTCATTATTGTTTTCAATCAACGTGGATAAAGGCATATCATTAGGATCAGAAGAAGCACTCTTAGTAGCAAATAATTTCATCCATCTTTCCACTCAAAGCACTAATCTCTTCAATAGCATGCACTTTTTACTAGTAGATCTTTCGGTGCGCCATTGAGAGTAGTTAACCATAATATTATCTAGGAGTTTGGTAGCTTCTCCTAAGGTAGTTTCCATGAAAGTGCCTCCTGCGGCCGAATCTAAAAGATTTCTAGAAGCAAAATTCAAGCCAGCATAAAAGTTTTGTATAATCATCCATAAGTTCAGACCATGTGCAGGACAATTACATATCATTAATTTCATTCTCTCCTAAGCTTGTGCAACATGCTCATGATCTAGTTGCTTAAAATCCATAATATCGTTCCTAAGGGAGATAATCTTAGCAGGAGGAAAATACTTAGAGATAAAAGCATCTTTGCACTTATTCCACGAATCAATACTATTTCTAGGCAAAGAGGAAAACGAAGTTTTAGAACGATCTCTAAGTGAAAACGAAAATAGCTTCAATTTAACAATATCATTATCTGTATACCTCTTCTTTTGCATATCACACAAATCAACAAAGTTTAGATGGGTAGCGGCATCTTCACTAGGAAGGCCAAAAAATTGATCTTTCATGACAAGATTCAACAGAGCAGCATTAATCTCACAAGATTCAGCATCGGTAATAGGAGCAATCGGAGTGCTAATAAAATCATTATTGTTGGTATTGGAGAAGTCACACAATTTGGTATTGTTCTGAGCCATAGTGACAAGCAAGCAATCCAATACACAATCAAACAAGAAGCAAGCGAACGGTAAACACACGGCAAAAAGAAGGGCAAATAAAACGGCAAGGGTGGAATGGGGGAGAGGAAAACAAGAGGAAAAAAGGTAATGCGAAGTATAAGGGTTTGTGATAGGTACTTGGTATATGACTTTTACGTAAGCCTCCCCGTCAACGGCACCAGAAATTCTTCTTGCTACTTCTCGAGCTTGCGTTATATTCCCTCGAAGAGGAAAGGGTGATGCAGCACAGTAGCGTAAGTATTTCCCTCCGTTTTTGAGAACTAAGGTATCAATCCAGTAGGAGACCAAGCGCGAGTCCCTCGCACCTGCACAAACAAATAAGAACTTCGCAGCCAACGCGATAAGGGGTTGTCAATCCCTTTACGGTCACTTACGAAAGTGAGATCTGATAGATATGATAGTTTGATATTTTTGCCATTTTTGGATACAATAACAGAAAGTAAAAGTAGCAATGTAAAGTAGATTGTAGATTAATATGTTGAGAATAGACCCGGGGGCCATAGGTTTCACTAGTGGCTTCTCTCATGATAGCAAAATTCTACGGTGGATGAACAAATTACTGTCGAGCAATTGATAGAAAAGCGAATAGTTATGAGAATATCTAGGCATGATCATTATATATAGGCATCACGTCCGTGACAAGTAGACCGAAACGATTCTGCATCTACTACTATTACTCCACACATCGACCGCTATCCAGCATGCATCTAGAGTATTAAGTTCATAAGAACAGAGTAATGCTTTAAGCAAGATGACATGATGTAGAGGGATAAACTAAAGCAATATGATATAAACCCCATATTTTTATCCTCGATGGCAACAATACAATACGTGCCTTGCTGCCCCTGCTGTCACTGGGAAAGGACACCACAAGATTGAACCCAAAGCCAAGCACTTCTCCCATTACAAGAACTATAGATCTAGTAGGCCAAACCAAACCGATAATTCGAAGAGGCTTGCAAGGGTAATATAATCATACATAAAAGAACTTAGAAAAGAACCAAATATTTCTTGTAGATAATCTTGAACATAAATGCACAATTCATCGGATCTCGACAAACACACCGCAAAAAGATTACATCGAATAGATCTCCTTGAAGACCGAGGAGAACTTGGTATTGAGATCCAAAAAGAGAGAAGAAGCCATCTAGCTAATAACTATGGACCCGAAGGTCTGTGGTAAACTAATCACAACTCATGGTGAGGCAATGGTGTTGATGTAGAAGCACTACGTGGAAGATCCCCCCTCCGGTGGAGCTCCGGAATAGGCCCCAAGATGGGATCTTACGGGAACAGAAGGTTGCGGCGGTGGAATTAGGGTTTTCTCTGTTGCCTCGATGTTTTCAGGTTACATGGGTATATATAGGAGGAAGGAGGGCATCGGGGGACCCAAAGGTGGCCCATGAGGGTGGGGGGCGTGCCCTGTAGGAGGGGGCGCGCCCTGGACCCTCGTGGCCGCCTCCTTTATTCCCTCGCGTGACTCCAAGTCTTCTGTGTTGATATTGTTCCAAAAATAACTCTCCTGAAGGTTTTATTCCGTTTGGACTCCATTTGATATTCCTTTTCTGCGAAACCCTAAAATAGGCAAAAAAACAGCAATCTGCACTAGGCCTTTGGGTTAATAGGTTAGTCCCAAAAATAATATAAAAGTGTATGATAAAGCCCATAAAACATCCAAAACATCTTATATAATAGCATGGAACAATAAAAAATTATAGATACATTGGAAAAGGAATATCAAACGGAGTCCAAACAGAATGAAACTTCGGGAGAGCTATTTTTGGAGCAAAATACGCACGGGAGACTTGAGAACCATGGAGTAGGGCACACGTCGCGTCCACGAGGGTGGGGGGGGGGGGGCGCTCCCCGCCCTACTGGGCGCGCTCCCCTGCCTCGTGGGCCCCATGTTTGGCCCCGGTGCCCTCCTTCCTCCTATATATACCTACGTACTCCGAAACCATCAGAACAACAAAAAAACCTAGTTCCACCGCCGTAACCTTCTGTTCCCGTGAGATCCCATCTTGGGGCCTGTTTCGGAGCTCCGTCGGAGGGGGGATCTACTACGGAGTGCTTCTACATCATCATCATCGCCTCACCATGAGTTGTGAGTAGTTGACCACAGACCTTCGGGTCCATAGCTAGTATCTAGATGGCTTCTTCTCTCTCTTTGGATCTCAATACCAAGTTCTCCTCGGTCTTCGAGGAGATCTATTCGATGTAATCTCTTTTTGCGGTGTGTTTGTCGAGATCCGATGAATTGTGGGTTTATGATCAAGATTATCTATGAGAAATATTTGGTTCTTTTCTGAACTCTTTATGTATGATTATAATATCCTTGCAAGTCTCTTCGAATTATTGGTTTGGTTTGGCCTACTAGATCTATAGTTCTTGCAATGGGAGAAGTGCTTGGCTTTGGGTTCAATCTTGCGGTGTCCTTTCCCAGTGACAGTAGGGGAAGCTAGGCATGTATTGTATTGTTGCCATCGAGGATAAAAAGATGGGGTTTATATCATGTTTCTTGAGTTTATCCCTCTATATCATGTCATCTTGCTTAAGGCGTTATTCTGTTCTTATGAACTTAATACTCTAGATGCATGCTGGATAGCGGTCGATGTGTGGAGTAATAGTAGTAGATGCAGAATCGTTTCGGTCTACTTGTTTCGGACGTGATGCCTATATATAATGATCATGCCTAGATAGTCACATAAGTATTCGCTTTTCTATCAATTGCTCGATAGTAATTTGTTTACCCGCCGTAGAATACCGCTATCATGAGAGAAGCCACTAGAGAAAACTACGGCCCCCGGGTCTATTCTCAACATATCAATCTACAATCTACTTTACTTTTCCGCTTTTACTTTCTGTTCTTATATCCAAAAATATCAAAAATATCAAACTAACCTATCTATCAGATCTCACTTTCGTAAGTGACCGTAAAGGGATTGACAACCCTTTATCGCGTTGGCTGCGAAGTTCTTATTTGTTTGTGTTGCTGCGAGGGACTCGCGCGTGGTCTCCTACTGGATTGATACCTTGATTCTGAAAAACTGAGGGAAATATGTACGCTACTGTGCTGCATCACCCTTTCCTCTTCGAGGGAACACAACGCGAGCTCGCGAAGTAGCAAGAAGAATTTCTGGTGCCGTTGCTGGGGAGGCTTACGCAAAAGTTATATACCAAGTACCTATCACAAACCCTTATCCTTCGCATAACATTTATTTGCCTCCCATTTTCCTCTCCCCCACTTCAACCTTGCCGTTTTATTTGCCCTTCTTTTTGCCGTGTGTTTATCGTTCCCTTGCTTCTTGTTTGCTTGTGTGTTGGATTGCTTGCTTGTCACTATGGCTCAGAACAATACCAAATTGTGTGACTTCTCCAATACCAACAATAATGATTTTATTAGCACTCCGATTGCTCCTATTATCGATGCTGAATCTTGTGAGATCAATGCTGCTCTGTTGAATCTTGTCATGAAAGATAAATTTTCCGACCTTCCTAGTGAAGATGCCGCTACCCATCTAAACAACTTTGTTGATTTGTGTGATATGCAAAGGAAGAGGGATATGGATAACGATATTGTTAAATTGAAGTTATTTTCGTTTTCACTTACAGATCGTGCTAAAACTTGGTTTTCCTCTTTGCCTAGAAATAGTATTGATTCGTGGAATAAGTGCAAAGATGCTTTTATCTCTAAGTATTTCCCTCCTGGTAAGATCATCTCTCTTAGAAACTATATTATGAATTTTAAGCAACTAGATCATGAGCATGTTGCACAAGCTTGGGAGAGAATGAAATTAATGATACGTAATTGCCCTACACATGGTTCGAACTTATGGATGATTATTCAAAACTTTTATGCTGGCTTGAATTTTGCTTCTAGAAATGTCACACCCTGATTTTCATGCCACAAAACTTAAGCTAATAATCATGCTAAATTATGGGTTGACAAAAAAAATTGAGTGTTTTTCACTTTGCTTGATTAGTTTTCTGTTTGCTGTTTGCTCGTGCCAATAAAATAAAATAAATCATCCTACTCTTATAATCCTTCTCCTTGATCCAAAACCTCTTCCCCATGATCATGCTATGTGTATAGGACATAATAGTATTTTCTTATAATAATATTTTGACCAAATAGTATTTTCTAAAATTAGTTTTCCAAAAACCCCTGAATTGAGGTTTTTACTGCAAGTTCTTGACTTGGGGTGTGAAAAATCTTTCAAAAAGTATATTTGAC
The DNA here is from genome assembly GCA_902687465.1 of Secale cereale. Lineage (NCBI taxonomy): Eukaryota > Viridiplantae > Streptophyta > Magnoliopsida > Poales > Poaceae > Secale > Secale cereale. Next base: position 165,006,244 of record LR738711.1, on the reverse strand, counting down.
TCCTATTAGGTATAGGACTCCCTTAAACCACAAAAACATAATTTTAAAAGTTATTCTCCTATTTTATTTAAAGGCTTTTTCTTTAGGCCAGAAATGGTCTTTAATAGGTTAAAATTATTTAACTGTTTAAAAAATATTTGTCAAAATTCAGGGAAACTCATAGGACATATATTGTCCATATATAAGAGTTTCAACACATGGTCATGTTCAAAATATTGGAGAAATCCTTCAAAAACCCTTTCTGGATATTTCAAGCTTTTGAAATATTTACAAAGGAAATATTCTCTAAGAATTCCAGGAAAAATTCTATCATGTCAAATATGACATATTTGATGATATTGCAAAACCTCATGCCTTGAAGATCAAGAAAACATCATCAAACCCCCTCAAAACCATTTCTGTTCATTTTGAAGTTTGAGCAAATCTACATTTCCAAACTTGTCCAAATGCTCTCAAACTTGGTGCACATGATAAAATTGTCTAATTATCCATATAGACAAAATGGCACAAGTTTTGGAGAAGGATAACTTGACCAAAGTGCCCCAAAACCCTTTCTGACCGGATCCAAATTTCAACAACTCTACATTACCAACTTTTTACTTGTGACCTCAAATTTTGTGGACATGCTCACAACCCCAAATGAGGATACTACACCAAGTGGTGCATCAAGGAGGAATGATTTGCATTACTAAATCTTGGAAAAGTCATTTCCGTTGATTTCTAGGGTTTGCCAAAGTTACATTGGCTACTTTATCCAAATTATCTCAAATTTGGTGGGACACCCTATTTCTATGTTCCATTTGATCCTGTTAAGTCTCATGTCATTTGGACTCCATTTGCTTGCCCAAAACACCATCAAACACCTTCTCGCACTTTGTCAAAATCACCATTTGGTCCACTTCCACTACCCCCCCTTTGCCTCAAATGCTTACCAGAGGTGTACCTGGTCGTCACCTACCTCCAATAAAACCCATTCAACCAAAGATCAATGATTGAGGGGTGAAAACTCTCATTTTACCCTTCTGGACAACACCATTCACCCTCTCTCTCAACCCTTCCTTCCCTCCAGAGGATTCCTAGAGCATCCAATGCATCTTCCCCATTCTTTACACCTCCCAAGAGCCTCCAGACACAAGAGGACACGCCCAGGACACTTTGTTTGTGCCATGGCATGCAGAGCTCGCGCTCTGTAGCACACTATAGTGCTCCCCGGCACTGTAGCTCACCCATTCCAAGAGAGTGCGACGACCTTGGGCGCCGGGACTGTGTCTCCCGAGGTGGCCTCGACGTCCGGGACACGCAACGCTGTCGGCCCCCTCCTCCTTCTCCCTCCTGCTGCTGCTCTCACATGTGCGCCGGCCGCCCGAGAGCTCCAATGGGCGAGCTCACACGCGCGGAGCCTCTGGCACGCCCTGCTCCCCCTTTCCTTTTCCCTTGGACTGGACCACGTCCACGAGCGCCCTGGACACGCCCCGGAGAGCCAGTTTGTCCTCCAGAGACGGCTACGGCCTCGCCGGCGCACGGCCCAGCGGTGCACCACACCCTCTCCTATATAAGGTCGCCCGGGTCTTCCTCTCACCCCATCTGCTCCCCCTCGCTCCTAGAGCTCCCCTGGGCCAAGCCGTTCTCCTTACCGTGCCCTCCTTGCTCCTCCATAGCCGAAGCCGCGCCGCCGGCCTCCTCTCAAATTCCCGCAAATGAGGCCTCCTCCTCCCCTCCTTTCTCCACTAGGCGAACCCCATGACCACCACGGAGCCCCTCACCACTTCTCCCTTTTTCTTCGGTGCCCGAAGCGCCAATGCCGCCATCACCATCGGCCTCACCCGCCGGGGTCGACGCCCTACTCAACCCAGTGGCCCTGGGCGGCCGTGCCACCCACAGCTGGATGCGGTGGGTCCCCTGATCACGTCAATGGGCGGAGCATCGTCGGAGATGACCTGCAGCACCGGCAAGCCGCTGTCGACACCGCTCCTGCCTTTGCTCTGTTCGAGTGGAAGGTTCGGGATGAAGCCGACAGGCGGGTCCCGCATGTAAGCGACCTAGCAGTCGGGCCCGCGTATAAGTGGAGGCGGTTTCTGCTTGGTGCACCTCCCTACAGCGAAGACGCCCAGGTGGAATACGCTTCCGGCGCCACCCGAGCCCCGCGCACACCTGAGCTGCTAGGCCGGCCCAGCAGCTATCCTACACCCAGTGCGTGTTTTAGGTAAAACCTTTTTCTTTTTTCTTTTGTTTTTTCATAAAACTTGTAAAATCTCTAGAGAATTCAATTGAACTCCAAATTTGACGATTCAAATTTGTAGTGACTCCATAAATCATGTTCTGTCACATGGTGCTATTTGCACATTTTTCGAGAAAGTTTCTCTTCACCAATAATTATAAAAATCTCATTTTTTTATTTCTGTGTTAAACTTTAGAAAATCACAGAGAGCTCAAAATTGATCCAAATGCAATGATTAAAATTCCTAGGTACTTATATGCTCATAACTTAGTTTTTGAACATTTTTCCTAATACCTTCTGTACCACATCAAATATTATTATATTTATCCATGTATAGCCAACTTTGCAAAATCATAGGAAATTCTTTTGAACTCCAAATCAAGTGAAACCAACTCCAAGAAGCTTCTAAAATTATTCCTTGTTAAATGGGTGGTTTTGCTCATTTTCAAAATAATTCTTCTATACACTTCTTGCAAATCCACAAATCCCTTGATTCCATCATATTGAAATGTTCAGAGATATCTATTGATCAAATCCCAGTGAAACCACTTTGGTCATTCCTTATATGACCTGAGGTATCCTAGAAAAGTCCAACCCACTTTTTTAGAGCACTTTTATTTTCTACCTTGTTGTGTTGCTTATTGTGAATTGTTTCCGACGTTAGTTGACGAAGTAGACAGAGTACTTGGAGATGGTCCAGAAGCTTTGAAGACTCTGAGGAACAAGACGAGCAGCCCTTTGACCATGATAAACCATTTTGCATCATAATAGCATTGTCATTGTTCCATTGAGTGCATAATATACCTTGAATGACAACCTTGCCAGGTTTGCCTCCGTGGCATACCCCATTGATACTCGCATTGTTCATGACTCTGACCTTGTTTAGAGTTATGTTGGGAAGTTGTAGAAACATGCTATAGTAGTTGGCTACGAAGAATGGATCAGGGTTATGCATTAAAAGAAACAAATGTGGTTTGACATACTTGCAAAAAAACCAGTGGGTGCCACTAACACCTCTGGGAGATGATGAGGAACTAGGGCACTACTTGGTGGAGAAGTAGTGTACCGAGTCTTGATGAAAGTGTTCTTAACAGAGACGGGTTATATTTTAATTTGTCGACCTTCCCAACCAAACATTTGCAACCACTCCACCCCTTTATTGGGACAGGGCATTATTGATTACTTAGGGTGATACTAGCATGGTGCCCACATCACTAGTGACGGGGGTGACTTGAGGTCATCTTCGGGACGGGGTCGTGCTTGGATAGGCGGCCATGACTGTTTTTACAGGGCACCGGACACACCGTTGGTCCCTTCGTGTATGCGCGATAATGTGGAAAGGGCATAGTCCCACAATCTTTTACTTATACACGAGGGTCGTGCACCAATGAGTGGACCCTATGTTAGTATCGTCTGGGGAAAGGTAAAGATTGGGTGCTTCCCTCGAGTACTTGAGGTACCGCGGGATCGTGGATGACACGAAGGCTTCCGGGATCTTGTGGGTAAAGTGCGCTACCTTTGCAGAGTGTTAAACTATTCGAATAGCCGTGTCCACGGTCAAGGACAGTTGGGTGGTGCTGCTTAGACTATGTCCATAAGTTTCTGGAAAACAACACGGTTTGGTAAATCTGTTGACGTGATTCGTGAGGAAGTCACTATGAGCTTGAGCATGAGTTGTTCATAACTCTTTCTCGATACTGATGTATGTAACCTCCTGATACTTGTTGCAGCCGCATGCATGTCCTTGATATATGTTGATCATACTTGCATATGAAAAACTAGATTTACGCAAAAATGCCAATTTAGTAGTAGAGCCCTGCATAATTGTTCTGTCATCACACTTGGGTTGCTTGCGAGTACATTCAAAGTACTCATTGGCTTGCCACTGGTTATTTTATTGGCCAGGCATGAAAGAACATGATATGATGAAGATTTCTTGGTGACGAACATGCGAGCTAGGACGCTTCCCAATCAGAATGCCTGTAGGGTTAAGGTAGATGGCATGGGTCCAAGTTATTATTGAAGATTTCTGCTGCAATGATATACTCAAGATTTGACCATAAAGGTCAAAATTTGTGTAACACAGTATGTATGGATGTAAGACTCTTGTTATTCAGCTTCTGTGTGTTCAGTGAGCATTGATCTCTGGTATCACTATACACGTGCATCCGGTGGTCTCGACTTATGAGTCGGGGTCCCCATAGAGCTGGTATCAGAGCCATCCTGGCTGTAGGAAGCCTTAGTTAGCATGGTCGTTAGTTAGGGTAAAATTATTTCCAAAACTAATGCTAGTTTTCAAAACTATCTATACTTCTCCTCCCTTCTCGGTTTTTCGAAAACTAAGGTATACATTCCTTATTGATCTCTTCCCCTTCAAAACTGTTGGTCGCTAGAACCCTTATGCCCCTGACCACTTGATTTCCTGAAATCCTTGTGGATAATCTAGAAGGATGATATAGACCTTGCCAAACACTCACCCACCTCTTCTGAACACAAGATTGGCGACAGCACAACAAGACGGTGCCAACAGAAGATACATCCTCGAGGAATGTGGACATGAAGACCTAGAAGATGGTGACACCCTTGACACTGCCCCAAGATGATGCAACCTTGGCCTACGATGAACATGGCATAAGTTATGCAAGATCATGATATACATCGCTAATAGAGGAACCATGTCCTTACCGTTTTTGTATCGGCAACCACCTGTGGATGAGAACCTCGCCATTTGGTTCGCCTCACTATAGTGAGCAGGAAAACGGTTCTCTTCGTACCCCGCTCTTGGTGTCGATGTTGACATCAACGTAACCGACATGTTGGACCTCTATTATGCCTTGTTATCGTCATTGCATAAGGATTACCTACCCAGTATCATCGACGCCTTAGAAGACAAAAAGGGATCGTCATGAATAAGAAGACAACAGAATACCGAGTCAATGCTAGCTACGAGGAGACACCTTCACCACATCACCTCATCAGGCGAGAAGTTGTTGAAGATCCTTCAGGCTCAGCCCGGATCATTCCATCGAACAATTATAAGAGAAGTAGCAACACCTGAGGGAAACTCGGAAGACTGCACGAGGCACAAGGCACGACTACTGAGTCCGAGAACCCCTAGGGTAGGATGAGTCGTGTACCCCCTATGCGCAGTCAAGTCCGTGTGATGGTTCGAATAGAACCATGATTGTGTGTTGCTTGTTTTTATTTGTTTGTGTTTTGATATAAGTCGCACTTTTGCCCTAGGCAACAAGTACAAGACTATATCACCTTCCTTACCTTTTTTCTTTTGTTTAGTCCTTTTTGCACCTGTTTGTTTGCACTCGCACTATAGAACCCCCTTTAGGCATTTCCCACCTCTATGCTACTTTCCCCTCTCATCTCTCTCCTCAACTGAAGACCAGCAAGACAAGATACACCAAGGATTCTACTTCGGCAACCAACTGGCACTGAAGACTTTTGCTGCAGCCTCCTCGGCTAAGTGCAACCTCGTAGAGTTATGATTACCCCTCAAGATTAGGAACCCATCCCCAGACCCTTCGAGACTTCATGAGATACCCGAGCTTGAATCCTTAACCATGTGCTTAACCCACAGAATTGCGAGAAAACCAGTTAAGGCTCTGTAACCATGCATAACACTGGGTTCGGTATGGAACTAGTAGGCATAGTGAACGAGCACGTATCATTCTAATATAGCACAAGAACTGACGATGCCATAGGAAGACCAATTTGAGGATATAGGACAAAAGACTTGATGAGTTTATATCAATGACTTTGAGGAATTATATGAGACTCCTTGGTGGATTATGAGGATTTCATGTTGACAGATGAATTTGATGGGATCACGTCAATAGAGTAGCATAGCCTTCATTACCCTAAGTAAGTTGGATTTTGTAGGACAATTATGATCGCAAACTGAAATTCTTGGAGGTATAAGGATTTGGCTTAGCCAGGGGATATTGACTGGAGATAGTTGATGTTACGATAATGAGTTGGGGGAAAATGTTGGAATTCTCGCCAGACATGAGATTTGGATTTAAGTAGGTGATTCTAGATGAGTATGGATGTTAAATATGTCTACATGGTCGTAGTAAATTGGATTTAGACTGATGATCCCGATCATGATTCCATGTTTCTCGATGGACCATAAATTAGGAGATTGGATCAATTGACGGAGTTGATTTAGGGATCTATATAAGCATGACCTTGGAGTTTACTTGACCATGATGATGGAAATTGGTGGATTTACTATGGTAAGAGTAGCCCTACCAAGTATTGGGGATTATAGGGACTTTAGGAGATCATATGGAACACCACAGATTTTGGGTATGTAGAATTAATGGATTATGTAGTGATTGATGGAAGTTAATGGGATGTTGGGGGATGATTCATAGGAAGGAAACAAGATCTTGGAGTGGCTTACGACGTGTTTCCTAAGGATAGAGATGCATTATCTTGAACCTTGCAAGAATAGGCTGAGCACTTGGATTGTTGTGTTTAATTCAAGCTTAGCAGCTTGTATGCTCTACCTATGGATTCTTAGGGGTAGCCATACATATGATTTTCGGGGATCGTAGACATGTATAATTTTGTTAGACCTCCTCTTGGGAGTCATGAGGATATATATGGCATGAGTGGTGATTGGAGTTGACCTATGTGAAATGATGCTTTCGGTGGTATAAGGATTGTAGGACTAGGTAGAACTATTGGCATCTCAGAAACTGTGCTTAAGGATAAGATGATAAATGTTCACTTGCACACTAGAATCCTTGGAACCCGTGAGCCTCACCAAGCCACAACATGGTCAGATCCTGACCACGAGCTTTGGCTCTAGGTCAAGAAGACCCTTGCCAATACTCAACCGAGACCAACACCAATACCCCAGCCAACTATGCGTACCCCATAGACTTCATGGAGTACTTGTAAAAGTTAGTTGTCATCTTTATTTGGCGACATACTTGTCTACCCGAAGACAAAAGAAGAGCCGTTCAGCTGGTTAGAAGACATTTGAAGACTGCCATGTCAAGAAGGAAGAACTACACCAACCACTATCATCAAGAAGTAAACTTTTGTGTCGAAGATCAGATGTATCTGCAAGCCACCCCTCTCGACGGGACCAAGCATTTCCATGTCGAAGGGATGCTCACACCAAGATTTATCGACCTTCTTCAAGATCACGGCAAGACGTATAGTTGACGGCTACCAGCTAGATTTACCACCTGAGTTACCCCCCGTGCACCAAATTTTCCACGAGTCACAACTCTGGAAGTACTTTTAACTTCCTAACTAGCCCGATCCCTCCAAGGATATCGACCACCGAGCCATTAACATCTAGCCCAACCTAACCTATGCAAGAGACCCCTCGGCAACCTGCATCAAAAAGGGCAACATGCGAGAAGCCACACCACCAAGTACTTCAAGGTTACATGGAGCACCACTCGGAAGCAGAACCAACAATAAGAAGTAAAGACTACCCCATATCCAAATTTTCGTATTCCGTTCCACGCTTAGTTTGGGAATCTCGGGCACGAGATTCTTGTAAGGGGGGTAGGTCTGTCACAGCCTGATTTTCATGCCACAACACATAAGCTAATAATCATGCTAAATTATGGTTTGACAAAAACTTTTGAGTGTTTTTCACTTTGCTTGATTAGTTTTCTGTTTGCTGTTTGCTCATGCTCTAAAAATAAAATAAATCATCCTACTCTTATACTCCTTCTCCTTGATCCAAAACCTCTTCCCCATGATCATGCCATGTGTATAGGACATAATAGTATTTTCTTACAAAAATAATTTGGCCAAGTAGTATTTTCTAAAATTAGTTTTCCGGAAACCCTTGTGTCGGGGGAAACTGTCCTCCCACGAGCACCTATGGGACCGGAGCCCCTTCTACGTTGCGGTAAGGGAGCGGAGGGAGCACGGAGAGCAGATCGAGGGGCACACGCGGGCAGTTTACCCAGGTTCGGGCCGCGATGACGCGTAAAACCCTACTCCTGCTTTGATTGTATTTAGTTCTCGGGCTCGGGAGCTTGAAGATCTACAGTACCAGCTACACCGAGCAAGGGAGTGAGCAAGTTTCTTGGATCGAACCCCCTCTACGTTGTGCATGGGCCTCCTTTTATAGCTCAAAGGCGTCACCGACAGGTGTCAACGTAGAGGAGGGTAAAAATGTAAAATCGGTGGTGGTTGTAACAGTGTTTGAACAGTGTTTGAACAGTGTATGAACAGTGGTCTTCACCTAACTTTGACGGTGGGGGACAAGGGGATTGAATGCCCGTCGCCGTCGCCCCAAAAGCGCCCGTCCATGCGTCTCCGTTCGCCACGGCGATATCCTCGTCACCGCGGCCTGCCACCGTGTACCCCAGGCTGCACAGCCATCTGCCACGTGCCCCTGGAAGGGCCCCAGGGCGACGCATGGCCAGATGAGCTGGAGCGCAGGCACACAGCATAAGTTCCCCCGGCAAGCACCTTGCCGGGGTCGCAACCTTGCCGGGCCCGGAAGCTTGCCGCTCTCCGGGTCCTGCCGGGGCGCATGATGCGCCACGACATACCTCCTTGAAGTGCCGCTCTTTTGGCCTTCCTGGCAAGCTCCTCTTGCCAGGGTCTTGTGCTGGAATAATAACTTTGAGCCTGGTGTGGCCTTCCCGGCAAGCTCCTCTTGCCGGAGTCTTGTCTTCTAACTTGGATACTTTGTTCTTGAATGGCTTGAAAGGGTCTGGAGCGGGCTTCGGCGGGCGCGTGGTGAGCCAGACCACGGGACGCTGCTACTGCCCGTGCACAAGTCGGGATACTAAGGTACCCCTACTTTAGTACACCGATAGGAGCCCCCGGGCCTGGGCCACACACGGTGCCGAGCGCTGTTGGGCCAGGCCCAGAACAGTGCACGGGCACACGCGGCCCACGGCGCGCCATTTCCTACTCCAGATTCGCCGCATCCCTCCCTAACGGCACGCGTTGATTGCGGCGTCCTGGGAGAGATCGTGGCCTGTTTCTTTAATGGGGAAATGCGGAACGTCCCCCACTTCCCCTTAAAAGCAGAGGAAGCAGGGGCAGTTTCCCCCATCGTCTTCATTGTGCCTTGAGTCTTCAGAAACCCCCGCCGCTCCCTGCTTCTGCCCTTCCTCCACCATCTTCCCCACCCGCCGTGCCGCCATCCTCCCTCGCCGCCCCCGCCATGGCCCCGTAGAGCGACCAGGCGAAGAGCGACAAGGCGAAGAGCGACAAGGCGAAGAAGGAGAAGTCTGAGCAGGCGGCGAAGCTGGCAGCCATGCGGAGAAAGAGGGTGGTCTTCCCGCCAAGGCTCGGCCCGAGGGAGCTGCGGGACAAGTAGTACTTGTTCTGGGCGAGGGAGACGAAGGATCATCCCCGCACCCAAGTCCTCCCCGCCGTGGCCGTCGACATGTTCCCGGGAGGTTACTACTTCTTCGCTGCATTCTTCTATTGCGGTCTTTGCCCTCCGTATTCGGAGTTCTTCTGTGATGTGATGAACACGTACGGCCTCCACCTCCTAGATTTCACCCCAAATGTCGTTCTCACCTTGGCCGTTTTCGCACATCTGTGCGAAAACTACGTCAGGGTCCACCCAAATGTAGCTCTTTTCCGCCACTTCTTCACGCCTAGAGTAGAGTCCGGATCCCCTCTCTCCGGCGGCATCTCCTGGATCTTCAGGCTGAACAAGAAGGAGGCGTACTTGAAAGGAGAGCTTTGCGGCAAGTGGGAGGAGTGGAGGGCTAACTGGTGCTGGGTTCTGGAAGATGAACCCGAGCAGTTTACCTTGCCGCGCCAGACTGCAATAGTGCGCGGCAAGGATTGGAGCAACTTGGCCCCGGAGGACGACAAGCTGCAGATCGCCCTGACTAGGATTCTACGTCTCCGGGCTGCCAATCTGACTGTGAGTGAAGTTGGGGCTGACTTCCTCCGCCGCCGCATTGCCCCTCTGCAGGAAAGGAAGAGACCCGCTTGGGAGTTCGGCAACGCGGCAAACCGCATGAGGCTGCGCCCCGGGCTGAATTACAATTTCACCGTCCTGGAGCTGAAGGGGATGGTCCGGGAGCTGTTCAAACACGACCCCAAGCACCCGGAGTGGTTCAAACCGTTGACCGGAGTAGTTCCCTTGTGCAACAATACTGCCGTTAGTGCCATCCGCGCGGCAATGCCTGAGTGTGACTCCCACGGGGTCGTCCCCACTTGGCTGGAGCCTTCGGCGGAGACCGTGCAGGCTTTCTTCGACAATCTGGTTGAGAAACCATGCAACGCCGAAGAGAGGAAGGGGCTCACCCGGGAGACCACCGCGCGAGATGTGGCGTACATTGCCTCCAGGATGGAGGAGGCCGCCGCGGCAGCAGCGGCAGGTGAGTTTGGGTACACTGTGGATGAAGAGGAGGCGGCGGACGCGGTGAGTCAGGCCGAGGAGGAGGAAATCCTCAAGCTGCTGAAGATCACGCCCGAGGAGTTTGCCGGGGAGCCTACCGGGGAGCCTGCCGGGATTGGCGAGGCTGCCGGGCAGGGTACTGAGTCCAGCGGGCCCGCTGAAGAGGAGGAGGAGGAGGCCGAGTCCGGTGATTCCGATGAAGACTCCGGCGGGTCTCTGAATCTTGACGACGACGCCTCCTCATCCTCGGAGAATTCTCCGCCGCCACCAAGTCCTCCGGCACAGTAGAAGAAGCGCCTCCGCAAGGCAGTTGAGACGACGAGGCCACAGGCGCCCCGACAGCAACCGAAGCGCCGGGCGACGCACGCCACCACGACGAGCGAAGTTGTCAAGGAGGTGCCTCGTGCCCGAGCGACAAGCGGAGGGGGGTCTTCCCGGAGTGGCTCGGGGGTTCCTTCTGCTCCTCGGTCCTCAGCGACGACTGGTGCTGGGTCTTCACAGCCCGCAGCCCCGGAGCCCGCCAAGCGCCCGAGGGAGCCTTCTTCTCCAGCTCCTCGCGCTGGAGCACGCGAGGCGGGCTTTGACTTCTCCGCCCTCAGCTCCGATGAAGAGGAGGAAGAGTAAGTACTTGCAATTTTCATTTCCTTTGATTTTGTCTTGATTCCTCTTGCTTGGTTCTGATCTTGCTTTGGCCTCCAGGACCTTGACCCAGCGGATGGCGAAGAGGGCCAAGATCCCTGTGGTCGATATCGAGGACGACGAGCCCGTCGCAGCGGCAGGAGATGCGCCAGCGACAGACTTGCCGGACCAGCCTGCTGCTCCGGGGAGCAGCCCCCAGCGCAGCCCCCAGCGTAAGTCTGGTATTCATTTTTCTGCTTGACGGGCGCGCTTGAGGTTATTGTCCGTACTGATGTCTTGTTGTCTTGTGCAGAAGTGGAGCCGCAGCCGCAGGAGCACCAGGAGGTTGCCCCCGACGAGCCGCTTGTTCCACCCTCCTCGCCAAGGATGAGCTCCCCGGCAAGGGACGGTGCTCCGCCAAGGATGGGTACTCCGCCAAGGGCGAGTACCCCGCCAAGGGCGAGCACCCCGCCAAGGGTGGACTCCCCGCCAAGGGAGGGCACCGGAGGCCCTCCGCCGGCGGGGGCTTCCTCTACACCGCCAAGGGATAACTCCCCGGCGAGGGACCCCGTCATCGAAGAGGCCCACGCAGGTAAGCCCTTTTAGTTTCTTCTCCTTGGATTTTTCTTTTTGGATATTTGCTTGACAACTTTTTCTTTTCTTTTTCTTCTGCTAGATCCGCCCGCCCCGGAGTCGATGGAGACTAAGACCATCACCGAGGAGGAGGTGCATGGCGATGCTGGCGATGCCACCACCGCAGAGGGAACGCTTGGTGTTGATGAGCCAGCCGCCGAGGAGAGCGCCCCGACCGCCGACGCCGCGGTCGGGGAAGGGACCGGCGACCGCACTGCTGGCCCGGAGGCCACAGGAGCGCCGGACACTGCACCGGCCGCCGATCCTTCCGCCTCAGCGGCTGGGTCGGGCGTTTATCTGGAGGCCGCCAACGGGGTGTTCATCCAAGTCCCGTGGGCGTCCTCATCAAGGGCACCCGCGGAGGGAGAGACGTTCGACGGAGAAGTCCTCGCCTCCGCCGGATTGAAGGTTGTTGATGCGCCCGGAAGCAGCGACGAGCCCGAAGAGGAGTGGCTCCTTCGCCGGCTCCTGGCCTTGTAACGGGCCAGGCAGGCGAAGTTGGAGTCTCGGGAGGCTCTGGCTGCCAAGGCTGGTGCTGACCTGGAGAAGCGCGCCGCGGAGCTCCGTGCCGCCAATCAGGCGGCGCTCCGGAACTTGGCGGAGGAGCGCGAAGAGCTTGCCGAGGCGCAGCAAGCATTCATCCTCGAGAAGGCCGAGGTCGAGGAGCAGCAGCGACTGGCCGCCGAGGAGCTGTCTCGGCGGGAAGGAGAACTCAACCAGCGGAAGGTCGACCTCGACAACCACGAGGACGACCTCACCGCCCGGGAGCAAGCCATCGGCGGGGCTCTGCAGGAGGCGAGGGACGCCGCTGCTGCCGCCGAGACTGCCAAGAAGGATCTGGAGGCCAGGGTGGCGCAGATGGAGCTGTTCTTGAAGGCGAGTGAAGACAGGGTCACTGCGCTCAACGTGGCGCGGGAGAAAGACGCTCACACCAACTCGGAGCTACAAATCCGCCTCTCCGAGAAGGGCAAAGAGCTCACTGACGCCAGGGACTCCATTGCTGATTTAGAGCTGAAGGTCTCCACCCTTACTGACTCGCTTGACGCTGCCCGGGACCGCGAGACGAAGCTGAAGGACGATCTCCGCACCGAGAGGGCCCTGCTGGAAAGCACCGCCGTCTCGCAAAACCACTTCCAGCAGACGGTGGAGCGATGGACTGAGGAGCTTGTCACTTCCGCCGCCAACATCGACATGGAGATGATGGCGTTGAGGGCGGAGCATCTCGTGTACTCCCCCGACGAGAACCTCCCTCACAGCGCCAAACTGAGTCTGTTCTTCAGGGGAGTGGCGCCGGCGCTTGCGCGGCTACGGGAGAAGATCCCCGTGCAGCTGGCCGACGAGGCGCGCCGGCTTTGCATGGGCACCATGGAGCGGGTGCTGTCGAAGATCGTCTACCGCAACCCCGGGATCAACCTCGTCAACGTCCTCCGGACCTTGCCGCCCAAAGCTGACCAGGAGGCATTGAAGGCCCAAGTCGCCCACATCGTCGCCAAGGTGGGCAAGATCCAGAGGATCGACGGAGATCGAAGAGACTAGGCACCTTGCTTCCCTCGCTGCTGTGAATTAAGTTATATACAGTAGTTGTTTAGAACAGCGGCAAGTTATCTCTGTAATATATACTTTTGTTTTGGGTAATCAATGCAGTGTTATCTCCCTTGCTTTTGGTCCTTCACTTTGTATGCTTTTCACCCTACGCTTTTAGGGGAACTTGCCGGCAAGGGGCCCTTGCCGCGAGCGCTGAGTGCGGGACTCTTAGCAGCCTGCTAGCAAAGACCTTGTCGTCAAGAAACCTTGCCGCAGCTAGTCGCAGCACACTTAGATTGCTGAGCAAACTCGAAAACGAAGTAAGGGCGCGACACTTGTCGCAACTCGCTTAAGCCATTGAGCGTGCTCGAAACAAAGTAAGGGCGCGGCTAGCCACGGGTAGGTTCCTCCGCGCACGGTTTTTCCATACAAAGTGTGGTTGTTCAAGGAAGACAACTAAAAAATTTAAAAATTTGAATGCTCAAACTTTGGCAACTTAGCTTTTGTTGGTTGTTTGCTTCCCGGCAAGGCTTAGCTTCTCTTGAACAGCACTTGGTCCATACTTCTATCTCCTTCCCCTCCGGCAAACTTGTGCGCGAGGAACACTTCTTCTGTTTCAGAGAGAAAGGCAAAAGAGGAGGAAATACAAGTACGGAGCCTTGCGGCTTGTTACTGCTCACCGGGGATGTGTGCTGCACAGAATGTCAGATGATACATGCAAGTAAAATAAAGAGCACGAAATGACAAACGGTGCGAAGCACAAAAGGTTTTACTGATGCACGGGGTCTGCGCCCGGCTTTGTACAAAGGTTTACATGCAACAGCGGCAAGACTTGTACAAAAGGTGGTTGCCGGAGCGGATCACGGCAACCGCGCCTCACGGGTGAAACTTGCGAAGATGCTCTATGTTCCAGGAGTTGCTCACCGGTAAGCCTTCTTCGGTCTCAAGGCGGACAGCGCCGGGCCTTGTGACTTGTCTCACCCGATAAGGGCCTTCCCACTTCGGCGTCAACTTGTTGGAATTCTTGGCGGACTGAACACACCGAAGAACAAGGTCGCCTTCCTCGAGACTCCTGGCCTTGACCTTGCGGCTATGATAGCGACGCAAGGCTTGCTGGTATCGAGCAGCTCGTGCAGCAGCCTGGACACGGTCCTCCTCGAGGAGCAATGCATCATCTTGCCGAAGTTGCTCTTGCTCGAGCTCGTCGTAAGCGAGTACTCGAGGAGATCCGTATACGAGTTCCGTGGGGAGAACTGCCTCTGCTTCATATACAAGAGCAAAGGGTGTCTGTCCGGTGGCTCGATTTCGTGTCGTCCTGATTGACCAAAGAGCTGCCGGTAACTCCTCTATCCAGTTTCTTCCACACTTGTGCAGCCTGTCAAAGGTTCTTGTCTTCAGTCCGCGCAGCACTTCAGCGTTTGCCCTCTCCGCTTGACCATTGCTCCTTGGGTGAGCAACAGAAGCGAAGCAGACCTTGGCGCCAAGGTCTTGGACGTATTGCATGAAGGTGCGGCTTGTGAACTGTGTGCCGTTGTCGGAGATGATCCTGTTAGGGATCCCGAAATGGCAAACTATTGATCTGAAGAACCTCACTGCTGACTGTGCTGTCACCTTCCTCACTGGTTCCACTTCTGGCCACTTTGTGAACTTGTCGATTGCGGCGTACAAGTACTCAAAGCCCCCGAGAGCGCGGGGAAAGGGGCCGAGGATGTCGAGCCCCCAGACCGAGAAGGGCCAGGACAAAGGGATCGTCTGGAGAGCTTGAGCTGGCTGGTGAATTTGCTTGGCATGGAACTAGCACGCTTCACACTTGGTTACTTGTGCAGTTGCATCTTGGAGGGCTTCTGGCCAAAAGAAACCCTGCCGGAACGCCTTCCCGGCTAGTGCTCTTGCGCCAATGTGGTGACCACATATGCCTCCGTGTATCTCTGCCAACAGCTTCCGTCCATCTTCCCGGGAAATGCACTTCAACCTGACACCGTTGAGTCTTCTTCTGTACAGTTCATCTCCGACGAACTGATACATACTTGACTGCGTGGTAATCCTTTCTATCTCTTCTGGTTCTTCAGGAAGTTCTCCAGTTTGAAGAAAACGAACGATTTGATGAGCCCATGCTGGAGCCTGAGGCTCGACAACAAGGACCAAAGGCATCAGGGCTGCTGCGGGAACCTCAGCTTCTACGATAAGAACCTGTGGTTCTGACGGAGCTGAGTGTTCCCCGGCAAGCCTGCAGGGGCAAGGCTTGTCGGGAACGCCTGCTTCAACTGTACAGACCCTTGGGTCCGCAGGAGCAGACTGTTCCTCAGCATCTTGGTTGCTGATCCTGGGGATCTTGGCGGCGGTCTCTGGAAGATCCGCCGGCAAGTAGTCACCGGAGACCAACTTCCTCTTCCTGCTTTGCCCAACTGATGGTGTAACGGATGGTTGAGTTAGCTTGAGCACGAAGACTCCTGGTTCCACAGGTAACTTCATTGCAGCACACTTGGAGAGGCCATTCTGAGCTCTTGGAACGTGCTCCATCTGTAGGCCTTCAAAGTGTTCTTCAAGATTCCTCACTTCATCGACATAAGCTTCCATCAGAGGGCTCTGGTAACTCTTGTTTACTTGTCGGACCACCAGCTGTGAGTCTCTCCGCACAATCAAATTCTTGATCCCAAGTTCGGCCGCAATTCTGAGACCGGCAAGCAAACCTTCATACTCGGCGGTATTGTTTGTCGCTTGCTCCTTGGGAAAGTGCATTTGAACAACATACTTGAGGTGCTCTCCGGTGGGCGCTATGAGTAACACGCCGGCACCGGCGCCTTGCAGCGAGAAGGCACCATCGAAGTACATTATCCACTCCTTGCTTGCTTCTTGGACGGGGATGCTCGTCTCTGGAACTTCTTCATCTGGTGTTGGGGTCCATTCCGCTATGAACTCTGCTAAAGCTCTTCTCTGTATGGTTGAAGTACTCTCAAACTTGAGACCAAAGCTTGACAGCTCTAGTGCCCACTCGACGATCCTGCCTGTTGCTTCTGGATTTTGCAATATCCTTTTCAACGGAAAGCGAGTGACCACTGTTATCTCATGTGCCTGGAAGTAATGGCGCAGCTTTCTTGAGGCCATGAGGAGGCCGGAAAGTAACTTCTGTACTCCAGAGTATCTTGATCTAGCCCCCTGCAAGAGGGAACTTACAAAATAAACTGGGCGCTGCACCATCTTCTTTCGCACTTCTCTTTGCTCTTGCGCAGACTTGTCCTTGTCGGGGCCAGAGCTTGTCGGGGAAGCCCCCTGCTTGCCACTGGATGCGCTTGCCGGGGATGTGGGTTCCTCATCCACCTCCCTCTCCGCTACTAACGCAGCACTAACCACTTGATTGGTCTTGCAGCGCAGCCTCCGCTTCCGGAGTCCATTTCATAGGACCTGCCTTTTTCAAGATTTTGAAGAATGGCAGGGCGCGTTCTACAGACTTTGAAATGAACCTGCTGAGGGCAGCCACACAACCAACAAGTCTTCTTACGTCCTTGACGCGCTTCGGGGCTTCAATCTGCTCGATGGCTTTAATCTTGTCGGGATTGGCTTCAATCCCCCTCTGGGACACGAAGAACCCGAGAAACTTGCCGGAGGGGACTCCGAAGACGCACTTCTCGGGGTTCAACTTGAGTTGTATCTTGCGCAGATTCTCAAAGGTTTCTTCCAAGTCTTGAATCAGGGTGTCCTTGCTCTTGCTCTTGACCACTATATCATCCATGTAGGCTTCTACATTCTTGTGTATCTGTGGCTCAAAAGCAGTGTGTACCACCCTTGCAAATGTTGAGCCTGCATTCTTCAATCCAAAGGTCATGCATATGAAGCAATATGTGCCACATGGAGTAATGAATGCAGTCTTCTCCGCATCTTCCTCAGCCATGAATATCTGGTGGTAACCTGAGTATGCATCGAGAAATGAAAGCAACTCACATCCAGCCGTGGAGTCCACAATCTGGTCGATGCGCGGCAAGGGAAATGGATCCTTAGGACAAGCTTTATTCACATCGGTGAAGTCTATACAAAATCTCCACTTCCCATTAACCTTGTGCACGACAACTGGATTGGCCAACCACGTGGGATGTAGTACACCTCTAACCAGGCCTGCTGCTTCCAACTTCTTGATTTCTTCGGCGATGAATTCTTGGCGCTCCACGGCTTGCTTCCTGACCTTCTGCTTGACGGGCCGCGCATGAGGACAAACAGCAAGCTTGTGCTCAATTACCTTCCTGGGAACGCCGGGGATGTCAGACGGTTGCCACGCAAACACGTCCACATTCGCCCGCAGGAAGGCAACAAGCGCGCTTTCCTATTTGGGGTTGAGTGTAGCACTGATGGTGAAGGTACCACCAGTGCCGTCCTCGTTGGCGGACACCTTCTTGGTTGCCGGTGGAGCTGCCATTCCTTTCTTGCACTTGCCGATGGAGCTCGATGGTGCGTCCTCGATGGCAGCGCAGCACTCCGAAGAGGTGCGTTTGCCGGAGTGGGCCCCAGAGCTCTTGCCGGACTTGGTCTTGGTCTTCCCCCCGGGAGCTTCAGCGGCAAGTGTTTTGCTGTCTGCCGCGGCTGCTGCATCCCGGTAGATCTTATCGGCGCAAATAAGCGCATCCTTCTTGTCGCCGGGGACAGAGATGACGCTTATCGGCCCCGGCATCTTGAGCATGTTCTATGCGTAGTGGGAAGCTGCCATGAATTTGGCTAGCGCAGGACGGACAAGTATCCCATTGTATGGCAATGGGATATCGGCAACGTCGAACGTGATCCTCTCTGTCCTGAAGTTGAGCTCTCCACCAAAGGTCACTGGCAGCGTGATCTTCCCCTTCGGCTTGCTCCTTCCTGGGTTGATCCCTTGGAATGTCCCGGTTTCCTCGAGCTCGCCGTTGGGGATCTGCAGTTTCTTGATCACAGCGGAGGAGATCAAGTTGAGGCCGGCCCCGCCGTCAACCAACATCTTGGTGACCTTGAGGTTGCGGATAGTTGGCGAAACCAACATCGGCAAGCACCCGACCGCAGTTGTGCGGTCAGGGTGGTCCTCAAGGTCGAAGATGATGGGCGTGCCGGACCATTTCAGCAGCCTGCGCGACTCGACGGGTGGCTCAGCTGCATTCACTTCCCGCACCCATTGCTTGAGTTGGCGGTGGGAAGTGTGCAGAGAGGCACCTCCATCGACGCACATGACTTCTGTGGCCTTCTGGAACTCCTGCTTGCTGTTGTCTCCTTCATCCATATCCTCATCATCGTCTTCGTCGTCGTCCTTGTCGCGGCCCCGGGGAGGTCTGTCTCCTTGCCGCTGCTTGGCCTTGCCGCAGCGTCCTCCCCGGCCATTGAACGGCCGCTTCTTGCTGGGCTCTCCTCCGCCTCCTTGGGCCTTCTGCTTGTCGCGACGCTCGTATTCAGCCTTCTGTTGCTCTACGAGGTACTCTACCCTTTTGCAGTTTTGGAGGTCGTGGCCCTTGGTGCGGTGGATCTTGCAGTACTGCTTGTCGGAGCCGTCCTGCTTGTCGGCTGCCGCTACAGGGGCGACCTCCTTGCCGGAGCACCAGCCTGTGTCTTCTTGGCGGGAGCCTCCTTGCCGGACTGCTCGACAACCAGTACCTCCTTGTTCTTCTTCTTCCTGTTATTCTGCCGCCGGCCCTTCCTTGCCGGGGCGGCATCCTCGCTGTCACTTCCTCCTGCGCCGGTATCCTCTCCGGGGAGTCTCCTCCCCTCTTCAGCACGTACACATTTGTCAGCCAGAGCGTAAAGCTCACCGACGTCTCGGATCTTGGTCATCGCCATCTCCTCCCTCATCCGGCGGTTACGCACATTCTGGTGGAACGCGCTGATAACCGCGGCAGGGTGGACATCGGGGATATTGTGTTGTACACGGCTGAACCTTTGGATTTATTTGCGCAGGGACTCTCCCTCCTTCTGGGCAAGGATGTGGAGATCGCTCTCCTGGCCGTGGGGTTTGTGGCCGCCTGTGAAGGCGCCAACAAAATGGTGGCACAAATCCGCCCATGAAGAAATGGAGTTTTCCGGCAAGTGCATAAGCCAAGACCTGAAGTTTGGCTTAAGCACGAGCGGGAAATAGTTGGCTAGAATCTTCTCGTCATGTCCCCCGGCAGCCTGCACCGCAATGGTGTAAATGCTGACGAACTCCGAGGGGTGCGTCTTGCCGTCGTACTTCTCGGGTACGTCGGGCTTAAAGTTCTTCATGTTGGGCCACTTGACTTGCCGCGGCTCTCGGGTGAACGCAGGGCAACCTGTCGCGTACGGCAAGTCGCCTGGTTCACCGGGCGCGTGCATGTCGACAGCGGTCCCAGCGCGCTGATCAGATTGTCTTCGAGCTTCTCGTCGACGCTCGATACGAGTTCGAGCGTCCTCTCGTCGCCTGTCGTCGAGGACTTGGCGCTGATCGCGGCGAGCCCGCGGATCCGACAACGCCGTGGAGTCGTCATCGACGTTGATCCGGCGGGACGGCGATTTCTGCTTCTGCGGCGGGGAGTGCACGGTAGTTGCACCCCCGGTGGTCTTGTCTCCATCGGCCTTCGCTTGGTCGGCTTGCCGCTGGCGCGATGTTGCCGGTTGCTGCGGCGTGTCGTTGTTGGCGAAGGCGATGAGGCTCTGGATCGTGGCCCTCCAGTCTTCGGCCTTGTCCGCCGCTGGAGGGAAGTCGAGGAGCAGCTGAGCCCTGGCCAGGGCTTCTGCTGGAGAGGAGGGGAACGGTGGCGAACGGTGCGAGGAGCGGGACACGCTCGGACTTCTAACCGCGTTAGAAGGAGCATGTTCCCGTCCCGGCGACCGCGCCTTGCTCGTGCCAGGACGCTGGCCTTGAGCGTCCCGCAACCCACCGGTTTGGGCTTGTCCCAGCAGACGGATGGTACCGTAGGTACCGCGTCGTTGCTGGCCCGGCACCTCCTGAGAGGGACGGGGTGCGTGCACGGACACCGAGGCTTTGGAGTTCGCCCGGTCGTCCGTCTTGTCCTTGGACTTGGTGGCGCCGTGAGTTTCCCCACCGGCGTCCACCCTTCCACCAGCGTCTCCTCCACCAACCATCGGTTCTGGTGGTGGTGGGATCGACACGGACGGGCCTCCGACCTCCGAAGCTTTCTTCTTCGGAGGCATGTTGATGTAGCCGATGAAGTTGACGAAGTTGGAGAGGTTGATGAAGAGTGCGCCCGCGCGAGCGCCGGATCAGGTTCGCACAACCTCGACGCCCCCTACCTGGCGCGCCAAAGATGTCGGGGGAAACTGTCCTCCCACGAGCACCTATGGGACCGGAGCCCCTTCTACGTTGCGGTAAGGGAGCGGAGGGAGCACGGAGAGCAGATCGAGGGGCACACGCGGGCAGTTTACCCAGGTTCGGGCCGCGATGACGCGTAAAACCCTACTCCTGCTTTGATTGTATTTAGTTCTCGGGCTCGGGAGCTTGAAGATCTACAGTACCAGCTACACTGAGCAAGGGACTGAGCAAGTTTCTGGGATCGAACCCCCTCTACGTTGTGCATGGGCCTCCTTTTATAGCTCAAAGGGGTCACCGGCAGGTGTCAACGTAGAGGAGGGTAAAAATGTAAAATCGGTGGTGGTTGTAACAGTGTTTGAACAGTGTATGAACAGTGTATGAACAATGGTCTTCACCTAACTTTGACGGTGGGGTACAAGGGCATTGAATGCCCGTCGCCGTCGCCCCAAAAGCGCCCGTCCATGCGTCTCCGTTTGCCACGGCGATATCCTCGTCACCGCGGCCTGCCACCGTGTACCCCAGGCTGCACAGCCATCTGCCACGTGCCCCTGGAACGGCCCCAGGGCGACGCGTGGCCAGATGAGCTGGAGCATAGGCACACAACATAAGTTCCCCCGGCAAGCACCTTGCCGGGGTCGCAACCTTGCCGGGCCCGGAAGCTTGCCGCTCTCCGGGTCCTGCCGGGGCGCATGATGCGCCACGACATACCTCCTTGAAGTGCCGTTCTTTTGGCCTTCCTGGCAAGCTCCTCTTGGCAGGGTCTTGTGCTGGAATAATAACTTTGAGCCTGGTGTGGCCTTCCCGGCAAGCTCCTCTTGCCGGGGTCTTGTCTTCTAACTTGGATACTTTGTTCTTGAATGGCTTGAAAGGGTCTGGAGCGGGCTTCGGCGGGCGCGTGGTGAGCCAGACCATGGGACGCTGCTACTGCCCGTGCACAAGTCGGGATACTAAGGTACCCCTACTTTAGTACACCGACACCTTGAATTGAGGTTTGTACTGCAAGTACTTGATTTGGGGTGTGAAAAATCTTTCAAAAAGTATATTTGACTCCTATTAGGTATAGGACTCCCTTAAACCACAAAAACATTATTTTAAAAGTTATTCTCCTATTTTATTTAAAGGCTTTTTCTTTAGGCCAGAAATGGTCTTTAATAGGTTAAAATTATTTAACTGTTTCAAAAATATTTGTCAAAATTCAAGAAAACTCATAGGACATATATTGTCCATATATAAGAGTTTCAACACATGGTCATGTTCAAAATATTGGACAAATCCTTCAAAAACCCTTTCTGGATATTTTAAGCTTTTGAAATATTTTCAAAGGAAATATTCTCTAAAAATTCCAGGAAAATTCTATCATATCAAATATGACATATTTGATGATATTGCAAAACCTCATGCCTTGAAGATCAAGAAAACATCATCAAACCCCCTCAAAACCATTTCTGTCCATTTTGAAGTTTGAGCAACTTTACATTGCCAAACTTGTCCAAATGCTCTCAAACTTTGTGCACATGCTAAGATTGTCTAATTATGGATATAGACAAAATGACACAAGTTTTGGAGAAGGATAACTTGAACAAAGTGCCCCAAAACCCTTTCTGACCAGATCCAAATTTCAACAACTCTACATTACCAACTTTTTACTTGTGACCTCAAATTTTGTGGACATGCTCACAACCCCAAATGAGGATACTACACCAAGTGGTGCATCAAGGAGGACTGATTTGCATGAATAAATCTTTGAAAAGTCATTTCTGTTGATTTCTAGGGTTTGCCAAAGTTACATTGGCAACTTTATCCAAATGATCTCAAATTTGGTGGGACACCCTATTTCTATGTTCCATTTGATCATGTTAAGTCTCATGTCATTTGGACTCCATTTGCTTGCCCAAAACACCATCAAACACCTGATGTCACTTTGCCAAAATCACCATTTGGTCCACTTCCACTACCACCCCCCCTTTGCCTCAAATGCTTACCAGACGTGTACCTGGTCGTCACCTACCTCCAGTAAAACCCATTCAACCAAAGATCAATGATTGAGGGGTGAAAACCCTCATTTTACCCTTCTCGACAGCACCATTCACCCTCTCTCTCAACCCCTCCTTCCCTCCAGAGGATTCCTAGAGCATCCAATGCATCTTCCCCATTCTTTACACCTCCCTAGAGCCTCCAGACACAAGAGGACATGCCCATGACACTTTGTTTATGCCATGGCATGCAGAGCTCGCGCTCTGGAGCACGCTACATTGCTCCCCCGCACTGTAGCTCACCCATTCCAAGCGAGTGCGACGACCTTGGGCCCCGGGACCGTGTCTCCCGAGGTGGCCTCGACGTCCGTGACACGCAATGCTGTCGGCCCCCTCCTCCTACTCCCTCCTGATGCTGCTCTCACACGCGTGCCGGCCGCCCGAGAGCTCCAATGGGCGAGCTCACACGCGCGGAGCCTTTGGCACGCCCCGCTCCCCCTTTCCTTTTCCCTTGGACTGGACCACGTCCATGAGCGCCCTGAACACGCCCCGGAGAGCCAGTTTGTCCTCTAGAGACGGCTACCGCCTCGTCGGCGCACGGCCCAGCGGTGCACCACGCCCTCTCCTATATAAGGTCGCCCAGGTCTTTCTCTCACCCCATCTGCTCCCCCTCGCTCCTAGAGCTCCCCTAGGCCAAGCCGTTCTCCTTCCCGTGCCCTCCTTGCTCCTCCATGGCCGAAGCCGAGCCGCCGGTCTCCTCTCAAATTCCCGCAAATGAGGCCCCCTCCTCCCCTCCTTTCTCCACTTGGCGAACCCCATGACCACCACGGAGCCCCTCACCACTTCTCCCTTTTTCTTCGGTGCCCGAAGCGCCGATGCCGCCATCACTGTCGGCCTCGCCCGCCGGGATCGACGCCCTACTCAACCCAGAGGCCCTGGGCGGCCGTGCCACCCACAACTGGATGCAAGCCGCCGTCGACACCGCCCCTGCCTCTGCTCTGTTCGAGTGGGAGGTTGGGGATGAACCCGACAGGCGGGTCTCGCATGTAAGCGACCTAGCAGCCAGGCCCGCATATAAGTGGAGGCGGTTTCTGCTTGGTGCGCCTCCCTACAGTGAAGATGCCCAGGCGAAACACGCTTCCGGCGTCACCCGAGCCCCACGCACAGCTGAGCTGCTGGGCCGGCCCAGCAGCTATCCTGCGCCAAGTGCGTGTTTTAGGTAAAACCTTTTTTTTTCTTTTTTTCATAAAACTTGTAAAATCTCTAGAGAATTCAATTGAACTCCAAATTTGATGATTCAAATTTGTAGTGACTCCATAAATCATGTTCTGTCACATGGTGCTATTTGCACATTTTTCGAGAAAGTTTCTCTTCACCAATAATTATCAAAATCTCATTTTTCTATTTCTGTGTTAAACTTTAGAAAATCATAGAGAGCTCAAAATTGATCCAAATGCAATGATTCAAATTCCTAGGTACTTATATGCTCATAACTTAGTTTTTAAACATTTTTCCCAATACCTGTACCACATCAAATATTATTCTATTTATCCATGTATAGCCAACTTTGCAAAATCATAGGAAATTCTTTTGAACTCCAAATCAAATGAAACCAACTCCTAGATGCTTCTAAAATTATTCCTTGTTAAATGGGTGGTTTTGCTCATTTTTCAAAATAATTCTTCTATACACTTCTTGCAAATCCACAAATCCCTTGATTCCATCATATTGAAATGTTCAGAGATATCCATTGATCAAATCCCAATGAAACCACTTTGGTCATTCCTTATATGACCAGAGGTATCCTAGAAAAGTCCAACTCACTTTTTAGAGCACTTTTATTTTCTACCTTGTTGTGTTGCTTATTGTGAATTGTTTCCGACGTTAGTTGACGAAGTAGACGGAGTACTTGGAGATGGACCAGAAGCTTTGAAGACTCTGAGGAACAAGGCAAGTAGCCCTTTGACCATGATAAACCATTTTACATCATAATAGCATTGTCTCTGTTCCATCGAGTGCATAATATACCTAGAATGTCAACCTTGCTAGGTTTGCCTCCGTGGCATACCCCGTTGATACTCGCATTGTTCATGACTCTGACCTTGTTTAGAGTTATGTTGGGAAGTTGTAGAAATATGCTATAGTAGTTGGCTACGCAGAATGGATCAGGGTTATCCATTGAAAGAAAAAAAATGTGGTTTGACATACTTGCAAAAAACCCAGTGGGTGCCTCTAATGCCTCTAGAGATGATGAGGAACTAGGGCACTACTTGGTGGAGAAGTAGTGTACCGAGTCTTGATGAAAGTGTTGTTTACAGATACGGATTAAATTTAAGAGTTGTCGACCGTCCCAACCAAACATGTGCAACCACTCTACCCCTTTATGGGACGGGGCATTATTGATTACTTAGGCTGATACTAGCATGGTGCCCACATCACTAGTGACGGGGGTGACTTGAGGTCATCTTCGGGACCGGGTCGTGCTTGGATAGGCGGCCATGACTGTTTTTACAAGGCACCGGACACACCGTTGGTCCCTTCGTGTATGCGCGATAATGTGAAAAGGGCATAGTCCCACGATCTTTTACTTATACACGAGGGTTGTGCACCAACGAGTGGACCCTATGTTAGTATCGTATGGGGAATGGTAATGATCGGGTGCTTCCCCGAGTACTTGAGGTACTGCGGGATCGTGAATGACACGAAGGCTTCCCGGATCTTGTGCATAAAGTGTGCAACCTTTGCAGAGTGTTAAACTATTCGAATAGCCGTGTCCACGGTCAAGGACAGTTGGGTGGTGCTGCTTAGACTATGTCCATAAGTTTCTGGAAAACAACACGGTTTGCTAAATCTGTTGACGTGATTCATGAGGAAGTCACTATGAGCTTGAGCATGAGTTGTTCATAACTCTTTCTCGATACTGATGTCTATAATCTCCTGATACTTGTTGCAGACGCATGCATGTCCTTGATATATCTTGATCATACTTGCATATGAAAAACTAGCTTTACGCAAAAATGCCAATTTAGTAGTAGAGCCCTGCATAATTGTTCTGTCATCACACTTGGGTTGCTTGCGAGTTCATTCAAAGTACTCATTGGCTTGCCACTGGTTATTTTATTGGCCAGGCATTAAAAAATAGGATATGATTAAGATTTCTTGGTGACGAACATGCGAGCTAGGACGCTTCCCAGTCAGAATGCCTGTAGAGTTAAGGCAGATGGCATGGGTCCAAGTTGTTATTGAAGATTTCCGCTGCAATGATATACTCAAGACTTGACCATAAAGGTCAAAATTTGTGTAACACGGTATGTATGGATGTAAGACTCTTGTTATTCAGCTTCTGTGTGTTCAGTGAGCATTGATCTCTGGGATCACTGTACACGTGCATCCGGTGATCTCGACTTATGAGTCGGGGTCCCCACAAGAAATCTTTTAGATTCGGCCGCAGGAGGCACTTTCATGGAAACTACCTTAGGATAAGCTACCAAACTCCTAGATAATATTATGGTTAATTGTTCTCAATGGCACACCGAAAGATCTACTAGTAAAAAAGTGCATGCTATTGAAGAGATTAGTGTTTTGAGTGGAAATAAGGATGAACTTATGAAATTATTAGCTGCTAAGAGTGCTTCTTCTGATCCTAATGATATGCCTTTATCCACGTTGATTGAAAATAATAATGAATCTTTGGATGTGAATTTTGTTGGTAGGAATAATTTTGTTAACAATGCTTATAGAGGAAACTTCAATCCTAGGCCTTTTCCTAGTAATTCCTCTAATAATTATGGAAATTCCTACAATAACTCTTATGGAAAGATGCCTTCTGAATTTGAAACTAGTGTTAAAGATTTTATGAATTTGCAAAAGAATTTCAATTATTTGCTTGAAGAAAAATTGTTTAAGATTGATGAATTGGCTAGAAGTGTGGATATAATTACTCTCGATGTTGATTCTTTGAAACTTAGACCTATCCCACCTAAGCATGTTATCAATGAGTCTCTCAAAGTTTCACACCCTGATTTTCATGCCACATTGCTTAAGCTAATTATCATGCTAAAATGTGGATTGACAAAAACTTTTGAGTGTTTTTGACTTTGCTTGATTGATTCTCTGTCTGTTGTTTGCTAGTGCTCTAAAAATCAAATAAATCCTCCAACTCTTATACTTCATCTCCTTGATCCAAAACCTTTTCCCAATGATCATGCCCTGTGTATAGAACAGTATAGTATTTTCTTATAAAAAATATTTTGGCCAAATAGTATTTTCTGAAATTTGTTTTCCAAAAACCCCTGAATTGAGGTTTGCACTACAAGTACCTTAATTAGGGTGTGAAAAATCTTTCAAAAAGTTTATTTGAATCCTATTAGGTATAGGAATCCCAGAAACCACAAAATTATAATTTTAAAAGTTATTTTTATATTTTATTTAAAAGCTTTTTCTTAAGGCCAGAAATGGTCTTTAATAGGGAAAAAATTATTTAATTATTTCAAAAATATTTGCCAAAATTCAGGGAAACTCATAGGACATATATTGTCCATATATAATAGTTTCAGCACATGGTCATGTTCAAAATATTGGACAAATCCTTCTAGAACCCTTTCTGGATATTTCAAGTTTTTGAAATATTTACAAAGGAAATATTCTCCAAAAATTCCAGGGAAATTCTATCATGTTAAATATGACATATTTGATGATTTTGCAAAGCCTCATGCCTTGAAGATCAAGGAAACATCATCTAATCCCCTCAAAACCATTTCTGTCCATTTTGAAGTTTGAGCAACTTTACATTGCCAAACTTGTCCAAATGCTCTCAAACTTGGTGCACATGCTAAAATGATGTAATTATGCATCTATGCCAAATGGCACAAGTTTTGGAGAAACATAACTTGATCTAAGTGCCCCAAAACCATTTCTGTTCAATTCAAATTTGAACAACTTTACATTACCAACTTTTTACCTGGGGCTTCAAACTTTGTGGGCATGATCATAACCCCAAATGATGATACTACACCAAGTGGTGCATCAAGGGGAGATGATTAGCTTAACTCAAACATGGTGAAACCATTTCTGTTGATTTCTAGGGTTCACCAAAGTTACATTGGCAATTTTGCCCAAATGAGCTCAAATTTGGTGGAAGGGCCTAAATGTATGTGACATTTAATCCTGTTAAGTGTCATAGCCAGCGGAGATCATTTGCTAGCCCAAAACATGATCAAACACCTTCTGCCAATTTACCAATACCATTGTTTTGACCCCTTTTACTATTCCCCTTTACCTCAAATTCTTACCACAGGTAAACCTGATCATCTTCTACCTCCAGTAACTTCCCCATGTCCACAGCTCAATGATTGAGGGGTGAAAACCCCATTTTTACACTTCTGGGCAGTAGCTTTCTTCTCCTCTTTCACCTCCCTCCTCACTCCAGTGGCCCTCCAGGGCATCCCAGGACGTATGTACATTGTTTACTACTCCCTAGCACTGTTGGACATTGGGGGACACGGCTAGGAAGCAAGGGGCATGACCATGCCAGCCAAAGATACGCTCTGGAGCGCGCTACAGTGCGCCGAGGCACTGTAGCTCGGCCCTCCCGAGGCATCCACACGGCCTTGGGCAGAGCGAGCGTGTCCATCGAGGTCGCCTCGACGTCCACGACACGCCTCGCTGCCGGGCCCCTCCTCCCTTGCCCCCCCTTATCCCTCCGTGAGCTCGCCCGAGCGCGTCCATGGACGTTGCTCATGGTGCACAGCGGCCGCGCCTATTTAAGCCACCCCGACCCTCTCTCTCGGCTTGGTTAGAACCTCCTCTCTCCCGTGAACCTCCTGGACATGCTCTGCCTCCCCCTCTGGCTCTCCCCACCTCTCCCTAGCTGCCTCGGTCGCCGTCGTCCTCCGCCTGGTTCCGGTGAACCGAGGCCTCCCCTCCTCTCCTTAGACCACCAAGGGAAGGCCCCAGGCCACAGGATCCTCCGCCCCCCCTCTTTCTTCTACTCCGGGGCCTACGGCGTCGCACTCGTCTCGACCCGAAGCCACCCGTCGGCGCCGAGGCTGCCGCCGCCCCCGTTCCCCCTCGGACCGCGTGAGGCCCATGGATGGGCTCGGCTTGATCCCCTGGAGCTCGTCAGCGTGCTGGATGCCGCCGGGGACGATCGGAGTCGCCGGGTGATAACCCTCAACCATAAGGGATCGAGATAGTCTTCGCGGGTAAGAATAACCCAATTTATAGATTCGACACACGGGGAGCAAAAGAGTATTTATAAGCTTTGACAGTTGAGTTGTCAATTCAACCGCACCTAAAATATACTTACTTGCAACAAAAGATAAGTGGTAACGGTGATATGATAGTGATGGTGGTGACAGCAAAAGTGAACAGCAAAAGTAACAACTAATAACCAGCAGGATTGAAACACTGTAGGCTAGGGAGATGGATGGTTGGGCGCTGCATGGATGAGATACATCATGAATCTAACTTGGGGCAAGGCACACAGAAAAGTAATGATCATCTAGGCAAATATCAAACATTAGGCATGTATCCCACAGGTAGTTGTACGTGCTTGCAATAAGAACTTGCATAACATCTTTTGTCCTACCATCCCGCTACGAACGGGGCCAAAAGGAATTTATGGAGATTAAGGTACTCCTGTCAAAGAGCACCGGAACAAAGCAATAAACTCAATGGATACATGGAATCCTCAAATTATGGACCATCCCCTTTGGTGTCCCAAGCTATCACCTTTGGGATCGCCGGTTCTGGACCATAATAGGTGCAAACAACTCATAGATAGGATCAAGAACACAAATATATTCATGCAAACACATAGGGTTCAGATCTGAAAACATGGCACTCAGGCCCAAAGTGACAAGCATTAAGAGCAACAAGTTGAAGCAAAGATGATAAACACCAAAGTAGATGATAGGCAACATGCCCCCAACAATCTGATAAACTATTACATGATCTAACTCATCCAATCCCTACCATCCCCTTTGCCTACAGCAGGGAATTACTCACACATGGAAGGAGAAGTCATGGAGGGAGGATGGAGTGGTGATGATGATTACGATGGTGACGATCTCCCCTCTCCGGAGGCCAAATCAGCCTCCAGATTAGCCCTCCCGAAGAAGAATAGAGGGTGGCGGCGGCTCCGCGACGGAAACTGGAAAAACGACTTCTGTTCTGGGGTTTCCTCGCCACGGGAATAAATAGGAGCCAAGGTAGGGCACCAGAGGGGGGAGGACCCTCCCAGGCGGCCTCCTGGCGCGGCCAGGGGTGGGGCCGTGCCAGCAGGGCGCCTGGGGCCCCCCTGGCTGCCCTCCGGCCCCACTTCTGGTACAATGGCCCTTCGGGTGCGTGGATTTTCTGTGATTTTTCTTGGAATTTTCTGAGACACCTAAAAATCCATTTTCCTGCACACAATAAAACCATACAGGCAGCTCTGCTGAAAACAGCGTCAGTCCAGGTTAGTTTAGTTCAAATGATGCAAGAATGAGGGCAAAACAATAGCAAAAGTGTTTGGAAAAGTAGATACGTTTGAGACGTATCAACTCCCCCAAGCTTAGCATATTGCTTGTCCTCAAGCAATTCAGTTCAACGAACTGGACGCGACAAAGAAAACTTTGACAAACTCTTTTGCTTCATTAGATGTATATAAGCATGTACTACGAAAAGAGTCTAGCAAGTATTGAAACAATGCTATGAGGACAATGCACGAAGCAATCCTTCTTTCAAGTGACCAATCACAAATAACTAAAAGTAAATAATATGCTACTGAAAATCAAGACAAGATTACATTGCACATAGCTTGAACATACTAGAGTGGTATCTCGCTAGCCTCCATGAG
Source organism: Secale cereale (assembly GCA_902687465.1). Lineage (NCBI taxonomy): Eukaryota > Viridiplantae > Streptophyta > Magnoliopsida > Poales > Poaceae > Secale > Secale cereale. Next base: position 164,975,842 of record LR738711.1, on the reverse strand, counting down.
TGAAGCAAAACATAAATGCAGAAACTCCTCGAGAGTTTTCAAGGAGACTAGAACTAAGAATTTTAGAATAAATAATACCGCAAGCATGCAGAAGACAATGTAATACTTTGGGACAATGCACATTACACTCAGAATGACAATTATGCTCTCCTAGTTGGTGCTTTGAAGAAAGAAGGTGGAGACTCTCGAATCGTGGAATTTGATGGCGAGGTTGAAAACCCGTGGTTGGAAGCAAAGACTAAACATGTACCAGAGCTCTTGGTTTTGAAAACAGAGGTAAAAATGATTTTGGGAGGTGCATATTTCGTCAACGAATGCTAGTAGACAACCCAATCACTTCTTATGCTAGACATGTTTCAAGGAATGGCTCCCAAGATGGGGACGATCACATCCCCTTAATCTCCTTTGTTTATCACTACCAAAGTTTTTTGATTTCTCATAAACAAAGCGTGAAGGAGGGTTTGTTGGTTGTGATTATCTTTTGTGAGCTGGGCGCACTCATGCCAGTCCCTCCTCGTATTAGGGGTTTGCAGATTAGACATGCAATCCCGGGATAAAACATGTCCAACATAAGAAGATCATGAATTACCTACTACTTCCTCATGAGCTAAAACAAAGGCACAAAACAGGAGTAAATTTGAATAATTTCGAGATGGTACAAGAAAGTCTTTGTTAGGATGGTCGGTAAATACCACATAGGAAGGTATGGTGGACTCATATGGAATAACTGGTTTGAAAGGATTTGGATGCACAAGCAGAATTCCGCTTAGTGCGAGCGAAGGCTAGCAAGAGACTGGGAAGCGACCAACTAGAGAGCAATAATGGTCATAATCATGCAGAGCGACAAAGCAACATTGAATTGGGCATGAAAGTGATATAACTATTCTGAAACTCAAAGATCATCAAGGCAAAGCAGACTTTTTAGTCTTAAACATGTGTAAACATGTGCCAAGTCAATCCAAGAATTCTCCAAAGGGAAATACCACCTTAGTATACCAAACTATGAACAATGCAATGCATGTAAATCATTTCAATAACACATTATATACTCTAGCTATTTGAGATTAGCAACAAGGAAAGCATGAACCACTGGGAAAGCATTGTAAACATAGCACTATGTCGCTACAAGCTGGTCTCTAGATCATAAGTACAGGCATATGTACAAAAGTAGAAACAAGAAGAGTTCATACCGGTTTTCCTTGTTGCTTCCCTTCCGTCGATCTTCGTCATTACTGCCTTGTCACTTGCACGATCGAATGTAGGAAATATAATTAAATGCCATCACGGACTCGAGCTGAACTCTGAAAACAAAGCAAACTAAAGAGAGAAAGGAAATCTTTTTGGTTTTTTTCAAAGGTTGAACGAAAGCAAAAGAAAGAGAAAATCTTTTTGTTGTTTTTGGAAAGAAAGAACAAAGAAGAACAGGCAAAAACTTCGAAAAGATCAAAGCGAACAAAAATAAAACGGATAATACAATGGAAAAGTGAGAAGGGCACGTACTCCCCCAAGCTTAGGCTTTTGGCCTAAGTTGGTAGTAGCTACCGCCCCCAGGAGCCTCCTGCTCCGGGGTGGTACTGGTGAGTCCAAGGGTCGTATAAGGATTCCGGCGCGTACACCGAAGTCCTCGGATCCTCCCACGAAGAAGGGTCCGCACTCCAAGCAGAGGAAGACACTTCACCAAACTGGGTGACGGTCTCCCCCTGAAAAGGTGGTAACTCACCGTGCTCCTCCTCGTCGGGCACAACCCCCTCCATGGGGTTATGAAACTAATGCTGGACCATGAACTCATCGAACTGGATAACATCAAAGGACCATCCATTCCTGCGAGAAAAATCAACAAAAGAGGTGCAGGTAGACGGATCTTGCGTTCTGCGGTAGTTCCGAAACGCAAGATATAAACAAGGTTACCAAACTCTGAAGTCATGGTAACAAACTTATGCCTTTTCATCGCAGCAAGATCAAAACTTAAATAAGTAAAAGGATTATCATCAGGGTGTGGGGTGCCTTTAAGATACTCTAAGATAAGTGTGGCATAAACGCCAGCAAATAAATCTCCCTTGTTACCGTTCATAGCAAGGCGTCGAGCAATTAAGGCACCCACATTATAATCAAACCTCCCTGAGAGGGCCGTTTCCAGGATAGCAATATCCGACGCAGAAATGCTGCTCGTTTTGTCATGAGCTAACACCCCTCTAGCAACATAATATGCAAAATACCTGAGGTGAGGGAATAAGATGCTGGAGATTTTTGACCGATGAATATCCCTCGTATCCATGTGATACGTCCAAAATGCATCACTATTTTGTATCATAATTTATCCTTATTCATTGATATATTTCACGTTACAGTGATGTTCTTATGTTGTTTTGGTCTATTTTACACAGTTTGCAAACTCTCCGATGCCGGAACAGCAGACGCAGGATTCAGCAGTAAAAAGTGGACGCTGAGTTGCTGAAGAAGAATACCTCCAAATTACCTGAAAATTGACGGGAGATATTTTTTAGATGAATCACGAAGACACGCAAAAGGGGAGCCAGAGGGGGGCCACAGGGTGCCCAGGCGGCCTGGGGGCACGCCCCCCCTGGCCGCGCCGGGGGGGGCGCCTGGAGCCCCTGACCCACCTACGGATGCCCCCTTTTGCCTATATACTCTCCGTTCTCCGAAAACCCTAAAAAGAAGACTTTTTACGGAGTTCCGCCGCCGCTCCGAGGCGGAAACCTACAGAGAAGAAAAGGGCATCTCCGGCGGGCAGATTCCGCCGGGGAGATCACCTCCCGGAAGGGGAGATCGTCGCCATCGTCATCACCATCGTCACATGCATCATCGAGATCATCATCAACATCATCCCCAACACCAGCACCATCTCCATCTTCATCCAAATCTCATCTTACAATCGCAACTCGTGTTGTAACTCGTACTACCTATCCTCTCTACCCCATCGGTGTTGATTACTACTTTGTGGTGAATGCTATTGAGTTTTGTTGGAGAAATATTATTATGTCCAGATTGTTTATCACATATTTATCCCCACTGATCATGATCTCTTTTATGTCTCGTGAGTAGTTACCTTAGTTCTTGAGGACATGGGGAAAGTCTTGTTGTTAGTAGTCATATGATGTTGAAGTAATATGTGTTGTTTGATACTTACGTTGTGTTGTCATTCTACTAGTGGTGTTGTGTGAGTCGAACACCCAACACTTCGCCTTATTAATGACCTAGGAGAATACATTGTGTATAAAGAATGCTTATGGTGGGTTGCCGGAGTGACAGAAACCTGAACCCCAGTTCGCACGCTTTTGCATAAGGGAATAATGGATCCTCGATCGTATTGCTATGGTTAGGCTTTTGCCTTAAATTCTATCTTGTATTTGCGGATGCTTGCAAGGTGTTTAATCATAAGAGTGCATTCATCATAGTCTAGAGAGTGCACTAGCATAGATCCACCCACTCAACACTTATCAACACATAACATAGTATCGATACGAAATATGGTGAAAGCACATGACTACCTCTCCCGTGTGTCCTCAGGAACGCTTTAGTCTTTATAAGTTCAGTTGCTAGGCCTCTCCTTTGCTAAGAAAGGAGTGGGCCACTTGTTACTCTCAGTACCTTTTACATTACTTGCTTTTACTTTCCTGTTGCTTATACCGAGAAAACCCCTAAAAGTTATCTTTCAGTGCTTGCAGTAAATTCTTGCTCAGAATCGCTTATCAATACCTTCTGCTCCTCGTTGGGTTCGACACTCTTACTTATCGAAAACGCTGCAATAGATCCCTTACAGTTGTGGGTCATCAAGTACCGTTTTCTGGCGCCGTTGCCGGGGAGCGTAGCGCTATTGGTAAAGTGAAACTGGTAAGAAAGTTTATTTTTATAATTCTGTTTTTATTTTTGCTCTTTGCTGCTCCTTGTCCTTATGGACAACCCTATTATTGGATCGTTGCTTGCGGGAAGACGCCCCACACCTGTGATGGTTGATCCTCCCCCTACTGAAATTGTGCCTTATAAAATACCAGCTGGTATTATCGATTATGTTTTGGCTAATCGTTACGCAGGAGGCAGACATCCCGGTGAACACTTGCTATATCTGTCACAATTATGTTCATTATTTAAGCTTGCAGGTGTATCGAGGGAGTTTGTCATGAGGAAATTGTTTGTCGTATAACTTATAGATAAAGCTTCAGATTGGTATGGGCTTCTCGATAACTCACACTTGCTGGACTGGCAGGAGCTTATGTCTCTCTTTTATACTAAGTTTTATCCTCTTCATGAAATTCATCGAGACAGGAATTATATCTATAACTTTAGGTCTCGTGACGGAGAAAGCATTGCTCAAGCTTGGGGGAGATTGAAGTCCCTAATGCTCAAATGCCCTATTCATAAACTTCCCAAGGAAATTATACTTACAAATTTTTATGCCAGGCTTTCTCGTCAGGATAAGGAGATGCTGGATGCCTCCTCTAGTGGGGTGTTTCAGAAGAAGAGTGTTGAAGAAAGGTGGGATCTCCTTGAAAGAATCCAGAGGAATACCGAAGATTGGGAAATTGATAAAGGTATTGAACCCGCTATAAATTATGAACATGATTATATTGAGAGCTATGTGGAAACTGATTACTTCAATACTTTTTGCTCTAAGATCGGTCTTGATTCCCATCTAGTGATTGATTTGTGTAAGAATTTTGCCTCTCACGTTGATTCTTTTTAAAAGAAGAGAGACCAGCACCATGAACCTTTTAAAGAACCACCTATTGATATTTATGTTGCTGACCCTATTTTGCCCGCAGTTATATATGAAAAGCCTCCTTTTCCCACGAGGATAAGGGAGCACTCTCTTGTGACAGGCATAATAAATAAAAGTGAGAGAAGAGTTGATGAGCCTGAGGACCAGATCAGGTCGATCCTCAAGTTGCATTGATTAAAGACCTTGCTACTAATGATGTTTTGGATTCCAATATAATTTTTTGTGCTGTTTCCACTAACCTTGTCACAGCCAAGAATAAAGGCCCAATTTCAGGTACTCTAGTGGTATCTGTTAAAATAGGAGATCACAATTATTATGGGCTATGCGATTTGGGATCGAGTGCAAGCGCTATCCCCTATTCACTTTATGAAGAAATCATCGGTGAGATTTCCCCTTGTGAACTCGAAGAAGTTGATGTTACTATTCATCTTGCAAACGGAACAACTATCTCTCCTATCGGAATTGTGAGGGACGTTGAAGTCCTATGTGGAAAGGTAAAATACCCTACCGACTTTCTAGTACTTGGTTCAGAGAGGGACAATTTTTGTCCAATTATTTTTGGTAGACCTTTTCTTAGAACTTGTGGAGCTATAATAGATTGCAAGAAAGGTAAAGTTTCTATTGAATTCGATGTTGAGCCATATGAATTTAATTTTTCTAAGTTCTCTAAGCAGCCTCGTGGTACTGATTTACCTAGTGATGATAAAATTATTGAAAGTATTGCCTCAATTGCTATTCCCCCTAATGATCCTTTGCAGCAATACATGGAGGACCACGAGAATGATTTGCATATGCAGGAAAGAAATTAACTAGATGAAATATTCTTGAGGCAGCCTGCTATCCTGAAGCACAACCTTCCGGTTGAACCTTTGGGAATTTTATCAAAACCGAAAGAAGACCCGGTGTTCGATCTTAAACCTCTTCCTGATACGCTCAAATATGCTTATTTAGATGAAAAGAAAGTATATCCTGTTATTATCAATTCTAACCTTTCAGGATATGAAGAGGAGCGATTATTGGAAGTACTTCGTAAACACCGAGGCGCAATTGGCTACACCCTTGATGACCTTAAGGGGATTAGTCCATCTATCTGTCAACATACTATCAACCTTGAGCCTGATGCTAAACCAGTTGTAGATCATCAACGACGGTTGAACCCGAAGATGATGGATGTCGTGAGAACTGAGATTCTCAAGCTTCTTGCCGCAGGTATTATCTACCCTATAGCTGATAGTAAGTGGGTAAGTCCGGTACATTGTGTTCCTAAGAAAGGATGTACAACTGTGGTTCCTAATGATAAAAATGAATTAATACCTCAGAGAATTATTATTGGATATAGAACGTGTATTGATTACAGGAAGTTAAACAAGGCAACTAGGAAGGATCACTACCCGTTGCCGTTCATCGACCAAATGCTCGAAAGGTTATCCAAAAATACCCACTTTTGTTATCTCGATGGTTATTCTGGCTTCTCTCAAATTCATGTTAACACTGCCGATCAAGAGAAGACCACTTTTACTTGTCCCTTTGGTACTTATGCTTACAGGCGTATGCCTTTTGGTTTATGTAATGCCCCTGCTACTTTTCAAAGGTGTATGTATGCTATCTTTCATGGTTTCCGCGGGGATATTATGGAAGTCTTCATGGACGATTTCTCCGTCTATGGAACTTCTTTTAACCATTGTCTTCACAACCTTAATAAAGTTTTGCAGAGATGCGAGGAGACAAATTTGGTACTCAACTGGGAAAAGTGCCACTTTATGGTTAATGAAGGAATTGTTCTTGGTCACAAGATTTCCGAAAGGGGAATTGAAGTGGACAAGGCCAAGATCGAAGCTATTGAGAGGATGCCCTATCCAAGGGACATCAAAGGTATTCGCAGTTTTCTCGGTCATGCAGGTTTTTATAGAAGATTTATTAAAGACTTTTCTAAAACCTCGAGACCCCTCACTAATCTTCTCCAGAAGGATGTTCCTTTTGTATTTGATGAAAATTGTAAGGAAGCTTTTGAAGTCCTTAAGAAAGCTTTAATAACTGCTCCTATAGTACAACCACCTGACTGGAATTTACCTTTTGAGATTATGTGTGATGCAAGTGATTTTGCTGTTGGAGCTGTTTTAGGACAAAGAGTTTATAAGAAATTAAATGTTATACATTATGCTAGTAAAACCCTTGATAGTGCTCAAAGAAATTATGCTACTACTGAGAAGGAATTCTTAGCTGTAGTTTTTGCTTGTGATAAGTTTAGGCAGTATATTGTTGATTCCAAAGTTATTATTCATACTGATCATGCTACCATTAAGTATCTTATAACAAAGAAGGATGCCAAGCCAAGGCTTATCAGATGGGTACTCCTTCTTCAAGAATTTGATTTGCAGATTGTTGATAGGAAAGGGGAAGACAATCCGGTGGCGGACAATCTTTCAAGGATGGAAGATATACCGCACGACCCCATCCCAGTTAACGATAGTTTTCCAGACGAGCAACTTGCCGTTGTAAAAGTACAATCTCTTTCCGATCCTTGGTATGCAGATTATGCTAATTTTATTGTTGCAAAGTATTTGCCTCCAGGTCTAACACTTCAGCAAAGGAAGAAGTTCTTTCATGATTTGAGGCACTACTTTTGGGATGACCCCCATCTTTTCAAAGAAGGTCCCGACGAGATTGTTAGAAGATGCATTCCGGAACATGAGCAGAAGGACATCCTCAGACGGTGTCATGATAGTCCCTATGGAGGACATCATGCCGGTGAGAGGACTGCACATAAGGTTCTTTAATCAGGTTTTTATTGGCCTACTCTCTTTAAAGATGCTAGAAATTATGTTTTAGCCTGTGATAAATGTCAAAGAGTTGGTAACATTAGTAGAAGGAATGAGATGCCTATGAATTACTCACTAGTGATTGAACCTTTCGATTGTTGGGGTTTTGATTTTATGGGTCCTTTTCCTTCTTCACACAAGTACACTCACATTTTAGTAGCTGTTGATTATGTGACCAAGTGGGTTGAAGCAATCCCCACTGAAAGTGCTGATCACAAGACGTCTTTGAAAATGCTTAAAGATGTAATATTTCCCAGGTTTGGTGTACCAAGGTATCTCATGACTGATGGGGGATCACACTTCACGCACGGAGCTTTTAGAAAAGCTTTGGCCAAATACGATGTTAATCATAGAATTGCTTCACCATATCATCCTCAAACTAGTGGGCAAGTTGAGCTCACCAATAGAGAGATTAAGTTGATCTTGCAGAAAACAGTAAACAGAAATAGGAAGGATTGGTCAAACAAGTTAGGAGATGTTTTGTGGGCATATAGAACTGCTTACAAAAACCCCATGGGCATGTCTCCCTATAAGATGGTGTATGGCAAGGCTTGCCATTTGCCATTAGAGTTAGAGCACAAAGCTTTCTGGGCTGTTAGAGAGCTTAACGCTGACCCAAAACTAGCTGGTGATAAGTGTCTCATGAACTTGACTTCTCTAGATGAATGGAGAAGTGAAGCTTACGAGAGCGCTAAAATGTTCAAGGAAAAGGTAAAAAAGTGGCATGATAGAAAGATTCTGAAACGTGAATTTAATGTTGGCGATAAAGTTTTGTTGTTTAGATCCCGTTTCAGGTTTTCTCCAGGTAAACTACTTTCCAAGTGGGAAGGACCATTTCATATTGAAGAAGTTTATCGGTCTGGTGCAATTAAGATTAACAATTTTGAAGGCACCAAACCTCAAGTTGTGAATGGGCAAAGACTTAAACATTACATAGCAGGAGACCATGTCAATGTTGATATGAATATAATATACACAACAACTCACGAAGAACATGTTGCAGCCCTGTTTCAGACGCCAGCAGAAGCAGAATAAAGAAAAGGTATGTAGTACGGTAAGGAAACACTGCAAACCATCATAAAAGTTCCGTATTACGAGTTTTTGCAAAATTAGTAAAATTCTGAGCCGAAGTGGAGTCGGAGACGAGCTCCAGGGGGTCCAGGCGCCCCCCTGGCGCGCCCCACCTCCTGGCCGCGCCGCCAGGGCGCCTGGACACCCGGGAGTCCGCCTCCGACCCCGCTTTGGTCTGTTACCTTCCTTTCTGTGCATAAATTTTTCCTATATATTTGCCCGGATTGTTCCGGCAACGTATCTTGCGATTTCGCGTGTTTTCTCTTCGATCTGTTTCTGCCAGGGAATCTTTCAGCTGAATTTAGGTGCCATGGCTTCTCCAAGTTCCCCCAAGGACAAGTTCGTCGTCAACGTCATCAACCCTTACCTCGCTGAGGTGAAGAAGCACCCTCAGGTTGTTCAGATGAAGGACGGCGTCCTTCATCAAGAAGATCTGAAGGGACCTATCAAGGAGGGGAGCATCCAGGCCAGGCTGGAAGAAGTGGAACAAGAAGTCTTCGAGTACAAGAAGATGATCGAGCGTGGTGTCGAAGCTAACTTTGACATCACCAACGAGCTGAAGAACTACTTCATGAAGGAGATGAAGGAGATGTGGGAAAGAATCACCGCGTCTGAAGAAAGAATTATAGAGCTCCAAGGGCAAATTAATGATCTACATAACCAGAACTGTGAGTATGAACTGAGGTTTCTGCGCATGGGTTTGGGTGCTGAATGCAGGATTTAGGAGACGAGCTTCTCATATGAGACTGGAGAACCCCTTCCATGGAAGCGTTTCGCCAAGGACTACTTGATCAACGCCAACAAGGATGATGAGTGAAATCTCCTCGGGTAATGGCATTCCCTTGGCTTGTTCTAAGCTTGGGGGAGTGCCCGGTATCTTTATCTTTACCTTCTGTCTTTTATAGTCAAGTAGAGTCGTATCATGTCTAGGGAGGTTATTATATGAGATAGGTGTGTGCATTGAGGTCTATCACTCCTTCGGTGAAGAATTGTATCCGTGAGTGTGGAGTCGTCCATGATGGAATATTAATGAGAAGTTTATTGGTTCCTTTTGCTGCACTCGGTATTCTCTTCACGGAATTGACCTTATATGATGATTCTTATGGGGAGTATTGACCTTATGTCAGGTATGGCTATGAAAATTTATTTAATCTTGGCAAACATAGCTTTGGTCATAACAACAAGCATGATTTTCTTAAATTATCAACATAGCCAAAACTATATGTTATTATGCTTGAAGTGTTATGCTGACAAGGAAGACAACTTGATGTGTTATGCTTATTTCAATGTTCATGCTTTATATTGCTTTGCATCTTAGTCATCATCAATTGTCTGTTCTCTCAAAACCTTTGCTAGCCTAACTCTGTACTAAGCGGAATTCTGCTTGTGCATCCATACCCTTAAGCCAATACCTTCCATATGAGTCCACCATACCTACCTACTCATGGTATTCCACTACCACCTCCTAAAAGTATATAATTTATGTGTTATCCTTAAATGTTCAAAATCTTTTATTTTGTGCCTCTGTTTTAGCTCATGAGGAAGTAATAGCTAATTCATAGTCTTTTTGAATTGGACAAGCTTCACCCCGGGATTGCATGTCTAATGTGCAAACCCGTAATACGAGAAGGAACTGGCAAGGAGTGCACCCGGCTTAAAAATAATATAACAAACAAACCCTCCTTCAGGCTTTGTTCATGAGAAATCAGAAAACTTTGGCAGTGATAAACAAAGGAGAATAAGAGGATGTTATCATCCTCGTGCAGGAGCCGTTCCTCGAAACTTGTCCAGCTCAAAAAGCAATCGAGTTATCTATTAGCATTCGTTGACAAATCATGCACCCCTAAAAACTTGTTTTCATTCTGTTTGATTTGAGGATAGCACATGAGTTTTCCCTACTACCCTAGAGCAGGGCCTATCTTTTAATTTTAAGTTGAGTCAGTTACTTCTACTTCCTTCTATTTCTCAAAGAGAGCAGACGTTTGATGTTGATAAGGATTCATTCATATAAAGCTGCATTAAGATTTGTCATATCATATCCTTGTTGACATTATCATTCGATAAGTAAGTTGTTTGTCATGCCCAGCTAAGGCAAACATCTTCCTCTGTGTTAACAATTTCACTTCTTGCCTATTAACATGTTATTTTCAAAAAGCTTCAATTGATCTCATCAAATATAAGAGCAAAAGTTAAATCTGTTGTTGTTCTTTGACCAAAGGACATGTTTGCCATGATATAATGAGTTTCCTTAGCCCTACTTTCGAATATAAGTATTATCACTCTTTCATAAGGGCCTGATGAGTTGAAGATTGCTATTGAGGATATTTGAGTTGGTAAAGAAACTATGATGCTTCTTGTCCGTATTCTATTTATCGACACTTCACTCTCTAAACTTGTGGACAGGTTTACCGAGTTCATATTCGCTTGGGGACAAGCGAGGTCTAAGCTTGGGGGTGTTGATACGTCCAAAATGCATCACTATTTTGTATCATAATTTATCCTTATTCATTGATATATTTCACGTTACGGTGATGTTCTTATGTTGTTTTGGTCTATTTTACACAGTTTGCAAACTCTCCGATGCCGGAACAGCAGACGCAGGATTCAGCAGTAAAAAGTGGATGCTGAGTTGCTGAAGAAGAATACCTCCAAATTACCTGAAAATTGACGGGAGATATTATTCAGATGAATCGCGAAGACACGCAAAAGGGGAGCCAGAGGGGGGCCACAGGGTGCCCAGGCGGCCTGGGGTCACCCCCCTGGCCGCGCCGTGGGGGGGCACCTGGAGCCCCTGGCCCACCTCCGAATGCCCCATTTTGCCTATATACTCTCCGTTCTCCGAAAACCCTAAAAAAAGACTTTTTACGGAGTTCCGCCGCCGCTCCGAGGCGGAAACCTACATAGAAGAAAAGGGCATCTCCGGCGGGCAGATTCCGCCGGGGAGATCACCTCCCGGAAGGGGAGATCGTCGCCATCGTCATCACCATTGTCACGGGCATCATCGAGATCATCATCAACATCATCCCCAACACCAGCACCATCTCCATCTTCATCCAAATCTCATCTTACAATCGCAACTCGTGTTGTAACTCGTACTACCTATCCTCTCTACCCCATCGGTGTTGATTACTACTTTGTGGTGAATGCTATTGAGTTTTGTTGGAGAAATATTATTATGTCCAGATTGTTTATCACATATTTATCCCCACTGATCATGATCTCTTTTATGTCTCGTGAGTAGTTACCTTAGTTCTTGAGGACATGGGGAAAGTCTTGTTGTTAGTAGTCACATGCTGTTGTAGTAATATGTGTTGTTTGATACTTAAGTTGTGTTGTCATTCTACTAGTGGTGTTGTGTGAGTCGAACACCCAACACTTTGCCTTATTAAGGACCTAGGAGAATACATTGTGTATAAAGAATGCTTATGGTGGGTTGCCGGAGTGACAGAAGCCTGAACCCCAGTTCGCACGCTTTTGCATAAGGGAATAATGGATCCTCGATCGTATTGCTATGGTTAGGCTTTTGCCTTAAATTCTATCTTGTATTTGCGGATGCTTGCAAGGTGTTTAATCATAAGAGTGCATTCATCTTAGTCTAGAGAGTGCACTAGCATAGATCCACCCACTCAACACTTATCAACACATAACATAGTATCGATACGGAATATGGTGAAAGCACATGACTACCTCTCCCGTGTGTCCTCAGGAACGCTTTAGTCTTTATAAGTTCAGTTGCTAGGCCTCTCCTTTGCTAAGAAAGGATTGGGACACTTGTTACTCTCAGTACCTTTTACATTACTTGCTTTTACTTTCCTGTTGCTTATACCGAGAAAACCCCTAAAAGTTATCTTTCAGTGCTTGCAGTAAATTCTTGCTCAGAATCGCTTATCAATACCTTCTGCTCCTCGTTGGGTTCGACACTCTTACTTATCGAAAACGCTGCAATAGATCCCTTACGGTTGTGGGTCATCACCATGCTGCAGAGAGAGTTGAAGACGGTTCTCAGCTCGGAGGGCTGAGAGGTCATCTTCGCCGTCTGCCCAACGTTTGGCACACCTATTATTTCACAAAACTTTTCCAAGGGCATGTTCAAAAGATTATTGTAAATTTTAAACTCAATAGAACTAGTATCAAGGTTATATCTAAAACTGTTAATGAAACCGGAGGTGAGTTTTTGATACTGAGCAACACGGCACGTGACGAGCCGTGTCAGACCTGCATTAGCACAAAGGTTATAAAACTCATCCTTAATTCCTGTAGCTTCAAGGAATTCATCACATGGGAACATCATCGCATGTGCTGGATTTGTGTCTTCCAACAACTCTAGGGGCACATGATCTTGATTGTAGCTCACCCTAGCAGTCGAGGGTGAAGCTGCGGCTCTAGTAACTCGATCGGAGCGCGCGGGCTTCTTCTTCTCAAGCCACCCCTTTGCCCTTCCTAACAAACTCATTTCTGAAATTTTTGGCAAATTACAAAAACAAGGATTTAAACAAAGTGGGTTAAGGCAAACTACTCAACACACTTACCTAAGGCATAAACTTGCATCAAAACTTGGAAAATAAATTTCTACACATGCATGCAAGCTCATCTACACAACACCAAGAACTACTAAATACTCACAAATGAAGCCACCAACCAAAAATCTAATTGGAGGGGTGGAGGAGTTACATACCAGGGAGTATTTGTTCAAAATCTCAGCTCGAATGATAGGCTGTAGAGAGAGATCGAAAATTGCCTCCAAGAACAGCAAGAACGCAAGAACAGGTGCAGAACTCGTGTTTTCGGAGAGAAAGAGGGAGAGAGGAAGAATACTCACCTGGAGGCGGGACCTGTGGGCCCCAGGCGCCCTATGGGCGCGGCCAGGGGGCAGGCCGCGCCAGCTGGCCGCCTGGGCCACTGGTGGCCCCCCTGGTCAGCCCCAGCTGCCTCTGGGTCACTCCCAGCATGGAAATTTTAATTTTAATTTTTCTGGAATTTTTCTGAAAACTTCACTGTTGAAATTTTTTCGAAGTTCAAAAAGCTGCAAAACTTTCTGAAAACTTAAAGCAGCGATTATTATTGTGAAGCTTCAAAAACACAAACACTTGGTACAGCAAGGAGAAAAAAAGCTAAAACAAATGAAAACATAACAAGCTCAACTTTTTACCTATATAAAACATGCTCACTAGTAAGTTTGGTCAAGTCTTTCCAACAAACCGGCGATATATAGAGCAAAAAAGTCCCACCTCTTACGAAGTGATCATTGCACCTTTACTTTAATGGACATTGTCCCCACCATAATAGTTTTGTATTTGTGGTGCACATGTAGTGGACAGTCCCATTCTCCAATCTTCACGGTCTCGATATTTTCTATAGAGTTGAGGCCATGCCTCTTGTCGGTCTTCTTTGGAAAATACACCGTGTGTTCTTTATCATTCACATTGAAGGTAACCTTTCCTTTATTGCAATCAATAATAGCACCTGCGGTGTTAAGAAAAGGTCTACCAAGAATAATGGACATGCTCCCATCCTCGGGCATGTCAAGCACGACAAAATCAGTAAGGATCAAACAATAAGCAACTTCTACGGGAACATCCTCACAAATACCTATCGGGACGGCTGTTGACTTGTCAGCCATCTGAAGAGACATATCTGTAGGAATTAGTTTCTCTAAACAAAGCCTCTTGTAAAGAGAGAAAGGCATAACACTCACTCCTGCTCCAAGATCACATAAAGCAGTTTTGACATAATTATTCTTTATGGAGCAAGGAATGGTGGGTATACCTGGATCACCAAGCTTCTCAGGAATCTTGCCACTGAAAGAGTAGTTAGCAAGCATAGTAGATATTGCTTCATTAGGAACTTTTCTTTTATTAGTAACAATATCTTTCATATATTTTGAATAGGGAGGTAACTTAATAGCATCAGTCAAAGGGATTTGAAGAAAAAGAGGTTTCATCCACTCACAAAACTTATTGCAATGCTCTTCTTCTTTAGATTTGAGAGACTTACCTGGAAAGGGCATGGGTTTCTGTATCCATGGTTCTCTTTCCTTCCCATGTCTTCTTGCGACAAATTCTTCTCTAGTGTACTTCTTGCGTTTGTCAGGTGCTTCTTCTTCTCGAACTTCAGGCGGATCATTCTTCTCCTTATCCTTATCTTCAGGTTCGGCACCGTCTTCAGTCTCAGCATCGGAGGTAGATATACTGTTGGGATCAACAGCTGGCTCTTCACTTGTAATAGGATCATTGGAATTGTCAGCCTCCTTGTGTTTCTTCTTCTTCTTCTTTGGAGAGCCAACAATTTCTTCTTCCTACATTTGAGAATCTTGCTCGATTCTCCTCGGATGCCCCTCTGGATAGAGAGGATCTTGAGTGCTAGTTCCTCCTCGAGTCTTAATCCCGAAGCCTGTAAATCATCTTGTTTGGTATTGTTAGCAAGCAAATCTTTTTGCACATTAGAAATTTGTTCAAGCTGAGTTTGAACCATATGAAAATGCTTCACAAGACATTTAACATCATTAACTATTCTACCTAGAACATCAAGCAAACTTTTGATAGCAAGGGAATTATCATGCAATTGACTTTGTATCCTCTCATTAAAATGACTTTCCTTCATAATAAAAGTATCAAGCTCATCTAAACATTGATCAGGAGGCTTACCATGAGGGATGTCACTTGCGTTGAAATCTAAAAGAGAGTGTACCTCTACCATAGGAGGGTGAGTGGTAGGCTCACACAACTTCTCAATAGGGGGTAGATTCTTCACGTCTTCAGTTTTAATACCCTTCTCTTTAATAGACTTCTTTGCTTCTTGCATATCTTCGGGGCTTAGAACAAGCATGCCGCTCTTCTTTGGTGGTGGAGGTGGTTCAGGGACGGACCAATCTTCATGGTTTTTGGCAATCCTGCCCATCAATTCTTCTACATCGTCCGGTGTTCTTTTCCTGAAAACACAACCAGCACAACTATCCAAATAGGACCTGGATTCATCAGTTAGACCACCATAAAATATATCGATTAATTCATTCTTAGGGACTCCATGTCCTGGTCTAGCCTGGATCAGACTACAGTACCTCCCCCAAGCTTTAGGGAGGTGCTCATCCTGCAACTGTTTAAAGTTATAAATTCTTTGTAAAGTAGCATGTTGCATATGAGCAGGAAAGTACTTATCAACAAAAGAGTGAGCTAAGTCTTGAGGACTCTTAATGGAACCACATGGTAGTGCATCATACCATGTTTTAGCACCTTCCTTCAAAGAGAAAGGAAGAAGCTTAGTCACATAAAAGTTTGGTCAGGTGTGCAATAGCATCATCATTTTCTCTGCCATAAAAGGGGTCAGCTTCAACCATAGATATAAGTGAAAGATCAACAGAGAAATCATAATCAGGATCATTGATGCATATAGGAGATGTAGCAAATTCAGGATGAGGAACAGTCTTGTTCTTCAAGGAGTGTTTTTCAAGCAGCTTCTTAATAGCTTCAGGGTCAGAGTCGGCAAACTCTGTCAGTTCCCTGCATAAATCATCATCAAGCATAATGTAATCATCATCAAGGAGTCTCTCCTTGAGTTTACTCAAATCAGGATAATCATAAGTTCCACCAATAGGGTAGCGAGTAACAGGAATTTCAATTCCAGATTTTTTTGCAGCAGCAGCGATCTGTTTCTCAAGAGCATAACCAAGTGAACCAATATCATCAAGAGTAGTAGAAGCATCATCAAAAGTATCGGACATAGTAACAGATTCAGTATAAGCATCATGTGGTGGTAGTGAGGCAAACTTACTCATAACAGAAGGTGTATCAAGTGTAGCACTAGTGTTCAGAACAGTACCTCTTCTTGTAGTGGATAGTAAGATCGGAACCTTGGGGTCTCCTTTCTTACCCATAGCGGATGAAGTGCAGCAGGTAGGATACTTCAAGTAGACTTGTAAATATTGCTATGCTCCCCGGCAACGGCGCCAGAAAACGGTACTTGATAACCCTCAACCGTAAGGGATCGAGATAGTCTTCGCGGGTAAGAATAACCCAATTTATAGATTCGACACACGGGGAGCCAAAGAGTATTTATAAGCTTTGACATTTGAGTTGTCAATTCAACCGCACCTGAAATATACTTACTTGCAACAAAAGATAAGTGGTAGCGGTGATATGATAGTGATGGTGGTGACAGCAAAAGTGAACAGCAAAAGTAACAACTAATAACCAGCATGATTGAAACACTGTAGGCTAGGGAGATGGATGGTTGGGCGCTGCATGGATGAGATACATCATGAATCTAACTTGGGGCAAGGCACACAGAAAAGTAATGATCATCTAGGCAAATATCAAACATTAGGCATGTATCCCACATGTAGTTGTACATGCTTGCAATAAGAACTTGCACAACATCTTTTGTCCTACCATCCCGCTACGAACGGGGCCAAAAGTAACTTATGGAGATTAAGGTACTCCCGTCAAAGAGCACCAGAACAAAGCAATAAACTCAATGGATACATGGAATCCTCAAATTATGGACCATCCCCTTTGGTGTCCCAAGCTGTCACCTTTGGTATCGCTGGTTCCGGACCATAATAGGTGCAAACAACTCATAGATAGGATCAAGAACACAAATATATTCATGCAAACACATAGGGTTCAGATCTGAAAACATGTCACTCGGGCCCAAAGTGACAAGCATTAAGAGCAACAAGTTGAAGCAAAGATGATAAACACCAAAGTAGATGATAGGCAACATGCCCCCAACAATCTGATAAACTATTACATGATCTAACTCATCCAATCCCTACCATCCCCTTTGCCTACAGCAGGGAATTACTCACACATGGAAGGAGAAGTCATGGAGGGAGGATGGAGTGGTGATGATGATGACGATGGCGACGATCTCCCCTCTCCGGAGGCCAAATCAGCCTCCAGATTAGCCCCCCCCCGAAGAAGAACAGAGGGTGGCGGCGGGTCCGCGACGAAAACTGGAAAAACGACTTCTGTTCTGGGGTTTCCTTGCCACGGGAATAAATAGGAGCCAAGGTAGGGCACCAGAGGGGGGAGGACCCTCCCAGGCGGCCTCCTGGCGCGGCCAGGGGTGGGGCCGTGCCAGCAGGGCGCCTGGGGCCCCCTGGCTGCCCTCTGGCCCCACTTCTGGCACAATGGCCCTTCGGGTGCGTGGATTTTCTGTGATTTTTCTTGGAATTTTTTGAGACACCTAAAAATCCATTTTCCTGCACACAATAAAACCATACAGGCAGCTCTGCTGAAAACAGCGTCAGTCCGGGTTAGTTTAGTTCAAATCACGCAAGAATGAGGGCAAAACAATAGCAAAAGTGTTTGGAAAAGTAGATACGTTTGAGACATATCACCGGGAAGGGCGCCGGCACCTGCTCGGCCGGCCTCCCCTGCCCCTCCTCTGATTTAAGCGGGAGGTAGGAGGAGGGCCTGCCAGCAGGGCCCACCGGTAAGTGGCTAAGGCCCCGGGCCCCCAGTTAAGTGGAGACGGCCTTCGGGGGAAGGCGCCTGCCCTGGTCGAAGGCGTACTCACGGGAGTACGCCAACAACGTCACATGTGCCCCCCGGGCGGCTGATGCCTCTGGGCCGGCCCACGTCCACATCCCGCCTGTGCGCAGGATAAGGGTAAAAATCATTTCCCTTTTCTTTTCTTTTTCTGTAAACTTTATAAATCCATTTATAATTCAAATTAACTCCAAATTTGATGATTCAAATTTCTAGGAGTTTCTAAAATCCTGATCTACCTATTGGTGCAACATGCACATTTTTCCAGAAACTTTTCCTTCACAAATATTATCAAATGTCATTAATTCATTTTCTGTGAGGAACTTTAGAAAATCACAGAGAGCTCAAATTTGATCCAAGTGCAGTGGTTCAAATTCCTAGGTGCTTGTCATAACCAAACTTAGTTTTGGAACATTTTTATTAATACTTTCTGTACCCCACCAAATAATGAATCATTTCTTCATATTTATCAACTTTGCAAAATCCTAGGAAATTCATTTGAATTCCAAATCCAGTGAAACCAACTCCTAGATGCTTCTAAAATCATGACTTGTTAATGGGTGCCTTTGCTCATCATTCAAGAATATATTTCTGTACACTTCTTTCAAATCCATAAACCACTTGGTTCCATCATATTGTAATGTTCCAAACTATCCATCGATCCAATGCCTATGAGAACACCTTGGTCATTTGTCATATGACCAGAGGTATCCTAGAATAGTCCAACTCCTATTTTTAGAGCACTTTCATTTTTGCTTTGTTGTGTTGCTTATTATGATTGTTTCCATCGATTAGTTGACGAAATAAACGGAGTACTCGGAGATGGACCAGAAGGTTTGAAGACTCGGAAGGATAAGGCAAGCAACCCTTTGACCATGTTCGAGAAACTTTTTATGCATGTCTCATAGCACCCTACTATCAATGCATCGGAATCATGTTGAGGTGGAGACCACTTTGGTTGCTACCTTTGTTACTTTACTATTGAAACTTGCATCAAACATGACCCTACCTTCCTATGAGGGTTATGTGGGTGGGAGTAGATATATATATGCTATAGTAGTGGCTACGCAAATGGGTCAGCGATATGCATTAAGAGAAACAAGTGTGGTTTGACATACTTGCAAATAACCCAGTGGGTGCCACTAATGCCCCTAGGAGTTGATGAGGAACTAGGGCACTACTCGGTGAAGAAGTAGTGTGCCGAGGCTTGATGAAAGTGTTGTTTACAGAGATGGATTAGATTTATGTGTGACTACCGTCCCAACCAAACATGCGCAACCACTCTACCCTTATATGGGAAAGGGCATTATTGATTACCTAGGTCGATACTAGCATGGTGCCCGCATTACTAGTGACGGGGGTGACATGAGGTCACTCTCAGGACAGGGTCGTGCTTGGATAGGCGGACATGACTGTTTTCACAGGGCACCGAACACACCGTTGATACCCCGTGTCAGTGGTATGTGATGAATATGGGAGCAAGTCTCCATAATTTCTAAGATGTGAAATGTTTTGGCACGGGGCTGTTACTAATCGAGTGGACTCTGTGTTAGTAACATCTAGGGAAAGGTAGTGATCGGGTGCTTACCCCGGGTACTTGAGGTACCGCGGGTCGTGGATGACACGGAAGTTCCCCGGATCTTGTGGGTAAAGTGTGCAACCTCTGCAGAGTGTCAAACTATTCGAATAGCCGTGTCCGCGGTCAAGGACAGTTGGGTGGTGCTACTTAGACTATGTCCATACGTTTCTGGGAAACAACACGGTTTGGTAAATCTGTTGATGTGATTGTGAGAAAGTCGATGAGCGTGAGCAAGAGTTGTTCATGACTCTTTCTCGATATTGATGTCTGAAACCTCCTGATACTTGTTGCAGACACATACATGTCCATGTTATATGTTGATCATACTTGCATGTGAAAAACTAGCTTTCCGCAAAACTGCCAATTTAGCAGTAGAGCCTTGCATAATTATTCTGTCATCACACTTGGGTTGCTTGCGAGTACATTCAAAGTACTCATTGGCTTGCCACTGGTTATTTTATTGGCCAGGCATGAGAGAACAGGATATGATGAAGATTCTTGGTGACGAACATGCGAGCTAGGACGCTTCCCAGTCAGAATGCATGTAGGGTTAAGGCAGATGGCATGGGTCCAAGTTGTTATTGAAGATTTCCGCTGTGATGATATACTCAATACTTGACCTTAATGGTCCTATTTGTGTAATACGGTATGTATGGATGTAAGACTCTTGTTATTCAACTTCTGTGTGTTCAGTGAGCATTGATCTCTGGGATCACTGTACACGTGCATTCGGTGATCACGACGTATGAGTTGGGGTCCCCACAGAGCTGGTATCAGAGCCATCCTGACTGTAGGAAGCCTTAGTTAGCATGGTCGTTAGTTAGGGTAATACTATTTTCAAAACTATTACTAGTTTTCAAAACTATCTATACTTCTCTTCCCTTCTCAGTTTTTCGAAAAACTAGGCCATACCTAATCTCTTCCCCTTCAAAACTGTTGGTCGCTAGAACCCCTATGCCCCTGACCACTGGATTTTTTGTAATCCTCATGGAGTGCACCTTTCCAAACACTCACCCACCACTGCTGCACGCAAGAGTGGCGACACCACGACAAGACAATACCAACAGAAAATCCATCCTCGAGGAATGGGGACATGAAGACCCGGAAGATGGTGACACCTTTGACAGAGCCCCAAGATGATGCAACATTGGCCTATGATGACCCGGGTATAGGTTATGCAAAATCATGATATGCATCACTAATAGAGTAATCCTGTCACTACCGTTGTTGTATCGGCAACCACCGGTGGATGAGAACCTCGCCATTTGGTCCGCCTCACTATAGTGAGCAGGAAAACGGTTCCCTTCGTCCCCCGCTCTTGGTGTCGATGTTGTCATCAACGCAACCGACATGTTGAACTTCTACTATGCCTTGATTAATATCATTGCATAAAGGATTGCCTACCTGATACCCTCGACGCCCCAGAAGGCACAAGGGATCGTCATGATTAAAGAGACAAGAGAAGACCAAGTCAACGCCAGCTGCAAGGAGACACCTTCACCACATCACCTCATCAGGCGAGAAGTTGTTGAAGATTCTCCAGGCTCAACCCGGATTGTTTGTCAAACAACTACAAGGGACATAGCAACACCTGAGGAAAACTCAGAAGACTACACGAGGCACAAGTCACGACACTGAGTCCGAGAACCCCTAGGGTAGGATGAGTCGTGTACCCCCTATGCGCAGTCGAGTCCGTATGATGGTTCGAATAGAACCATGATTGTGTGTTGCTTGCTTTTATTTGTTTGTGTTTTGATATAAGTCGCACTTTTTCCCTAGGCAACAAGTGCATGGCTATGTCATCTTCCTTGCCTTGTTTCTTTTGTTTCGGCCTTTTTGCACCTGTTTGTTTGCACCTGCACTATAGAACCCCCTTTAGGCATTCCCCTCCTTTACGCTACTTTTTCCCTCTCCTCTATCTCCCCAACTGAAGACCCGCAAGACAAGATGCACCAAGGATTCTACCTCGGGAACCAACTGGCACTGAAGACTTCTGCTACAACCTCCACGATCAATTGCAACCCCGTGAAGTTATGTTTAACTCTCCA
Source organism: Secale cereale (assembly GCA_902687465.1). Classification (NCBI taxonomy): domain Eukaryota; kingdom Viridiplantae; phylum Streptophyta; class Magnoliopsida; order Poales; family Poaceae; genus Secale; species Secale cereale. The sequence goes on along the minus strand of LR738711.1, from coordinate 164,954,099 downwards.
GGCTAGAGACCCATTCCTAGACCCTTTGAGACTTCACGAGACACTCCAGCACGAATCCTTAACCATGAGCTTAACCCATAGAATTGCAGAGAACCAGTTAAGCCTCTGCAACCTTGCATAATACTAGGTTCGTAATGGAACTAGTGGACACAGTGAGTGGGCACATTTTCATCCTAATATAGCACAAGAACTGACGATGCCATAGACGGAACAATTTGAGGATATGCGACAGATGACGTGGTGGCTTTATATCAGTGACTTCGAGGAATTATCTGAGGCCTTGATGGATTGTGAGGTTTTCATATTGGTGGGGTCACGACTTTGGGGAAGCATGTAGGAATTCTCGTTGGGCAGGAGATTGGATTTATGTAGGTGATTCTGGTTGGGTGTAGATGTTGTATATGTCTGCATGGTTTGGAGTAAACTGGATTTAGACTGTTGGTCTCGATCATGATATCATGCTTCTGGGTGGACAATAAACTAGGAGATTGGATTATTTGTCGGAGTTGGTTTAGGGATCTTTATAATCATGACCTTGGAGTTTACTTGACCCGGATGATGGGAATTTGGTGGACTTACTATCGTAATGCGTAGTCTTTCCAAGTATTTCGGTATTATAGGGACTTGAGATCTTGTGGAACACCGTAGGCATCGGATTTGTAAAATTGTTGGATTATGTGGTGATTGATGGAAATTACCGGGCTATTGGAGTTGATCTATAGGAAGGAAACAAATCTTGGAGTGGCATATGACGTGTTTCCTTAGAATAGAAATGCATTGTCGTGGGCCTTGCAAGAATAGATTGAGTGCTTGGATTGTGGAGTTTAATTTAAGCTTAGCAACATGTATGATCTACCCATGGATTTTAGGGGTAGACATACGTATGGATTGGGGATCGTAGACAAGTACAATTTTGTTAAACCACCTCTTGGGAGTCATGAGGATATGTATGGCATAAGTGGTGATTGAAGTTGGTCTATACGAGAGGATGCATTTAGTAGTATAAGGTTATTCGTTGGAATACTAGATAGAGCTATTGGCATCTCAGAAACCGTGCTTAAGGATAAGATAATAAATGTTCACTCACTCACTAGAATCCTTGAAACCCTTGAGCCCCACCAGGCCACAACCTGGTCAGATCTCGACCACGAGCCTTGGCTCTAAGTCAGGAAGACCTTGCAAATACTCAACGGAGACCACCACCAATACCACAGCCAACCTGGCGTACCCCATAGACTTCATGGAGTACCTGGACAAGTTAGTTGTCATCCTTATTTGGCAACATCCTTGTCTACCCGAAGACGAGGGAAAAGCTGTGCAGCTGGTTAGAAGACGATTGAAGACCGACATGTCAAGAAGGAAGAACTACACCGACCACCGTCATCAAGAAGTAAACTCCTGCGTCCAAGACCGGACGTATCGGCAAACCACTCCTCTCGAAGGGACCGAGCATTTCCGAGTCAAAGGGGCGCTCACACCAAGATTTATCGACCTTCTTCAAGACCACTGCAAGACAAATAGTAGACGGCTCCCAGCTAGATTTACCACCTGAGTTACCCTCCGCGCACCAAATATTCCACGAGTCACCACTCTGGAAGTACTACTTACTTCCTAACTAGCCCGATCCCCGCAAAGACATCGATTACCGAGCCTTTGACAACTAACCCAACCTAACCTACACAAGAGACCCCTCAGCAACCTGCATAAAAGGCAACAAGCAAGAAGCCACACCACCAAGTACTTCAAGATTCCATGGAGCACCACTCGGAAGCAGAACCAACAGGAAGAAGTGAAGACTACCCCGTATCCAAGACTCCGTATTCCTTTCCACGCCTAGTCTGGGAATCTCGGGGACGAGATTCTTGTAAGGGGGGGTAGGTCTGTCACACCCTAATTTTCATGCCACATTGCTTAAGCTAATTATCATGCTAAAAATGTGGATTGACAAAAACTTTTGAGTGTTTTTGACTTTGCTTGATTGATTCTCTGTCTGCTGTTTGCTAGTGCTCTAAAAATCAAATAAATCCTCCAACTCTTATACTTCATCTCCTTGATCCAAAACCTTTTCCCAATGATCATGCCCTGTGTATAGAACAATATAGTATTTTCTTATAAAAAATATTTTGGCCAAATAGTATTTTCTGAAATGAGTTTTCCAAAAACCCCTGAATTGAGGTTTGCACTACAAGTACCTTAATTAGGGTGTGAAAAATCTTTCAAAAAGTTTATTTGAATCCTATTAGGTATAGGAATCCCAGAAACCACAAAATTATAATTTTAAAAGTTATTTTTATATTTTATTTAAAAGCTTTTTCTTAAGGCTAGAAATGGTCTTTAATAGGGGAAAATTTATTTAATTATTTCAAAAATATTTGCCAAAATTCAGGGAAACTCATAGGACATATATTGTCCATATATAAGAGTTTCAGCACATGGTCATGTTCAAAATATTGGACAAATCCTTCTAGAACCCTTTCTGGATATTTCAAGTTTTTGATATATTTACAAAGGAAATATGCTCCAAAAATTCCAGGGAAATTCTATCATGTCAAATATGACATATTTGATGATTTTGCAAAGCCTCATGCCTTGAAGATCAAGGAAACAACATCTAATCCCCTCAAAACCATTTCTGTCCATTTTGAAGTTTGACCAACTTTACATTGCCAAACTTGTCCAAATGCTCTCAAACTTGGTGCACATGCTAAAATGATGTAATTATGCATCTATGCCAAATGACACAAGTTTTGGAAAAGCATAACTTGATCTAAGTGCCCCAAAACCATTTCTGTTCAAATTCAAATTTGAACAACTTTACATTACCAACTTTTTACCCGGGGCTTCAAAATTTGTGGGCATGATCATAACCCCAAATGATGATACTACACCAAGTGGTGCATCAAGGGGAGATGATTAGCTTAACTCAAACATGGTGAAACCATTTCTGTTGATTTCTAGGGTTCACCAAAGTTACATTGGCAACTTTGCCCAAATGAGCTCAAATTTGGTGGAAGGGCCTAAATGTATGTGACATTTAATCCTGTTAAGTGTCATAGCCAGTGGAGATCATTTGCTTGCCCAAAACATGATCAAACACCTTCTGCCAATTTACCAAAACCATTGTTTTGACCCCTTTTACTATTCCCCTTTACCTCAAATTCTTACCACAGGTAAACCTGATCATCTTCTACCTCCAGTAACTTCCCCATGTCCAAAGCTCAATGATTGAGGGGTGAAAACCCCATTTTTACACTTCTGGGCAGTAGCTTTCTTCTCCTCTTTCACCTCCCTCCTCACTCCAGTGGCCCTCCAGGGCATCCCAGGCCGTATGTACATTGTTTACTACTCCCTAGCACTGTTGGACATTGGGGGACACGGCCAGGAAGCAAGGGGCATGACCATGCCAGCCAAAGACATGCTCTGGAGCGCACTACAGTGCGCCGAGGCACTGTAGCTCGGCCCTCCCGAGGCATCGAGGCGGCCTTGGGCAGAGCGAGCGTGTCCATCGAGGTCGCCTCGACGTCCACGACACGCCTCGCTGCCGGGCCCCTCCTCCCTTGCCCCCCTTATCCCTCCGTGAGCTCGCCCGAGCGCGTCCATGGACGTTGCACACGGTGCACCGCGGCCGCGCCTATTTAAGCCACCCCCGACCCTCTCTCTCGGCTTGGTTAGAACCTCCTCTCTCCCGTGAACCTCCTGGACATGCTCTGCCTCCCCCTCTGGCTCTCCTCACCTCTCCCTAGCTGCCTCGGTCGCCGTCGTCCTCCGCCTGGTTCCGGTGAACCGAGGCCTCCCCTCCTCTCCTTAGACCACCAAGGGAAGGCCCCAGGCCACAGGATCCTCCGCCCCCCTCTTTCTTCTACTCCGGGGCCTACGGCGTCGCACTCGTCTCGACCCGAAGCCGCCCGCCGGCGCCGAAGCTGCCGCCGCCCCCGTTCCCCCTCGGACCGCGTGAGGCCCATGGATGGGCTCGGCTTGATCCCCTGGAGCTCGTCAGCGTGCTGGACGCCGCCGGGGACGACCGCAGTCGACGGGAAGGGCGCCGGCACCTGCTCGGCCGGCCTCCCCTGCCCCTCCTCTGATTTAACGGGAGGTAGGAGGAGGGCCTGCCAGCAGGGCCCACCGGTAAGTGGCTAAGGCCCCGGGCCCCTAGTTAAGTGGAGACGGCCTTCGGGGGAAGGCGCCTGCCCTGGTCGAAGGCGTACTCACGGGAGTACGCCAACAACGTCACCTGTGCCCCCCGGGCGGCTGATGCCACTGGGCTGGCCCACGTCCACATCCCGCCTGTGCGCAGGATAAGGGTAAAAATCATTTCCCTTTTCTTTTCTTTTTCTGTAAACTTCATAAATCCATTTATAATTCAAATTAACTCCAAATTTGATGATTCAAATTTCTAGGAGTTTCTAAAATCCTGATCTACCTATTGGTGCAACATGCACATTTTTCCAGAAACTTTTCCTTCACAAATATTATCAAATGTCATTATTTCATTTTCTGTGAGGAACTTTAGAAAATCACAGAGAGCTCAAATTTGATCCAATTGCAGTGGTTCAAATTCCTAGGTGCTTGTCATAACCAAACTTAGTTTTGGAACATTTTTATTAATACTTTCTATACCCCACCAAATAATGAACCATTTCTTCATATTTATCAACTTTGCAAAATCCTAGGAAATTCATTTGAATTCCAAATCCAGTGAAACCAACTCCTAGATGCTTCTAAAATCATGACTTGTTAATGGGTGCCTTTTCTCATCATTCAAGAATATATTTATGTACACTTCTTTCAAATCCATAAACCCCTTGGATCCATCATATTGTAATGTTCCAAACTATCCATTGATCCAATGCCTATGAGAATACCTTGGTCATTTCTCATATGACCAGAGGTATCCTAGAATAGTCCAACTCCTATTTTTAGAGCACTTTCATTTTTGCTTTGTTGTGTTGCTTATTATGATTGTTTCCATCGATTAGTTGACGAAATAAACGGAGTACTCGGACATGGACCAGAAGGTTTGAAGACTCGGAAGGATAAGGCAAGCAGCCCTTTGATCATGTTCGAGAAACTTTTTATGCATGTCTCATAGCACCCTATTATCATTGCATCGGAATCATGTTGAGGTGGAGACCACTTTGGTTGCTACCTTTGTTACTTTACTATTGAAACTCGCATCAAACATGACCCTACCTTCCTATGAGGGTTATGTGGGTGGGAGTAGATAGATATATGCTATAGTAGTGGCTGCGCAAATGGGTCAGGGATATGCATTGAGAGAAACAAGTGTGGTTTGACATACTTGCAAATAACCCAGTGGGTGCCACTAATGCCCCTGGGAGTTGATGAGGAACTAGGGCACTACTCGGTGAAGAAGTAGTGTGCCGAGGCTTGACGAAAGTGTTGTTTACAAAGATGGATTAGATTTATGTGTGACTACCGTCCCAACCAAACATGCGCAACCACTCTACCCTTATATGGGAAAGGGCATTATTGATTACCTAGGTCGATACTAGCATGGTGCCCGCATTACTAGTGACGGGGGTGACATGAGGTCACTCTCGGGACGGGGTCGTGCTTGGATAGGCGGCCATGACTGTTTTCACAGGGCACCGAACACACCGTTGGTACCCCGTGTCAGTGGTATGTGATGAATATGGGAGCAAGTCTCCATAATTTCTAAGATGTGAAATGTTTGGCACGGGGCTGTTACCAATCGAGTGGACTCTGTGTTTGTAACGTCTAGGGAAAGGTAGTGATCGGGTGCTTACCCCGGGTACTTGAGGTATCGCGGGTCGTGGATGACACGGAAGTTCCCCGGATCTTGTGGGTAAAGTGTGCAACCTCTGCAGAGTGTCAAACTATTCGAATAGCCATGTCCGCGGTCAAGGACAGTTGGGTGGTGCTACTTAGACTATGTCCATACGTTTCTGGGAAACAACACGGTTTGGTAAATCTGTTGATGTGATTGTGAGAAAGTCGATGAGCGTGAGCAAGAGTTGTTCATGACTCTTTCTCGATATTGATGTCTGAAACCTCCTGATACTTGTTGCAGACACATACATGTCCATGTTATATGTTGATCATACTTGCATGTGAAAAACTAGCTTTTCGCAAAACTGCCAATTTAGCAGTAGAGCCTTGCATAATTATTCTGTCATCACACTTGGGTTGCTTGCGAGTACATTCAAAGTACTCATTGGCTTGCCACTGGTTATTTTATTGGCCAGGCATGAGAGAACAGGATATGATGAAGATTCTTGGTGATGAACATGCGAGCTAGGACGCTTCCCAGTCAGAATGCCTGTAGGGTTAAGGCAGATGGTATGGGTCCAAGTTGTTATTGAAGATTTCCGCTGCGATGATATACTCAAGACTTGACCTTAATGGTCCTATTTGTGTAATACGGTATGTATGGATGTAAGATTCTTGTTATTCAACTTCTTTGTGTTCAGTGAGCATTGATCTCTGGGATCACTGTACACGTGCATTCGGTGATCACGACATATGAGTCGGGGTCCCCACACAAATCCATAAGAATTTCCATTGATGAATGCAAAGAAAGAACCGCTAGGATGCATGCTAAAAGAGAGAATTATATTAAAGTGTGTTCTTCTAGTTATCATGAAAATAAAGATGAAGATCTGAAAGTTATTGATGTGTCTCCTATTAGATCCTTGTTTTCTAGTATGAATCTAGATAAAGATGGGATTGGAGGTGAGTCTACTTTTATTAAAAGGTGTCCCAATGATTCGGGGTTTTTAGATCTTGATGCTAAAATTGTTAAAAGTGGGAGTGAAGAGATTAAAACTTTGCATAGTGATGAACCCACTACTTTGGATTTCAAGGGATTCAATTATGATAATTGCTCTTTGGTTGATTGTATTTCCTTGTTGCAATCCGTACTAAACTCTCTGCATGCCTATAGTCAAAATAAAGCTTTTACCAAACACATAGTTGATGCTTTGATGCAATCTTATGAAGAAAACTTGAATTAGAAGTTTCTATCCCTAGAAAGATTTATGATGAGTGGGAACCTACTATTAAAATAAAAATTAAAGATCATGAATGCTTTGCTTTGTGCGATCTGGGTGCAAGTGTCTCCACTATCCCCAAAACTTTGTGTGATATGTTAGGTTTCCATCAGCTTGATGATTGTTCCTTAAATTTGCATCTTGCGGATTCTACCATTAAGAAACCTATGGGAATGATGTTCTTATTGTTACCAATAGTAATTATGTGCCCGTAGATTTGACTGTTCTTGATATAGATTGCAATCCTTCATGTCCTATTATTCTTGGAAGACCTTTCCTTAGAACGATTAGTGCAATTATTGATATGAAGGAAGGAAATATTAGATTCCAATTTCCGTTAAGGAAAGGCATGGAACACTTTCCTAGAAATAAAATCAAATTACCATATGAATCTATTATGAGAGCCACTTATGGATTGCCTTCCAAAGATGGTAATACCTAGATCTATCCTTGTATCGTGCCTAGCTAAGGGCGTAAAACGATATCGCTTGTTGGGAGGCAACCCTATTTTATATTTTTTGTTTTGGCTTCTGTTTAGAAATAAATATTGCATCTAGCTTCTGTTTAGATGTGCTTTTGTATTTTAATTAGTGTTTGTGCCAAGTAGAACCTTTGGGAAGACTTGTGTGAAGTTTATATGATCTTGCTGTGAAAAACAGAATCGTTAGCGCTCGCTAGAATGGTCACCAGATTTTTCTGGAGTGTGCTATTTAGTTGATTCTTTTGGCAGATGATTAATAGACAAATTCCACACGTTTACCAATTTATTTCAATTTTTTTGGAGTTACAGAAGTATGCGAAAGTTACAGATTACTACAGACTGTTCTATTTTTGACAGATTCTGTTTTTCGTCTGTTGTTTGCTTATTTTGATGAATCTATGAGTAGTATTGGAGGATATGAATCATAGAGAAGTTGCAATACAGTATGTTTAACACCAATATAAACAAAGAATGAGTTCATTGCAGTACCTTTGAGTAGTGGTTTGTTTTCTTATACTAACGGAGCTCACGAGATTTTTGTCTAAGTTTTGTGTTGTGAAGTTTTCAAGTTTTGAGTATTGCTTTGATGGATTACGGAACAAAGAGTGGCAAGAGCCTAAGCTTGGGGATGCCCAAGGAACCCCAAGGTAAAATTCAAGGACAACCAAAAGCCTAAGCGTGGGGATGCCCCGGGAAGGCATCCCCTCTTTGGTCTTCATCTATCGGTAACTATACTCGGAGCTATATTTTTATTCACCACATGATATGTGTTTTACTTGGAGCGTCATGTATCATTTGAGTCTTTGCTTGTTAGTTTGCCACAATTATCCTTGCTGGACTCACCTTTTTGAGAGAGAGAAATATGGCCTAGGAATTGTTAGAACACTCTATGTGCTTCACTTATATCCTTTTGAGAGTCTATTAAAACAACATGGTAATGTGCTTTGGCTATAAAACTAGCCTTCACATGATAGGCATCCAAGATCAATGTAGTAAAAACTTTCATACTAAGTGCATTGAATATGAAGAGAAGTTGGATGCTTGATAATTTTTTTGAGATATGAGAATAGTGATATTAGAGTCATGCTAGTGGAGTTATTATGAAATTGTGAAATACTCGTTTTAAAGTTAGTGATTCCCGCAGCATGCACGTATGGTGATCCGCTATGTGACGAAGTTAGAGCATGAGGTATTTGTAGAGTGTCATCCTTTGTGTGGAGGTCGGGGGCGCGTGATGGTTAACTCCTACCAACCTCCCCCCAAGGAGCATGCGTTGATTGCTTTGTTTTGATGACTCGTAAATTTTTGCAATAAGTATATGAGTTATTATGACTAATGTTAAGTCCATGGATTATACGCACTCTCACCCTTCCACCATAGCTAGCCTCTCTTGTATCGCGCAACTTTCGCCGGTACCATACACCCAACATATATCTTCCTCAAAACAGCCACCATATATCTTCCTCAAAACAGCCACCATATATCTTCCTCAAAACAGCCACCATACCTACCTATCATGGCATTTCCATAGCCAGCCTGAGATATATTGCCATGCAACTTTCCACCGTTCCATTCATATGACACGCTCAATATTGTCATATTGCCATGCATGATCATGTAGTTGACATCATAGTTGTGACAAAGCCACCATGCATAATTTTTCATACATGACACTCTTGATTCATTGCACATCCCGGTACACCGCCGGAGGCATTTATATAGAGTCATACTTTGTTCTAGTATCGAGTTGTAAATCAATAAAAGTGTGATGATCATCATTATTAGAGCATTGTCCCATGTGAGGAAAGGCCAAATGAAAAAAAGAGATGGCCCAAAAAAAGAGAGAAAATAGAGAAGGGACAATGCTACTATCTTTTTCCACACTTGTGCTTCAAAATATCACCATGTTCTTCATGATAGAGAGTCTCATGTTTAGTCACTTTCATATACTAGTGGGAATTTTCATTATAGAACTTGGCTTGTATATTCCAACGATGGGCTTCCTCAAATGCCCTAGGTCTTCGTGAGGAAGCAAGTTGGATGCACACCCACAAAAACACTCCGAGTGAAGAGCAACCCTCTCACTCGGGGGCTTAGCTGCGACCCCGTAATCGCCTAAGTTACAAAAACACTCCGAGTGAAGAGCAACCCTCTCACTCGGAGGCTTAGCTGCGACCCCGTAATCGCCTAAGTTACAAAACACTCCGAGTGAAGAGCAACCCTCTCACTCGGAGGCTTAGCTACGACCCCGTAATCGCCGAAGCTAAAAAAACACTCCGAGTGAAGAGCAACCCTCTCACTCGGGGGCTTAGCTGCGACCCTGTAATTGCTTAAGTTACAAAAACACTCCGAGTGAAGAGCAACCCTCTCACTCGGGGGCTTAGCTGCGACCCCGTGATC
>LR738711.1:164927978-164943887 GCA_902687465.1 Secale cereale | reverse complement strand
GACCCCGTAATCGCCTAAGTTAAAAAACACTCCGAGTGAAGGGCAACCCTTTCACTCGGGGGCTTACCTGCGACCCAGTAATTGCCTAAGCTACAAAAACACTCCGAGTGAAGAGCAACCCTCTCACTCGGGGGCTTAGTTGCAACCCCGTAATCGCCTAAGCTACAAAAACACACCGAGTGAAGAGCAACCCTCTCACTCTGGGGCTTAGCTGCGACCCCGTAATCGCCTAAGTTACAAAAACACTCCAAGTGAAGAGCAACCCTCTCACTCGGGGGCTCAGCTGCGACCGCGTAATAGCCTACGCTACAAAAACACTCTGAGCTACGCCACAAGTACAATGTGGCTCAACCCTCCGAGCTACGCCACAAATACCGTGTGGCTCAACCCTCCGAGCTACGCCACAAGTACAACGTGGCTCGACCCTCCAAGCTGCGCCACTAATACAATGTGGCTCAACCCTTCGAGCTACGCCACAAGTACAATATGGCTCAACCCTCCGAGCTGCGCCACAAGTACAATGTGGCTCAACCCTCCGAGCTATGCCACAAGTACAATGTGGCTCAGCCCTCCGAGCTATGCCACAAGTACGATGTGGCTCAACCCTCCAAGTTATGCCACAAGTATGTGACTCGACCTTCCGAGCTGCACCACAAATACAATGTCCACTCGGAACTCAAAAAGATCAAAAAAGCATCAGAAGCAAGGCAAGCGCATTTCAAAGGGAGTCAAGTTAAGATAAAGACCCGCAAGATTCGAGTAGAAGTACTCGGGCATCGAACCCGCGAGCGTTTAACGGTTACAAAATCACTCGGCATTCCGAGGAAAATTGAATCGGAGCATAAAGTTTGTTCACTCTCCGGGAGGAGGAGGGCTTGCTGGAGCGACGTACTCATCCAGGTCGATCCCGTCAGCGATGCGGGTAGCGGCTTCTAGGAAAGTCTCCATGAATGACCGGAACTAGAGCTTCTTTGTGTTGGCAACCTTGAGCACTACCAGCCTATCCTCTTTCACCTCCTTGAAGTGCACACGGACCAGAGATAGTGCAACGTCAGCGCCGTACCGGGCGGATGACTTCTTCCACTCCTGAACTCGACCGGGGATCTCATTAAGTCGAGTCATCGGAGACTCGAGGTCATTCTCATGCACCATCCCCCGCTAGAGTGCAGTGTCGATCCGGGACATCAACGCCTTCAGTCGAGCAAGGTAGCCAGTGGCACTGGTGAGGCGGGACTCCACTCGCAAGACGTTCATCGCAACTTCAACCTTGACGAGGGAATTGGCAGGGTCAACACCCGTTTCGACCCGCCCAGTCTCCTCCTCAAAGTTCTGGCAGAATTCTACATGGACGAAAACACGATGAATTAGCGATCGGAATAAGAATCGACAACCCCGATTCAGTCGGACAAAAGAACATACCTTCAAGCATGAGGAACAACTTTTTTGCGAGATCACCCAGATAAGTCTCCAACCCGTTCTTCTTTTGCAAGAGGTCCCCTACCTTCTCGTCCAGAGCAAGATTGTCCTTCTTCAGTCACATTACCTCCTTGTTGGCCTCACCAAGGGAGACCTTCAGCTTGGTGTTTTCTTCTTCAAGTTTACCGACCGAAGCCAGCTTCTATTCACCGAGTTCAGCTTTCTCCTGCGTCTTCTGTTGCGCTGCTGCCAGATCGAGATCCTTCTGCTCCAGAGCTGCCTTCATTTGATCTACAAGGGATAATACTAGACAGATGAACATATGGATATGCATGGCACACTCATTGGAATACAATCGACGAGTTCTGCACTTTTCTTACCAAACGTTTCGTCCTTGGTTTTCTTCAAGTGCTCCCTGGCCAGCTCCAGATCAAGATTGAGTTGGACCTGCTTCTTCTCAAGGTCCGTGAATTTGGCTCCAAACTCACAAGATTTCTACGATCAACAAAAAAGACAACCCAGTCAATAAAAGGTTATGACAAGAGAGTTCTAAGACTACTGTCGAGTCAAATACTCAACAGTAGCCTCGGGGACTACACCCAGTGGGTGCACTCAGCGTGCCCCCACTGGTTCTCACTCGACCGGATACACCCAGTGGGTGCACTCAGCGTGCCACCACTGGTTCTCACTCGACCGAATCTGTCATGTTCGAGTTCCAAAAAAGAGAGAAAGAGGTGCACTTTGTTCTTAGACCATGGCCGACTACGAGCAGTCGACCATGGCCTCGGGGACTACACCCAGTGGGTGCACTCAGCGTGCCCCCACCGGTTCCCACTCGACCAGATCCGTCCCGTGCGAGTGGAAGGAATTCGAAACAAGTAAACAAAATCAATTCTAAGACCACGGCCGACTGACTTCAGTCGACCATGGCCTCGGGGACTACACCCAATGGGTGCACTCAGCGTGCCCCCACCGGTCCAATCGCCAGAGCAAGACCGATTGGATTACAAGAGCTACGTTACAAGATCAGGAACACCCAGTGGGTGGAACATCATCTTACGAACAAAGAGGAATATCATCTTACAAACAAAGCAACAGTTTTCAGAATGAAGACCCCAACAGAATAGCAAGTCAGGCGGAAAAGAAAAACTTGGACGTTGTTTCGAAGAGCCAAACTAGCATGATAAGCAGCCATTCTAGCCTGGTATGCTGCCTTCGTCCGCTCCATCATTAGCCCTGCTTGACGAACGGCTTCCTTGGCCGCGCTCACAGGGTCCTCCGGGACGTGATGAGTAGCAAAAATCATGGACGGCGGGGCAGTCGGAGTAGCCGCAGGGTCCGCGACTTGGACAGTCGACGCGAACGGACGGTCAATCGACATGTGAACAACAAAAGAGACCGAGACCTGATCCGTGTCCCCATGTTGCTGGGCTTCCGAGCCATATTGTGTCTTCCGACCCCTCCTTCCCATGCCTCTGCAAGGCACCTCCTCGTGCTCCTCCTCATCATCATCATCAGGAAATTCAATGAATTGCGTGGCTCTGCAGGAAACATTCGACCAAGAAGAAATTCAGTCGACCGACAGACTGGTGAACGAAAGCAAAGGTGTAGCCGAAAAACTGTACCTGTGTGAGACGTGGCCATGTCTGCAGTCTCCTCGTCGTCACGACCCTCGCCAACATCCATAGAGGTCCTAGAAGTGGCAGCGCTGAAGATTTCAAAAAACAGTCGGTGGAGTGGACTAGTGAATCGACAAAGGCAAATCAGACTTCTGGAACAAAAGGGGAGCAAAGCAGAGCGGCACTCACGTGGAAGCAATTGGAACATCCACTTTGATCTTTGGCAAGGCCTTCTGAGGCTTGGAGGCGGCGACCTTGGGCTGTTTCGGAGCCTTCTTAGTTGGATCTGGGGTGGACGTCCGAGTGCACTTCTGCACCTGAGAGCTGGAGGGACCTGTCCTGGCGCGCACGTTCTCTGGGTCGTGGGTCTGCTTGGAGCACTTCTCCACGCGGGGCGGCGACTTAACTTCTTCACCGCTGCTGGAGTCCTTGCTCTCCTCCGTGGTCTCCTCATCGGACTTCCAATCGGAAGCTTCACCTACGCCCTCCTCCCCCTCCTGAATATGCTCTCCGTTGGGCACCGAATACATTTCAGTAAAGATCTGCAAAGAGAAAGAATGATCAAACACCAATTATATTCGTCAACACCTACAAGGAAGAATCAGAGAATTCACTCGGAAACCAGGGCCAAACCTTGTCTGGTTCGTTGTCTGCATTGAACGCGCGGACTCTCTTGGTCCCCCGAGGATTATCCTTATTCCCGGTCATGCACTTCAGGCACTGCTCCACCGTCTTCTTGGCGGCCTCCTCTGGGTGGACCCGAGAAGTGTCGTCGACGCCCGAGTACATCCACATCGGATGGTCCCGAGCTTGGAGAGTCTGAATCCGCCATTTGAGGAACACCTCCAGTAGATCCATCCCAGTGACCCCGTCGCGGAACTGGACCACTCGCTCAATCAGCATGTCCACCTCTGCCTTTTTAGCCCGACTCACAAGCAGCGTAGGTGGCTGGCCGACTCGATCTAGGGTAAACGGAGGGAGTCCAATCAACTGACTGGGAGTCGGGACGTCTTTGCAGTAAAACCAAGTCGACTGCCATCCTCGGACTGACTCAGGAAGGACCATGGCAGGGAAAGTACTCCTACCCCTAGTCTGAATACCCAAACCACCGCACATTTGGATTACGTGCGTCTTCTCGTCACTCAGATTTGCTTTCTTAACAGTTTGGGAGCGACAAGTGAAAATGTGCTTAAACAAGCCCCAATGCGGTCGGCGGCCCAAAAAGTTCGCACACAAAGAAACGAAGGCGGCAAGATACGTGATGGTATTGGGAGTGAAATGGTGCAGCTGGGTGCCGTAGAAAGTCAAGAAACCGTGAAAGAAAGGATGTGGAGGCAGGGAGAAACCTCGGTCGACGTGAGTCGCGAGGAGGACGCATTCGCCCTCTTGCGGCTACGGCTCGAGCTCGTCCCCCGGCAACCGCCAAGAGTCGCGAGCAATCAGACCGTCCTCCACCAGCTCCTCCATGTCCTCCGCCTGCATCGTGGACTTGATCCAATCCCCCTGGATCCAACCAGGCGGGAGCCCTGTCCTCGACGTCGATCCCCGATTGATCTTGTTCCCCTTCCCCGTCACCGCCGCTTTCTTTCAGCGCTCCAGGGCCGCCGTCTTGCCCTTGCCCATGGGGGCGAGCCGCGCACGGGCGGAGTTGTGGAAGGCAGGGGGAAAGGGTGCAGCGGAAGTGCAGAGGAAGAAGAAGCAGAGATTGGGCGCACAATGCCTTCGCCTCGGCCGCGGTGCTCCTTTATAGCACAATGGTCGAGTGGCTGAATTGTGAACCCAGCAAATCCTATCAAATCCCGCAACAGTCGCGCGCCCGATACGTGGCAAAAAAGGTAGTATGGAAATCGAGCCGTCCGAGCATATCCGATCCGATTACCGCGACACGCCCCGTCCTGCGCGCTTCCCTGAAATTCAAATCCCGCGAAATCCGGAGGCCGGAGAGCAGCCAATCGCGTCGAAAGTCGCGTGACCCGCCGGCGCTCAGGACTATGCATGAAAATTCACTCGACGGTCTATACATGAAAGTTCACTTGACGGTCCATGAATCGATTAAGGCGACTGAGTTAAGGTTGAAGGGCCAGCCCGATCCCCGGATTCGAGGGAGATGCCCTAGGGTCATCGAACTTGGACCAAGACCGACCTCAAACCTCTTCTTCACTCGGACCTCAATCCATTCGGGGGCTACTAACGATGCCACAGACCTAGGGTGGGGTCACAGGCCTGACCTAGATACCCTACCCAAGGTCACTACCCTAGAAGCTCAAGGAAGATTCAAAGATGACAGATGCCTGATACGTCTCCAACGTATCTATAATTTTTTATTGTTTCATGTTATTATTTATCATGTTCTGGATGCTTAATGGGCTTTGTTATACACTTTTATATTAGGGACTAACCTATTAACCCAAAGGCCCAGTCCAGATTGTTGTTTTTTTGCCTATTTCAGGGTTTTACAGAAAAGGAATATCAAACGAAGTCCAAACAGAATGAAACTTCGGGAGAGATAATTTTGGAGCAAAATACGCACGGGAGACTTGCGAACCACGGAGTAGGCCACACGTGGCGTCCACGAGGGTGGGGGCGCCCCCGCCCTACAGGGTGCGCCCTCCTGCCTCGTGCGCCCCATGTTTGGCCCCTGGTGCCCTTCTTCCTCCTATATATACCTACGTACCCCGAAACCATCAGAACAACAACAAAAAACCTAGTTCCACCGCCGCAACCTTCTGTTCCCGTGAGATCCCATCTTGGGGCCTGTTCCGGAGCTCCACCAGAGGGGGGATCTACTACGGAGTGCTTCTACATCATCATCATCGCCTCACCATGAGTTGTGAGTAGTTGAGCACAGACCTTCGGGTCCATAGGTAGTATCTAGATGGCTTCTTCTCTCTCTTTGGATCTCAATACCAAGTTCTCCTCGGTCTTCGAGGAGATCTATTCGAGGTAATCTCTTTTTGCGGTGTGTTTGTCGAGATCCGATGAATTGTGGGTTTATGATCAAGATTATCTTTGAGAAATAGTTGGTTCTTTTCTGAACTCTTTATGTATGATTATAATATCCTTGCAAGTCTCTTCGAATTATTGGTTTGGTTTGGACTACTAGATTGATAGTTCTGGCAATGGGAGAAGTGCTTGGCTTTGGGTTCAATCTTGCGGTGTCCTTCCCATTGACAGTAGGGGCAGCAAGGCACGTATTGCATTGTTGCCATCGAGGATAAAAATATGGGGTTTATATCATATTGCTTGAGTTTATTCCTCTACGTCATGTCATCTTGCTTAAGGCGTTACTCTGTTCTTATGAACTTAATACTCTAGATGCATGCTGGATAGCGGTCGATGTGTGGAGTAATAGTAGTAGATGCAGAATCATTTCGGTCAACTTGTTTCGGACGTGATGCCTATATATAATGATCATGCCAAGATAGTCTCATAAGTATTCGCTTTTCTATCAATTGCTCGATAGTAATTTGTTTACCCGCCATAGAATACCGCTATCATGAGAGAAGCCACTAGAGAAAACTACGGCCCCCGGGTCTATTCTCAACATATCAATCTACAATCTACTTTACTTTTCCGCTTTTACTTTCTGTTATTATATCCAAAAATATCAAACTATCCTATCTATCAGATCTCACTTTCGTAAGTGACCATAAAGGGATTGACAACCCCTTATCGCGTTGGCTGCGAAGTTCTTATTTGTTTGTGTTGGTGCGAGGGACTCGCGCGTGGTCTCCTACTGGATTGATACCTTGATTCTCAAAAACTAAGAGAAATACTTACGCTACTGTGCTGCATCACCCTTTCCTCTTCGAGGGAACACAAAGCAAGCTCGAGAAGTAGCAAGAAGAATTTATGGTGACGTTGCCACGGAGGCTTACGCAAAAGTCATATACCAAGTACCTATCACAAAGCCTTATCCTTGGAGTTCAATTGAATTCTCTACAGATTTTACAAGTTTTATGGAAAAACAAAAGAAAAAAGAAAAAGGTTTTACCTAAAACACGCACTGGGTGCAGGATAGTTGCTGGACCGGCCCAGCAGCTCAGCTGTGCATGGGGCTCGGGTGACGCCGGAAGCGTGTTTCGCCTGGGGCTCTTCACTGTAGGGAGGCGCACCAAGCAGAAACCGCCTCCACTTATATGCGGGCCCGGCTGCTAGGTCGCTTACATGCGGGACCCGCCTGTCGGGTTCATCCCCAACCTCCCACTCGAACAGAGCAGAGGCAGGGGCGGTGTCGACGGTGGCTTGTCGGTGCTGCAGGGCATCTCCGGCGATGCTCCGCCCACCGGCGTGATCAGGGGACCCGGCCGCATCCAGCTGTGAGTGGCACGGCCGCCCAGGGCCTCTGGGTTGAGTAGGGCGTCGAACCCGGCGGGCGAGGCCGACGGTGATGGCGGCATTGGCGCTTCGGGCACCGGAGCAAAAGGGAGAAGTGGAGAGGGGCTCTGTGGTGGTCATGGGGTTCGCCTAGTGGAGAAAGGAGGGGAGGAGGAGGCCTCATTTGCGGAAATTTGAGACGAGACCGGCGGCTTTGCTTCGGCCATGGAGGAGCAAGGAGGGCACGGGAAGTAGAACGGCTTGGCCCAGGGGAACTCTAGGAGCGAGGGGGAGCAGATGGGCTGGAGAGGAAGACCCGGGCGGCCTTATATAGGAGAGGGCATGGTGCACCGTGGGGCCGTGCGTCGGCGAGGCCGTAGCCGTCTCTGGAGGCCAAACTAGCTTTCCAGGGCGTGTCCAGGGCGCTTGTGGACGTGGTCCAGTCCAAGGGAAAAGGAAAGGGGGGAGCGGGGCGTGCCAGAGGCTCCGCGCGTGTGAGCTCGCCCATTGGAGCTCTCGGGCGGCCGGGGCGCATGTGAGAGCAGCAGCAGGAGGGAGAAGAAGGAGGGGGCCGACATCGTTGCATGTCATGGACGTCGAGGCCACCTCGTGAGACACGGTTCCAGCGCCCAAGGTCGTCGCACTCGCTTGGAATGGGTGAGCTATAGTGCGGGGGAGCACTATAGCGTGCTCCAGAGCGCGAGATCTGCATGCCATGGCACAAACAAAGTGTCCTGGGCGTGTCCTCTTGTGTCTGGAGGCTCTAGGGAGGTGTAAAGAATGGGGAAGATGCATTAGATGCTCTAGGAATCCTCTGGAGGGAAGGAGGGGTTGAGAGAGAAGGTGAATGGTGTTGTCCAGAAGGGTAAAATGAGGGTTTTCACCCCTCGATCATTGATCTTTGGTTGAATGGGTTTTATTGGTGGTAGGTGACGACCAGGTACACCTCTGGTAAGCATTTGAGGCAATGGGGGAGGTAGTGGAAGTGGACCAAATGGTGATTTTGACAAAGTGCTAGAAGGTGTTTGATGGTGTTTTGGGCAAGCAAATGGAGTCCAAATGACATGAGACTTAACAGGATCAAATGGAGCATAGAAGTAGGATGTCCCACCAAATTTGAGATCATTTGGATAAAGTTGCCAATGTAACTTTGGCAAACCCTAGAAATAAACGGAAATGACTTTTCCAAGATTTAGTCATGCAAATCATTCCTCCTTGATGCACCACTTGGTGTAGTATCCTCATTTGGGGTTGTGAGCATGTCCACAAAATTTGAGGTCACAAGTAAAAAGTTGGTAATGTAGAGTTGTTGAAATTTGGATCCGGTCAGAAAGGGTTTTGGGGCACTTTGGTCAAGTTATCCTTCTCCAAAACTTGTGCCATTTTGTCTATATGCATAAATAGACAATTTTAGCATGTGCACCAAGTTTGAGAGCATTTGGACAAGTTTGGCAATGTAAAGTTGCTGAAAGTTCAAAATGGACAGAAATGGTTTTGAGGGGGTTTGATCATGTTTTCTTGATCTTCAAGGCACGAGGTTTTGCAATATCATCAAATATGTCATATTTGCATGATAGAATTTTCTTGGAATTTTCAGAGAATATTTCCTTTGTAAATATTTAAAAAGCTTGAAATATCCAGAAAGGGTTTTTGAAGGATTTGTCCAATATTTTGAACATGACCATGTGTTGAAACTCTTATATATGGACAATATATGTCCTATGAGTTTCCCTGAATTTTGACAAATATTTTTGAAACAGTTAAATAATTTTAACCTATTAAAGACCATTTCTGGCCTAAAGAAAAAGCCTTTAAATAAAATAGGAGAATAACTTTTAAAATTATGTTTTTGTGGTTTAAGGGAGTCCTATACCTAATAGGAGTCAAATATACTTTTGAAAGATTTTTCACACCCCAAATCAAGTACTTGCAGTACAAACTTCAATTCAGGGGTTTTTGGAAAACTAATTTTAGAAAATACTATTTGGCCAAATTATTTTTGTAAGAAAATACTATTATGTCCTATACACATGGCATGATCATGGGGAAGAGGTTTGGATCAAGGAGAAGGATTATAAGAGTAGGATGATTTATTTTATTTTTAGGGCACGAGCAAACTGCAAACAGAAAACTAATCAAGCAAAGTGAATAACACTCAATTTTTTTGTCAAACCATAATTTAGCATGATTATTGGCTTAAGTGTTGTGGCATGAAAATCAGGGTGTGACATTTCTAGAAGAAAAATTCAAGCCAGCATAAAAGTTTTGAATAATCATCCATAAGTTCAAACTATGTGTAGGGCAATTACGTATCATTAATTTCATTCTCTCCCAAGCTTGTGCAACATGCTCATGATCTAGTTGCTTAAAATTCATAATATCGTTTCTAAGAGAGATGATCTTAGCAGGAGGGAAATACTTAGAGATAAAAGCATCTTTGTACTTATTCCACGAATCAATACTATTTCTAGGCAAAGAGGAAAACCAAGTTTTAGCACGATCTCTAAGTGAAAACGGAAATAACTTCAATTTAACAATAACGTTATCCGTATCCCTCTTCTTTTGCATATCACACAAATCAACAATGTTGTTTAGATGGGTAGCGGCATCTTCACTAGGAAGGCCGGAAAATTGATCTTTCATGACAAGATTCAACAGAGCAGCATTGATCTCACAAGATTCAGCATCGGTAATAGGAGCAATCGGAGTGCTAATAAAATCATTATTGTTGGTATTGGAGAAGTCACACAATTTGGTATTGTTCTGAGCCATAGTGACAAGCAAGCAATCCAACACACAAGCAAACAAGAAGCAAGCGAACGATAAACACACGGCAAAAAGAAGGGCAAATAAAATGGGTGGTTTGCTCATTTTTCAAAATAATTCTTCTATACACTTCTTGCAAATCCACAAATCCCTTGATTCCATCATATTGAAATGTTCAGATATATCCATTGATCAAATCCCAATGAAACCACTTTGGTCATTCCTTATATGGCCAGAGGTATCCTAGAAAAGTCCAACTAACTTTTTTAGAGCACTTTTATTTTCTGCCTTGTTGTGTTGCTTATTGTGAATTGTTTCCGACGTTGGTTGACGAAGTAGACGGAGTACTTGGAGATGGACCAGAAGCTTTGAAGACTCTGAGGAACAAGGCGAGCAGGCCTTTGACCATGATAAACTATTTTACATCATAATAGCATTGTCGTTGTTCCATCGAGTGCATAATATACCTTGAATGGCAACCTTGCTAGATTTGCCGCTGTGGCATACCCGTTGATACTCGCATTGTTCATGACTCTGACCTTGTGTAGAGTTATGTTGGGAAGTTGTAGAAATATGTTATAGTAGTTGGCTACGCAGAATAGATCAGGGTTATGCATTGAAAGAAACAAATGTGGTTTGACATACTTGCAAAAAAACCAGTGGGTGCCACTAACGCCTCTAGGAGATGATGAGGAACTAGGGCACTACTTGGTGGAGAAGTAGTGTTGTGACGCCCGAAGACCGACGTCCCAGAAGATTCCAGAAGATTACAGATGTTCCGGGTTCTCTCGTGTGTTTTATTTGTGCTTGTGTTATTTATTTTGCATTGCATCATGTCATCATGACATCATGTCATTAATCTTTTGCATCTCAACCTAAATAAATTGTGTGGACCTTCGGTCCATTTAAATCGAGGGAAGGTGACTTCTCTTTATAACATATGAAAGCCTCCCAATATTATTAGGGAGCTATATTAAATATTCCATTTGTTTGTAATTAACCCAAACACACTTGCAATTATTCTCCAGACCTCTGTTGCTTCAAGTTTCACCGTCAAAACCTCCCTATATTTCTTATTCCGTTTATCGAGGTTCCTCCAAAATCCTCATCATTTTTGGACACTTCCGAAACCATGTCATAGTTCAATCCATTTGAATTAAATTCAAATGGGTTTGAATTTATATTCTTTTGATCATGCCACTTATCATTTTCTTGGATCAAACTCATTTTTATGAGTTCGGGAAAATTAACCCCGTTCAGTATTTTTTTTCCTAAGCCTCCTTTTCTTTCTCCTCTTTCTTCTTTTTTTGTGTTAAAGAAAAAAAACAGCAAGCAAGAGCAGCCACGCCTCTAGGCCATTCCAGCCCAGCCGGCCATCTGGGCCTGTGCCCCCCCCCAGCCGGCCCAGCTTCCCTCTCAGCTAGGCCGTCGCGGCCTCCCTGGCCCATCTCCTTCCTAACCCTAGCGGTCCCGCAGCTCCTCACCCTCTCCCCTCGCTCGTCCCCCTCGCGCCGCAACCCCCATCTCCCTCTATCGCCCGAGCCATCTCCTTCGCCCGCTCCTCTTGTTCCCCTCGAGCCCAGCGCTCTGCTTCTCCCTCTCCCCCGATCCCCTCCTCGGCTCATTCCTTCGCCGCCGGACCGACCGCCCAGGCCGCCCGCGTCATCGACCGCGCCCTTCCCCTCCGGCCAGGATCCGCCTCCTCTCCAGCACCGTGCGAGGCCGCGACCTCCACCTTCTGCGCATCACCGGCCCTCAGGCCCTTCCCCTCCAGCCGCCTTGGATGGGGCCGGACCCGTCCTCCAGCGCCCGCAGCGCCTCCTCTCCAGCCTCCCTCCGCCTCTCCCTCGCGTGGTCGTTCCCTCCAGCGCTGGGCGCCCTGCCTCGTCCAGCGCCACCTCAAGCCGGTGCGCCCAGGCCTCTGCCTCGTTCCCTCCAGCGGCCGTCGTCGCCACCGGGGGCTCTTCTCCAGCGCGCCCGAGGCTTTGCCTCGTCTCCTTCGCCTCGCCGGCCGGCCATCGGAGCCGCGCCTTCCTCCAACGACAGCTCTCCGCACCATTGCAGCACCCCAGCTGCCTCGCAAGGTCGCCCCCGTCGGCCTCGTCCTTCCTCTGTGCAGCGCCTCGCCAAGACCTCGCAGCCTGACGCGCACGTCCCCGCCATGACCTCTGCTCCGGCGCCGCCCAGACTTGCTACCCCTGCCAAATTTCCTCCACGAAGTTGCTACCACGTTTTTCCTCCACCAGGTTGCCTATGTTTTCGCCAAGTGTTCCTTCCGGTGTGACCAACACCGGCAAGATCGACTCGAGACCGAGACCTTGCCATGCTTTTTTGTGGCTGTTGTTGTTTCTCCAAGGATCTCGGGAGCGTCAAGATCCTCTTCAAGATGAACGGCTACACGATGAGACGCCAAGTACCACGACGACCGAGTACGTCTACCGTCGCCCCGTGTATGACTACGACCCGAACGGCTACGAAACGTGAACGACTACCGTCGCCCCGGAAATGAGGGATTCGCCAAGTACCTCTCCGAAACGGAACGTCTACTTCCCTCTACGGACGTGTACCCCGACCGCCTCGAGAACGTCTACTTCCACTACTTCCTCTACGACTCGATCCGCTTCGAGAACGAACGCTTCGAAGGTATAACCCCGAGACGACGACCCGTGGAATGCTTGTGTTGTATGAAATGTTTCGCTTGTGCTCCGTGCCCGTTTCATCTTTTGTCGTGCTCTTCGGTTGCCTCGTCGCCGACTCGTGGAAACCCGGTGACGGGATCACCCCACCTTTCATCTTGTTTCGCTCGCTCACACCTCCGTCATCTTTTGCACCGGTCTCTCAACGAGTTACCGGAACCGAGATGTTGCGTTGCATCATTTTCGGATCGTTGCCGTGGCACCTTTTTCCTTCCACCACGGTGACAAATTCTCCTTATCAACTTCATGTCAACTTTTAATAAAATTGCATAAAACTTGATCATGTCATCCACATCATGTTAACAACATTAAAATGTGTGATTTGTTGTTGCTTATAATTGCTAAACATGCTCATGGGGATTTTCCGGAATTTGTTGTTGTTATTTCCGGCCTCTTTTAAAATGTCTAAATAGGTAGTTTGTTATGCTTCACCTCTTGCCATGTTAACAAACATTTAATCTTGTCTTGTAAATAAACGAGAGTCAATTAAATAATTAAAATGTGGTGTTTCGTCAATATGCAACTCGTTGCATATTGAGCTCCACTTAACTTGTAGTACTTGTTTGTGCACATTGCCATGCCATGCATAATTAAACCGGACATGCATCATTCTTGGATGTGCATCGTATGCCATGTTTATGCTTGTGTGTTTATCGTGGTGTTTGCTTCTTTCCGGTTGCTTCTCTTTTTAGCTTCGGTTTCATTCCGGAGTTGTGAGGATTCGCTCGACTGTTGCCCCGTCTACTTCATGGATCCGTTCTTCTTCCTTGTGGAATCCCAGGCAAGATGATCATACCCTTGGATACCTTTACTACCATTGCCATGCTTAGTTGTCTCGATGCTATCGTTACATGTCGCGCTACCCATCTTTTATGTCAGCCTCTCCTTGTTGCCATGAAACCTCTAACTTTTGTTACCTTCCTAGCAACACCACTGTTTGGCTATGTTACCCGCTTGCTCAGCCCCTCTTATAGCGTTGTTAGTTGCAGGTGAAGATGAAGATCGTTCCAGGAGGGAACTTGTTGTTGGAATATCACAATATCTATAATTATTATAACACACCTATATATTGGGCATGGGTGGAAGGCGTGGCCTTTTGCTCGGTGTTTTGTTCCACTCATGCCACCTTAGGCGCCGATAAACCGGCATTATGTTCCTTGATTTTGCGTTCCTTACACGATGGGTGGATGGGGACCCCTTGACAGTTCGACTTTGAATAAAACTCCTCCAGCAAGGCCCAACATTGGTTTTATTTTGCTCATAATAACAACTTAATTAATTAATTAAATTGCATAGGGAGTTAGCGCTACCCGAGGATTCTTTCTACATAGCAGGGGGGCCAGTGCTGACGGTGTTGGTCCCAAACGGGGAGCCTGCGGGGCCACCACGGGGAAACTCGAGGTTTGGCTCCCGTAGCTTCGCCCATCCGGTCGTGGCCTGAGACGAGATACGCGCGGCTACTATCAGGGTGTCGACACACCGGGAGGTCTTGCTGGACGTGTTTTACCATTGTCGAAATGTCTTGTGCACCGGGATGCCGAGCCTGATCGGATTTCCCTAAGATAAGGAGTGATGATATTATATTTATCACTTCAGCTAATCGTGAGAGCTTGTGATGGGCTAAGTTGGAACACCCCTGCAGGGTTATAATCTTTCGAAAGCCGTGCCCGCGGTTATGTGGCAGATTGGAATTTGTTAATGTCCGGTTGTAGAAAACTTGACAGAGGATCCGAAGTAAAACACACAACTGTGTGAGTAACCGTGGCTGTCTCTTTTCACTTTGAGAAGAGAACACGGTGGGGTTATGTTTGATTCATAGGTAGTTCATGATCTTAACGATCACTACTAGTTGCGACCGTTTGCGTAGATGCTCATCTTATTCTTGTACTCGTAAGTAGCCACCATATTTTGCTTAGCCGCTGCTGCAACCTCACCACTTTACCTCTTCCTACCTATTAAGCTTTGATAGTCTTGTTACCCATGGTTATGGGATTGCTGAGTCCTCATGGCTCACAGTTACTACAACAACAGTTGCAGGTGCAGGTTTTCCGATGTCTTGACGTGAGAGCGTTGATCGTTGTTTGGAGTTCTTTCTTCTTCTTCTTCTTCAGTCTTGGGTTAGGTTCCGGGTCGGCAGCCTGGGATAGTAGATGGATGTCTTGTGTTTTTCTTGTTTGTATCCGTAGTCGGATACTTTGTATTGAGATTGTTGTATTCTTGAGATTTGTATGTATTGTTGTATCCCCTATGTATGTATGTAATGGGACGATGTAATGATATCCATCTTGCTAAGCGCCCGAAATGTGGTTGTGCCTCAATCACGTAAGTGTCACGTGATTGAGATAGAATCGCATCTTGGGCCTGACAAGTGTACCGAGTCTTGATGAAAGTGTTGTTTACAGAGACGGATTAGATTTAAGATTTGTCGACCGTCCCAACCAAACATGTGCGACCACTCTACCCCTTTATTGGGACGGGGCATTATTGATTACTTAGGTTGATACTAGCATGGTGCCCACATCACTAGTGATGGGGGTGACTTGAGGTCATCTTCGGGACGGGGTCGTGCTTGGATAGGCGGCCATGACTGTTTTTACAGGGCACCGGACACACCGTTGGTCCCTTCGTGTATGCGTGATAATGTGGAAAGGGCATAGTCCCACGATCTTTTACTTATACACGAGGGCCATGCACCAACGAGTGGACCCTATGTTAGTATCGTCTAGGGAAAGGTAATGATCGGGTGCTTCCCTCGAGTACTTGAGGTACTGCGGGATCGTGGATGACACGAAGGCTTCCCGGATCTTGTGGGTAAAGTGCGCAACCTCTACAGAGTGTTAAACTATTCGAATAGCCGTGTCCACGGTCAAGGACAGTTGGGTGGTGCTGCTTAGACTATGTCCATAAGTTTCTGGAAAACAACACGGTTTGGTAAATCTGTTGACGTGATTCGTGAGGAAGTCACTATTGTTAGGAATAAGCAACTTGTATTCCCATGAGGCCATAGGCCGATATATATATATATATATATATATATATATATATATATATATATATATATATATATATATATATATATATATATATATATATAT
>LR738711.1:164878199-164927784 GCA_902687465.1 Secale cereale | reverse complement strand
ATTATAACTCTAACACCCCCCCCCCCCTCAAACTCATGGTGGATGAACAACACTGAGTTTGGAGAGATAAAAGCCATGTTGTGCTCTAGTCTGGGCCTTCGTCAGGAAATCCGCCAACTATAACTCGGAAGGCACATACTGAAGAGCAACAACCTGATCCTGCACACCAGCGCGCACATAGAAAGCATCAATACCAATATGCTTGATGAGCTCATGCTTCACAGGATCGCGCGCAATGCTGATAGCACATGTATTGTCAGATAAGAGCAGAGTCGGTGTAGTGGCAGAAACACCAAAATCCTGAAGTAACCACCGTAACCAAGTCACCTCTGCCGTCAAAAGAGCCATTGCTCGCAACTCAGCCTCGGCACTCGAACGAGCAACTGCAAGCTGTTTCTTCGTCTTCCAGGCAATGAGAGAACCACCAAGAAAAACACAGTAAGCAGAAAGTGAACGGCGATCTGAAGGATCACTAGCCCACGTAGCATCCGAATAGGTCTGAAGCTGTAAAGAACTGGAGCGAGGAAAGAAGAGACGGTGAGAAATCGTGCCTTGAAGATAGCGGAGAACACGAAGGAGATGACTATAGTGAACCGATGTGGGAGCAGAGACAAACTGACTCGGAATATGAACCGGATAAGAGATGTCCGGACGAGTGACAGCTAGATAGACAAGACTGCCAACAAGATGACGATAACGCGTCGGGTCAGGGAGAGGATCACCATTAGTAGCACGGAGGTGAACATTGAGGTCCATAGGAGTCTCAACAATGCGCTCGTCAGTAAGAGCAGCACGAGCAAGAAGATCCTGGATATACTTTTCTTGGGATATAAAAAAGCCATCAGAGGTAGAAGAGACTTCAATCCCAAGGAAGTAGCGAAGAGGTCCAAGATCAGACATAAGAAATGGCTCACTAAGATGGGCCTTTACAAAGGCAATATACTCGGGGTCATCCCCCGTGATGATCATGTCATCAACATAGAGAAGAAGAAGAGTCCGACCACGAGGAGAAAGTTGAATAAACAATGCTGGATCATGAGCACTTGCTGAAAAACCAGCAGCAGTGACCACAGAGGCAAAGCGCTCAAACCAGGCGCGGGGGGCTTGCTTAAGGCCATAGAGAGAGCGACGAAGACGACATACCATGCCATCAGGAACAGAATACCCAGGTGGTGGCTGCATGTAAACCTCCTCACGTAGCTCACCATTAAGAAAGGCATTCTTAACATCAAGCTGAGATATAGACCAGTGGCGTGCAGAGGCAACGGCAAGAAGTGTACGAATAGTGGTCGTATGGGCCACATGAGCAAAGGTCTCATCATAATCACGACCATGCTCCTGCTGGAAACCACGAGCCACAAGACGAGCTTTGTGACGCTCAAGAGAACCATCGGAGCGAGTCTTAACCTTGTAGACCCACTTACAAGTGATCGGACGGACTCCGGGAGGAAGAGAAACAAGATCCCAGGTACAAGTGTGTTCAAGAGCAGCAATCTCCTCTGCCATCGCAAACTATCATTCAGGATGAACAACAGCCTGAGGTAAGAAGTCGGCTCAAGAACAGCAGCACCAGCGGTGGGAGATCCAAAGTGATCAACAGGCGGACGCGGACGAGAACGCAAGCCATAAGTAGGCTGAGAGGAATATGACGACTCATCCACAGAGGCATCTACAAGTCGTGGACGACGAGTGTAATGCTGAGGAAAAGATGGAATAATAGAAGGAGGAATCGCCAAGGTAGAATCGGGGGGTGGCGACGAAGAAGTCACCGGAGATGAAGGTGTAGAATCCGGTGACATGCCAGGAGAGGAGACCGGGGAGGAAGTCACCGGAGATGAAGGTGAAGAACCCGATGACATGCTAGACGAGGAGACCGGGGAGGATGGTGGCTGCAAATCAATTAGAGGTGAAGAAGGAGAGGAAGTGGAATGGAGAGGTACAGGCTCGACGGGGGTGATAGGCGAGTCAGGAAAAGTGAGGAAAGAGATATCCGAGGTGTTGTCGTCACAAATCCATCGCGGCAGTACTAGAATACTTAAGACGGCCGACATCAAAAACTCTCCTGTGCAGTTAGTGGCAAGATAACCCCGACATCACCCAGTACTGGGGAGGTAGTTCGGGAGTATTGCCATAGCTTGTATAGTAGATGTGTTTCGAAGGTCCGAGGTAAACGGTTTCCGGAGATAACTGGTTATGTGTTGAAGGATGGATACAGCTGGATGTAGGATTAGAGTTGAGTGCGCGGTGCTTCCCCTATATCCCCAACACATGATTGCATAACTGGAAACTTTCGGAAATTAATAGGTGGGTTCATCTAGTAGTTCTAGGCATTCTTCCAACGGATGCATGATATGAAGTTCGGGGTTCTACATTGAGTGAAGTGGTTTTATGGGCTTGTTCCGATCGGGAGTTGCATCTTAAAGGGTCCTTGGCTATGCTGATCCGGGGATTGCAAAACCCTTTTGTAACACGTTCCATGAGCTTTCAGCACGAATATGTCGGACGAAGCTTCTATCTTGTATTTGTTCTATCTGCTCCTTGTTCCTTTTTATTAACTTTTCTTCTCCCAAGTGGCTTCTCGTCAAGTTGATGTACCTGCAGAATTCATTCGTTCAATTCTCTGTTCGGATAGATATGTTGCAACATAATCTTCTTCATAAACATATCTATCCTTTGTTTCGTTTTGATTCTGGTATTCGAGTTGCTTCGATGTCAAATGTTGATTCCATACCTTCCTAATCGGTATTCTCATATTTCTATGGGAGTGCTAATTCTTCTTGACCATCGAGATCTTCATGTTAATCCTTTTCAACCGGTGTGCCTTCTCTTCAAGTTATTCCTTACGGACGTCGTTGAGAAATCTGACGATTTGTCTGTTTCATTCATCCCAAGTTGTCTTTGTTTTCCCGGCCTTCCCACCCTTCTTCTTCTTGGAGCCAGAATTTTTCAAATGAAATATCCATTTTATTAATGTGATATTTCTTCATTCATTTCCTTCAATGTTCTTATCCGGTGATTCTCAGGAAGATGCTCAAGAGCTTCAAGTTCATCATTCTTCGTTCTCGTTTCTTCTCCGGTGGATTAATTCAAGCCTTGGTCATGATCATATCTCTTCCTTTTTGTTTAACATGTTTTTCCCATGTTGTAATTTTTTATCCGAAGGCTCTCTTATTTCTTCACATCTCTTTATTCATATCCGGAGTGTTGAAGGTATCTCAGAAGATTCGCGTTTCCATTCTTAATCATTTCAAGCTATTTTGAGGTTTGTCATCTTATTCAAGCCATTTAATTCAACCGGTGCAATATCTCCTAAGCAATCTTTTTTTTCAACGGTGATTTCTTTAGTGGGCCCTAACCCACAGGTCTTTTCCCAGGATCTTACCTGACTCTTTTATTTTTTCTGGAGTTATACTCAATTCTTTTCAAAGTGTGACGTAAGAATGATTTGCCATCAGTCACATGCCTTCTCCAAGCTTGTTTTCAATTATTTCCATCTTTTGCTCCACCTTCCTCTTGTCATTCGTCCGGAGTATCTCGAAATTCTTCATGGCATTTCTCGTTGTCATTTTCAACATTTGAAGACCGGAGAAGTGTTTCTCTTAAATCTTGGCCCGTCTTCTTGAAGATTCATGGTTCTAGCTTCATGCCATCCTCATTATTGTTCAGATTGTGAGGAATTCTTTTATACCCTTCCGACGCTTTTCATGAATTCTTTTCTTTGTGATCCTCCGAAGGCCATCATCTCAGAATATTTTCTTCGTTCTCGGTTTTCAACTTCGTCCTCCAACTATTCTTAATTGATGCCTCTTCGTTCGTCTCCCTATTCTTACGGTGGTTCTTTCAAGATTACTCTTCCTTGTTATCGTATTAATTCACTCGTTCTTTTCACAATCCTACCGGTCGTTCGTTGAAGATTTACCCAAGCTTGTGCGAGATCTCTCTCATTTCTTTTCAACGAGAATAAGTAGTATGCCAAATCCTTTGGTCGTCATCAATTTAAATTGGTGAAGGAGATGCATGACATAATTCTTATTCTTATCTCTTCAAGGTGATTTAATCCCTTCCTTCGGAGCTTGTTCATCATATCATATTCTCGCTTCTAAGTTGTTCATCTTGTTTTCCGGAGCTCCAAGTTATTTCTGTTATATCATTGCAAACCTCAATCTAATTCATCGCAGGCCTTGAATCTTATTATTTTCATCTTTCACTTCTCATGCTTTCATTACCGGAGTTCTTTATGGTGGTTCATCAAGATTTAATTCATCCTCGAAGTCTTCATCAAGATTCTTGTTGGAGCTCAAGTATTCTTCATCATGCTTTCCAATTGCAATCCTTTCTACCTTATCTTTTCAGATGGTGTTATGTCATTCTTGATAATTCCTTCATGTTTTATAATTAACAAGTTGTCAAGAATGAGATATTTAAACCCATCATTTTCTTTGTTCAGGAGATCTTTCAACCCTTCAATTTATTCGTTGGAGTTATCTTGGGTTATAATTCACCTAAAAGCTTCCCCTAAGGATTGTTGCTATTATGGTGCTTATAAATGACCCAAGTTCTTCATTTATCCTTCTGGTGAAATAAGTTTATCGTCTCCTTGTTGATCTCAATCCAATTAAATGTTTCCGTCAGTGGCTGGTTGTCACCTCTTAATTTTGAGATGTTTTCCATAAGCCCACAACGAGCTTATTCGTTTTCGTTGTTGATTTTTCCATCAACACCATTCAACCCTTCTTTGTAAGGAGGATTTCCTAATTCATTTTGAGAGAAGTTGTCATTTTCTTCTCCATTCTTTTCTTTCATTGATTTATATGCTATTCTTTCATTCCGGAGGCTTTGTGATATTGCTCTCTTTGACCATCATCACGTTTTTATCAAGATCATATTCTTCCCTTGCTTGTCTTTTTAACTGGAATGTTGTCACCTACATTCTAGTTCCCTCATCTTATCAAGTTTTGCCTATCTTTTCAACCGGAGTGCTGTCTGAATCTTTCTTACCCCTTGTGCCATTCTTTCGATTGTTTCAGAGGCAATATGTGTTGTTGATTTCATCAAGTATCATTCCATCTCCTCAAGCTCATGTTAATTCCTTCCATTTTTCAGACGGTGTGCTGCCCGAATTCTGTCATTCTTATTCCTTAGCTATACCTTTGCAGTTTCATATTCTTTTGGTTCGTAAGCTCTTATTTCATGTCTTTCAACCTACAAGGTTCTCATGATGTTCCTTGTTACTCTTTCTAACGGAGTGCTCTTAACTTCGTTCATCTCGGTTGTATTCTTTACTTCTAGATTGTTCAACCTCTCAAGGTTCTTTTGTTTCACTCGTCTGCCAAAGAAGCAACTTTGTTTTACCTCTTCCTCTTCCGTTTTTACCCGGTGATATCTCTAGGATCTCGGGTCGAGATCCTCTGTTAGTGTGGGAGAGTTGTGACGCCCGAAGACCGACGTCCCAGAAGATTTCAGAAGATTACAGATGTTCCGGGTTCTCCCGTGTGTTTTATTTGTGCTTGTGTTATTTATTTTGCATTGCATCATGTCATCATGCCATCATGTCATTAATCTTTTGCATCTCAACCTAAATAAATTGTGTGGACCTTCGGTCCAATTTAAATCGAGGGAAGGTGACTTCTCTTTATAACATATGAAAGCCTCCCAATATTATTAGGGAGCTATATTAAATATTCCATTTGTTTGGAATTAACCCAAACACACTTGCAATTATTCTCCAGACCTCTGTTGCTTCAAGTTTCACCGTCAAAACCTCCCTATATTTCTTTTTCCGTTTTACGAGGTTCCTCCAAAATCCTCATCATTTATGGACACTTCCGAAACCATGTCATAGTTCAATCCATTTGAATTAAATTCAAATGGGTTTGAATTTATATTCTTTTGATCATGCCACTTATAATTTTCTTGGATCAAACTCATTTTTATGAGTTCGGGAAAATTAACCCCGTTCAGTATTTTTTCCCTAAGCCTCCTTTTCTTTCTCCTCTTTCTTCTTTTTTTCTGTTAAAGAAAAAAAACATCAAGCAAGAGCAGCCACGCCTCTAGGCCATTCCAGCCCAGCCGGCCATCTGGGCCTGTGCCCCCCCCCCCCCAGCCGGCCCAGCTTCCCTCTCAGCCAGGCCGCCGCGGCCTCCCTGGCCCATCTCCTTCCTAACCCTAGCGGTCCCGCAGCTCCTCACCCTCTCCCCTCGCTCGTCCCCCTCGCGCCGCAACCCCCATCACCCTCTGTCGCCCAAGCCATCTCCTTCGCCTGCTCCTCTCGTTCCCCTCGAGCCCAGCGCTCTGCTTCTCCCTCTCCCCCGATCCCCTCCTCGGCTCCTTCCTTCGCCGCCGGACCGACCGCCCAGGCCGCCCGCATCATCGACCGCGCCCTTCCCCTCCGGCCAGGATCCGCCTCCTCTCCAGCGCCGTGCGAGGCCGCGACCTCCACCTTCTGTGCATCGCCGGCCCTCGGGCCCTTCCCCTCCAGCCGCCTTGGATGGGGCCGGACCCGTCCTCCAGCGCCCGCAGCGCCTCCTCTCCAGCCTCCCTCCGCCTCTCCCTCGCGTGGTCGTTCCCTCCAGCGTTGGGCGCCTTGCCTCGTCCAGCGCCACCTCAAGCCGGTGCGCCCAGGCCTATGCCTCGTTCCCTCCAGCGGCCGCCGTCGCCATCGGGGGCTCTTCTCCAGCGCGCCCGAGGCTCTGCCTCGTCTCCTTCGCCTCGCCGACCGACCATCGGAGTCGCGCCTTCCTCCAACGACAGCTTTCCGCGCCATCGCAGCACCCCAGCTGCCTCGCAAGGTCGCCCCCGTCGGCCTCGTCCTTCCTCTGTGCAGCGCCTCGCCAAGACCTCGCAGCCTGACGCGCACGTCCCCGCCATGACCTTTGCTCCGGCGCCGCCCAGACTTGCTGCCCCTGCCAAATTTCCTCCACGAAGTTGCTGCCACGTTTTTCCTCCACCAAGTTGCCTATGTTTTCGCCAAGTGTTCCTTCCGGTGTGACCAAGACCGGCAAGATCGACTCGAGACCGAGACCTTGCCATGCTTGTTTGTGGTTGTTGTTGTTTCTCCAAGGATCTCGGGAGCGTCAAGATCCTCTTCAAGATGAACGGCTACACGATGAGACGCCAAGTACCACGACGACCGAGTACGTCTACCGTTGCCCCGTGTACGACTACGACCCGAACGGCTACGAAACGTGAACGACTACCGTCGCCCCGGAAATGAGGGATTCGCCAAGTACCTCTCCGAAACAGAACGTCTACTTCCCTCTACGGACGTGTACCCCGACCGCCTCGAGAACGTCTACTTCCACTACTTCCTCTACGTCTCGATCCGCTTAGAGAACGAACGCTTCGAAGGTATAACCCCGAGACGACGACCCGTGGAATGCTTGTGTTGTATGAAATGTTTCGCTTGTGCTCCGTGCCCGTTTCTTCTTTTGTCGTGCTCCTCGGTTGCCTCGTCGCCGACTCGTGGGAACCCAGTGACGGGATCACCCCACCTTTCATCTTGTTTCGCTCGCTCACGCCTCCGTCATCTTTTGCACCGGTCTCTCAACGAGTTACCGGAACCGAGATGTTGTGTTGCATCATTTTCGGATTGTTGCCGTGGCACCTTTTTCCTTCCACCACGGTGACAAATTCTCCTTATCAACTTCATGTCAACTTTTAATAAAATTGCATAAAACTTGATCATGTCATCCGCATCATGTTAACAACATTAAAATGTGTGATTTGTTGTTGCTTATAATTGCTAAACATTCTCATGGGGATTTTCCGGAATTTGTTGTTGTTATTTCCGGCCTCTTTTAAAATGTCTAAATAGGTAGTTTGTTATGCTTCACCTCTTGCCATGTTAACAAACATTTAATCTTGTCTTGTAAATAAACGAGAGTCAATTAAATAATTAAAATGTGGTGTTTCGTCAATATGCAACTCGTTGCATATTGAGCTCCACTTAACTTGTAGTACTTGTTTGTGCACATTGCCATGCCATGCAAAATTAAACCAGACATGCATCATTCTTGGATGTGCATCGTATGCCATGTTTATGCTTGTGTGTTTACCGTGTTGTTTGCTTCTTTCCGGTTGCTTCTCTTGTTAGCTTCGGTTTCGTTCCGGAGTTGTGAGGATTCGCTCGACTGTTGCTCCGTCTACTTCATGGATCCGTTCTTCTTCCTTGTGGAATCCCAAGCAAGATGAGCATACCCTTGGATACCTTTACTACCATTGCCATGCTTAGTTGTCTCGATGCTATCGTTACATGTCGCGCTACCTATCTTTTATGTCAGCCTCTCCTTGTTGCCATGAAACCTCTAACCTTTGAAACCTTCCTAGCAAAACCACTGTTTGGCTATGTTACCCGCTTGCTCAGCCCCTCTTATAGCGTTGTTAGTTGCAGGTGAAGATGAAGATCGTTCCAGGAGAGAACTTGTTGTTGGAATATCACAATATCTATAATTATTATAACACACCTATATACTGGGCATGGGTGGCAGGCTTGGCCTTTTGCTCGGTGTTTTGTTCCACTCATGCCACCTTAGGCGCCGATAAACCGGCATTATGTTCCTTGATTTTGCGTTCCTTACATGATGGGTGGATGGGGACCCCTTGACAGTTCGACTTTGAATAAAACTCCTCCAGCAAGGCCCAACATTGGTTTTATTTTGCTCATAATAACAACTTAATTAATTAATTAAATTGCATAGGGAGTTAGCGCTACCCGAGGATTCTTTCTACATAGCAGGGGGGCCAGTGCTGACGGTGTTGGTCCCAAACGGGGAGCCTGCGGGGCCACCACGGGGAAACTCGAGGTTTGGCTCCCGTAGCTTCGCCCATCCGGTCGTGGCCTGAGACGAGATACGCGCGGCTACTATCAGGGTGTCGACACACCGGGAGGTCTTGCTGGACTTGTTTTACCATTGTCGAAATGTCTTGTGCACCGGGATGCCGAGCCTGATCGGATTTCCCTAAGATAAGGAGTGATGATATTATATTTATCACTTCAGCTAATCGTGAGAGCTTGTGATGGGCTAAGTTGGAACACCCCTGCAGGGTTATAATCTTTCGAAAGCCGTGCCCGCGGTTATGTGGCATATTGGAATTTGTTAATGTTCGGTTGTAGAAAACATGACAGAGGATCCGAAGTAAAACACACAATTGTGTGAGTAACCGTGACTGTCTCTTTTCACTTTGAGAAGAGAACACGGTGGGGTTATGTTTGATTCGTAGGTAGTTCAGGATCTTTAGCGATCACTACTAGTTGCGACCGTTTGCGTAGATGCTCATCTTATTCTTGTACTCGTAAGTAGCCACCATATTTTGCTTAGCCGCTGCTGCAACCTCACCACTTTACCTCTTCCTACCTATTAAGCTTTGATAGTCTTGTTACCCATGGTTATGGGATTGTTGAGTCCTCGCGGCTCACAGTTACTACAACAACAGTTGCAGGTGCAGGTTTTCCGATGTCTTGACGTGAGAGCGTTGATCGTTGTTTGGAGTTCTTTCTTCTTCTTCTTCTTCTTCAGTCTTGGGTTAGGTTCCGGGTCGGCAACCTGGGATAGCAGATGGATGTCTTGTGTTTTTCTTGTTTGTATCCGTAGTCGGATACTTTGTATTGAGATTGTTGTATTCTTGAGATTTGTATGTATTGTTGTATCCCCTATGTATGTATGTAATGGGACGATGTAATGATATCCATCTTGCTAAGCGCCCGAAATGCGGTTGTGCCTCAATCACGTAAGTGTCACGTGATCGAGATAGAATCGCATCTTGGGCCTGACAAGTGTACCGAGTCTTGATGAAAGTGTTGTTTACAGAGACGGATTAGATTTAAGATTTGTCGACCGTCCCAACCAAACATGTGCGACCACTCTACCCCTTTATTGGGACGGGGCATTATTGATTACTTAGGATGATACTAGCATGGTGCCCACATCACTAGTGATGGGGGTGACTTGAGGTCATCTTCGGGACGGGGTCGTGCTTGGATAGGCAGCCATGACTGTTTTTACAGGGCACCGGACACACCGTTGGTTCCTTCGTGTATGCGTGATAATGTGGAAAGGGCATAGTCCCACGATCTTTTACTAATACACGAGGGCCGTGCACCAATGAGTGGACCCTATGTTAGTATCGTCTAGGGAAAGGTAATGATCGGGTGCTTCCACCGAGTACTTGAGGTACTGCGGGATCGTGGATGACACGAAGGCTTCCCGGATCTTGTGGGTAAAGTGCGCAACCTCTACAGAGTGTTAAACTATTCGAATAGCCGTGTCCATGGTCAAGGACAGTTGGGTGGTGCTGCTTAGACTATGTCCATAAGTTTCTGGAAAATAACACGGTTTGGTAAATCTGTTGACGTGATTCGTGAGGAAGTCACTATTGTTAGGAATAAGCAACTTGTATTCCCATGAGGCCATAGGCCGATATATATACATGTACAGGTGTGGAACATATGGAGGAAACCCCTTATACAACGGGATAAATACAAAGGGGTACATGACTTATATTATAACTCTAACACCCCCCCCCCTCAAACTCATGGTGGATGAACAACACTGAGTTTGGAGAGATAAAAGCCATGTTGTGCTCTAGTCTGGGCCTTCGTCAGGAAATCCGCCAACTGTAACTCGGAAGGCACATACTGAAGAGCAATAACCTGATCCTGCACACCAGCGCGCACATAGAAAGCATCAATACCAATATGCTTGATGAGCTCATGCTTCACAGGATCGCGCGCAATGCTGATAGCACCTGTATTGTCAGATAAGAGCAGAGTCGGTGTAGTGACAGAAACACCAAAATCCTGAAGTAACCACCGTAACCAAGTCACCTCTGTCGTCAAAAGAGCCATTGCTCGCAACTCAGCCTCGGCACTCGAACGGGCAACTGCAAGCTGTTTCTTCGTCTTCCAGGCAATGAGAGAACCACCAAGAAAAACATAGTAAGCAGAAAGTGAACGGCGATCTGAAGGATCACTAGCCCACGTAGCATCCGAATAGGTCTGAAGCTGTAAAGAACTGGAGCGAGGAAAGAAGAGACGGTGAGAAATCGTGCCTTGAAGATAGCGGAGAACACGAAGGAGTTGACTATAGTGAACCGATGTGGGAGCAGAGACAAACTGACTCGGAATATGAACCAGATAAGAGATGTCCGGACGAGTGACAGCTAGATAGACAAGACTGCCAACAAGATGACGATAACGCGTCGGGTCAGGGAGAGGATCACCATCAGTAGCACGGAGGTGAACATTGAGGTCCATAGGAGTCTCAACAATGCGCTCGTCAGTAAGAGCAGCACGAGCAAGAAGATCCTGGATATACTTTTCCTAGGATATAAAAAAGCCATCAGAGGTAGAAGAGACTTCAATCCCAAGGAAGTAGCGAAGAGGTCCAAGTTCAGACATAAGAAACGGCTCACTAAGACGGGCCTTTACAAAGGCAATATACTCGGGGTCATGCCCCGTGATGATCATGTCATCAACATAGAGAAGAAGAAGAGTCCGACCACGAGGAGAAAGTTGAATAAACAATGCTGGATCATGAGCACTTGCTGAAAAACCAGCAGCAGTGATCACAGAGGCAAAGCGCTCAAACCAGGCGCGGGGGGCTTGCTTAAGGCCATAGAGAGAGCGACGAAGACGACATACCATGCCATCAGGAACAGAATACCCAGGTGGTGGCTGCATGTAAACCTCCTCACCCAGCTCTCCATTAAGAAATGCATTCTTAACATCAAGCTGAGATATAGACCAGTGGCGTGCAGAGGCAACGGCAAGAAGTGTACGAATAGTGGTCATATGGGCCACATGAGCAAAGGTCTCGTCATAATCACGACCATGCTCCTGCTGGAAACCACGAGCCACAAGACGAGCTTTGTGACGCTCAAGAGAACCATCGGAGCGAGTCTTAACCTTGTAGACCCACTTACAAGTGATCGGACGGACTCCGGGAGGAAGAGAAACAAGATCCCAGGTACCAGTGCGTTCAACAGCAGCAATTTCCTCTGCCATCGCAAACTGCCATTCAGGATGAACAACAGCCTGACGGTAAGAAGTCGGCTCAAGAACAGCAGCACCAGCAGTGGGAGATCCAAAGCGATCAACAGGCGGACGCGGACGAGAACGCAAGCCATAAGTAGGCTGAGAGGAATATGACGACTCATCCACAGAGGCATCTACAGGTCGTGGACGACGAGTGTAATGCTGAGGAAAAGATGGAATAATAGAAGGAGGAATCGCCAAGGTAGAATCGGGGGGTGGCGACGAAGAAGTCATCGGAGATGAAGGTGTAGAATCCGGTGACATGCTAGGAGAGGAGACTGGGGAGGAAGTCACCGGAGATGAAGGTGAAGAACCCGATGACATGCTAGACGAGGAGACCGGGGAGGATGGTGGCTGCAAATCAATTAGAGGTGAAGAAGGAGAGGAAGTGGAATGGAGAGGTACAGGCTCGACGGGGGTGATAGGCGAGTCAGGAAAAGTGAGGAAAGAGATATCCTGCACTGAAAAAGTCGAGGAATATGGGCGTGGGTAGAAAGGACGAGACTCATCAAAAGTCACGTATCGAGAGATACGCATCCGACGATCGATAGGATCCCAACAACGATAGCCCTTATGCTCATCACTGTAGCCTAAGAAGACACACTCAACAGACTGAGCAGTCAGTTTGGTGCGTTCGCGAGGGGCAAGAAGAACATAGCAAACACAACCAAACGAGCGAAGCATCGAATAATCGGGAGAACGATCAAAAACTCGCTCGAAAGGAACACCACCCTGTAGAGCAGCGGAAGGCTGTATATTGATAAGATAGGTGGATGTGGAGACAGCCTCAGCCCAAAAATGAGGCGGGAGAGCAGCAGCAATCATCAATGCACGAGCCGTCTCAAGAAGATGTCGATGCTTTCGCTCAGCCACACCATTCTGAGCATGAGCACCAGGACAAGAGAATTGAGAGAGAGTCCCTTGCTCAGCAAGAACACCACGCAACATCTTAGAGATATACTCGCCAGCGGAGTCAGCACAAAAAACACGAATGGGGGAAGAGAACTGAGTATGAACCATGGCAGCAAAACATTTATAAATAGACAACACCTCACTACGAGAAGTCATGAAATAAAGCCATGTGTAACGAGAGAAATCATCGATGAAAATAATATAGTATTTATGACCACCTTTCGAAGCGAAAGGGGCCGGACCCCATACATCAGAATGGACTAAATTGAAAGGACGCTTAGACACTGACTCACTATGTGAATATGGTAACTGAATCTGCTTGCCAAGACGACAACCCTGACACTCTAAAGAGACATCTCCTGAGATAGACACCAGAAGACCTCGACGAACTAAAGAAGACAACCGAGAACCACACACATGATCAAGTCTATGATGCCACTGCTGGAAGGAACCAGTAACGGAGGCGACAGAAGCGGAAGAACTGGCGATGGTGGTGGCAGCGGAAGGAACGTGAAGCCAGTCCAACTCCCAAAGACCCTGAGAATCACGGCGGCGAGGGCCAGCCCCAACCAGAGTGTGCATGCGACGGTCCTGGACAGAACAAGAGTCAGCGTCAAGGATGACGCGACAACCAGAATCGGTAAGTTGACCAGCAGAAAACAGATTCATGGTAAGTCGAGGAACATGAGCAACATCAGGAACAGAATAAGAAGGAGTGAAAAGATTGCCTCTACTAGCAACAGAAAGTGGAGTACCATCAGCAGTGAAGACATGAACAGGAGAATCCAGCAATCGAAGAGAGGACAAAGTGGAAGAATGAGAAGACATATGAAAAGAAGCTCCAGAATCCAGAACCCATGGGGATGTACCTGACTGTGTAGAGGGCGGTTTCTCAGGGTGGGAAGCATCAGTCACAGAACCAGCAGTACCCGTCGAGGAAGAACCTGAAACCGCGAGCAGACGCTTAAGTCTCAGAATATCCTACTCAGTAAAAGCAACGGCTGAAGCTGTCGAGGTAGATGACGAAGTCCCTGAAGAAGATGATCGTGCCTTGTGCAGGTGTTTCCTCTTCTTGTAGCACTGGGACTCAATATGACCATCATTGTTGCAGTAGTCACAATGTGGACGGGGGCGACCTGAGCCATCAGAAGGAGTGGGCAAGAGTGGCGGAGCACTCGAGCGAGAAAAGGTCGGTGCAGCGGGTGGCGTGGAAGAAGACTGAGTAGCGAGCACACAGGGAACCTCCAGCAAACCAGCACCACGTAAGCGAGTCTCCTCAGCACGAATCTCAGAAAGAGCCTCCATGAGAGAAATACGGCCACGAGCAAACAACTGGGCACGCCGGGGCTCAAACTCCTTACGAAGCCTAGACAGGAACTCGTAGACGCGATGAAACTCCAAATTGGCCTGGACAGCCTGGCAACAGGGACAAGTACAACAACCAGCATTGCAGAGAGAATCAAGCTGGCGCCAGATAGCAGAACTCTGTGCATAGAAGTCATCAACAGTTGTAATGCCCCGGGTGTAATACTTTCCCTTTTGGGTATATAATATATCTCCGGCTTCATCTACTTCCATTCCGGGTTCTTTGTCTTTCGGGTTTCGTCGTTTTGTTGTGTGAGTGTGTGGCATTCATTCATATCATGTAGACATGTGCATCGCATTGCATTTGTGTTGTCGGTTGCATCCGGTTCCACGCGTTCCTTCCCGTTGTCCGTTTCGCGTTCCGGAGCTCCTCACGTGTCCGTGACGTCCCGTAGGCCTACTTTGGTGTTTGGGCGTGTAACGTTACCGGTGTGCCGCGAGGTTGTTGTGTGTGTTGTTGTTTTGTTGTGTGCAACCCGCCTCTCAAATCTCGTCGCGTTTGGACTCCGTTGGCTATACCATCAGTTATTCGTGTGGGTCCAAAGTGCCTTCACTTCGTGTCCCGGAAACACCCCTACTGCAGTCTACTACCTTCTCCTAGGCCTTCTAAACTACCCCCGCGATCGGATCCGTCGGATCGCGATCGGAGGGCTCCTAACACCCCTAATTTTCCCCCAAACCCTAAAACCTGCTATATAATAGACCCTAGTCTATTTTTGGGCATCTAGTTTTTCTTTTCCCCTTCCTCCCCTCAATTTTTGGATCCAACCACCACTTCTCTTCCACTTGGCAAGTCCCCTCCTGGGAACCAGCCGCCGCCATTTCCCGAGAGCACCAGCAATTCGCCACCGCAATTGTCGCTCAGATCGCCGCAGACGACCAAATCCTCGATCCACCCATCGATCGGGTCAACGCGTCGCTGGCCTCGTCG
This sequence comes from Secale cereale, assembly GCA_902687465.1. Taxonomy (NCBI): domain Eukaryota; kingdom Viridiplantae; phylum Streptophyta; class Magnoliopsida; order Poales; family Poaceae; genus Secale; species Secale cereale. Next base: position 164,912,545 of record LR738711.1, on the reverse strand, counting down.
CCAGGTCGATCGGCCAGCACCTGGGCCTTCGCTTCGACCGCGCTGGCGATTCCCCTCCTGCAGATCGGGGCCCAGCCCGAGCTCCCGAGGTCCCCACTTCGCCGCCTCCCGCCTCGGCTGGGCCGACCGCAGCCAGGCCCAGCGCCACCGCTCGCCTCCTCGCACCGGTTCCGCCGCCTCCTCGCTGGGCGCGCGCGCCAGCCGGGCCTTGCCTCCTCACCCGCGAGCGGGCCGCCCCAGGCCAAGGCCCTCCGCGCCGGGCCGCTGCATCGAAGGCCACCGCCTTCATCCGCCCACCACGGGCCACCGCAGCTGGGCCGCGTCGCCAGTTCGAAGCCCAGCCTCCCGCCGCCGCTTCGTCCACCGCTGGGCCAGATCCGCCCCGGGCCCGTTGCCTTCTCAGATCCAGTTTTTGAGGTTGTTTCAACTGCTAAGTCCCCAGTAATTTAGTTGATGATGCTGTTTTCAACTGTGCTTAACTTTTAGTGTGGTGCTCCGTTTCGCGCAAATAGCATGTCCAGACGTTCGTGGGATCGTGCTCTACGTTTCATCTTTTAGTGTCATGCATGTTAGAGATCATCTAGGTGCTTGTTTTGCTGTTGCAAGATTGCATCGTGATATAAACTGCTGCTATGTGTTGTTTTTATGCCACCTTTGCATAGTGATAACTTCTAGCTCGTTTGTCCGAATGATGCAAATGACATGTCCACGTGTTCGTCTTGCCATGATCTACATGTTGTATGTGCTAGGTTGCATGATAGATTTATTCTTGCCATATTATCATCATTGCAAAGTGCCATGTGGCTGTGATGTTGTTTCACTTGTTATGAAATGCCATCTTGTTGAGCTCGTTGCTATCGTTGTGTTTATCTCCATGAAGCATGCTTGTGTGTTTCGGGATCACCTTCATGTGTACTTTGATGAGGTGCTTACCTCTTGCCATGTTTAGTTTCAAGGTGACTTAAACATGCTCCTTTAGATGTCATGATGAAATTGCTGTTTTAGGACTTAGTGGATTTTCACTAAGTCTGAAATCTGTAACGTTCCGATGCCATGTTCGTGTGATGTTCTAGGACAAACCATGTTAGTTTTGGAGTGGATCTTGATTGTTCCTTGTAGTATATATTGTTGTATTTCCATTCATGTCCTCACATGCCTATTTAAGTGGCTGTAGCATGTTTATCTTTTGCTCCAAAGTTTCAATAAAATTCTGCTGCCAGAATTTTATTGTCAAGTTCAATATGTCCAAGATCATTGCTAGTGTTCCGTGACTCCTTTGGGGGTGCACCTTTGGACTTAGTTGCTGTAGTATATGTCTAGTTTGTGTTCATGTCCTTTGCCATGATATTTGAGTGCTGTAGCTCAATTATTTTGAGCTCCGAAGTTGCTATGATGCTGTAATTTTCAGCTTTCGCTCATTTCTTGTTTCGGGCATAACTTTTAGCCCGTAACTCCGATTTCAGCGAATCTTACATGTAACTTGATTGATTTTCTGTGTAGATTAATAATATCAGATTGTTATCATGTTTTGAGGTGTTTTGCTTGAGTGATATTTTTACGTGCTCCGTGTGCATCCTTAGTGCATCCATCATGCATCCATCATGCATCCATCATTTTTCGAGTGCGCATTGCATCTTGTTGATTTGTGCTTGGTGTGATTGTTTTGTTTAGAGCCGGAAGCAGAGTCTGAGTTCGAGTACGAGCACGAGGTTTCCAACGAGGTTGAGCACGAGGACCCTTCTTACGATCCGAACGACTTCTCTTCAGGCAAGATGACCGAACCCCGATAACATTACTATCTTTGCCTATTGCTAGTAGTTCCGCTCTATAGTTTTGCCTCGATGCCCATGATCTTCTTGTCAGCCTCCTACTTGTAACCATTGCATGTTTAACCAACCTACCTATGCAAATCGTTGCTTGGCTAAGTACGCTTCGCTCAGCCCTTCTTATAGCATTGCTAGTTGCAGGTGAAGATCGAAGATGCTTGCTTCATGTTGAAGTTTGGTTGGGTTTTATCACACTATATAAATGCTTAAAATGAAATCATCTATATATTGGCAAGGGTGGAAGGCTAAGCCTTTTGCTTGGTGATTTGTTCCACTCATGCCGTTAGGAACCGTATAAACCGGTGTTATGTTCCTTGATTATGCGTTCCTAACACGGTTGGGGTGTATGGGACCCCCTTGATAAACCGCTAAGTGCTAAGTCTTTTCCAGCAAGTCCCAACATTGGTACTATTTGCCTAATAACTAAATAACTTGCATAGGGAGTAATTAACCCGAGTTCTTAATCAACAACCCCGGGCCAGTGCTCCACATGAGTGTTGGTCCGAAACGGGGGTCCTGCGGGGTCACCACGAGGAAACTCGAGGATTGATATAAACCCGTAGCATCACCCATCCGGTCGTGTCCTGAGACTTAGATACGTGCGGCTACTATCAGGGTGTCGACACGCTGGGAGGATTTGCTGGATTAGCCTTACCTTACTTCGGTATATCTTGAGCACGGGATTCCGAGAATACTCGGGTCTTCCCACTTTGGAGTTGTGACTCCGCGGATCGTGGGCTTGTTATGGGTCAAGTTGGAACACCCCTGCAGGGTTTGAACTTTCGAAAGCCGTGCCCGCGGTTATGTGGCAGATGGGAGCTTGTTAATATCCGGTTGTAGAAAACTTGACACAATGTTGCTAATACACTACCAGCGTGTGTTCTGTGACCGTCAATTTCCGAATAGGGATTCGGAAGTTGAACACGGAGGGGTTATGATTGTTGAGCTTGTAGCTAGGATCACTTCGTGATCACTTCTCGCCGAGGCTTTCTCTTCTCGCTCTCACTCACGTAAGCTAGTTGCTAGTTGCTGCTGCAAACACTTATTCTTTTCTTCAGCCTTATCCTCTCCCAAGGCTTGAATAGTCTTGTTACCCGGGAACGGGATTGCTGAGTCCTCTGTGGCTCACAGTTACTTCACCACACCAGATGCAGGTCCAGTTGTGAGCTATCTAGGTGATGGCACCGAGCTGGATTGGGAGTACGACGAGGAGCGTAGTCGGTACTATGTGCGATATCTGGATGATCAGTAGTGGACACTCCTACTAGGATTCGATCCGCCTGTGGTTTATTTATCTAAGTTTGGTATCTTGCATTTGGATTTTGCCCTTAGAGGGTTGTGATATTCTTAATGTATGATGTTTGAGACTTGTTATGTAATTGTGTGACGTGGCGAGTGTAAGCCAACTATTTTTGTTTACAATCCCCTCTTTTACATGAGATGTGCAAAGATTACCGAACTTGAGATCATTCTAGGATGGATTTATGCCTTTAAGTCGTGCCTCGACACGTAGGAGGTATAACTCCATCCTGGGCATTACAAGTTGGTATCAGAGCCTTCTCCGACCTAGGAGCCCCCACTGTTTGATCGAATCGTTGACGGTCGAGTCTAGGCACACACTGAAAACTTTTTGAGTCCTATATTATATCGGAGAGTAGGATTTCGTTGCTTCTCATCCCTTTCTCTCTGGTGAGGACTCCTGACGACTACTCTTGTCTCTCCTATCTTCAAAATTGCACCACCTTTTTTTTAGGAATCCCGCGAGTATTCTGGGATTGTTTCGATGTTCTTGTGACGAGGATATTGTTCTCGATGCCTCCTATTCCCGAGGAGTTGAGCTTCGGGGTATTGTCGTCACAAGCATATCGCGGCAATACTAAATACTTAAGACGGCCGACATCGAAAATCTCTCCTATACGGCCAGTGGCAAGATAACCCCGACATCACCCAGTACTGGGGAGGTAGTTCGGGAGTATTGCCATAGCTTGTTATAGTGGATGCTTTTCGAAGGTCCGAGGTACACAGTTTCCGAGAAAGACTGGTTATGTGTTGAAGGATGGATACACCTGGATGTAGGTTTAGAGTTGATTGCGCGGTGCTTCCCGTGTATCCCCAACACCTGATTGCATAACTGGAATCTTTCGGAAATCTATAGGTGGGTTTATCCAGTAGATCGTAGGCATTCTTCCAACGAATGTAGGTAAGTGAGTTCGGGGTTCTACATTGAGTGAAGGGGTTATATGACCGATGTTACTATCAGGAGTTGCATCTTAAAGGGTCCTTGGCTATGCTGATCCGGGGATTGCAAAACCTTTTCGTAACGCGTTCATATGCTTTCAGCACAAAGATGTTAAAAGGAAACTCCTCTCTTGTGTTTGTTCCCGTCCGTACCTTGTTGTTTTCTTATTTTATCCTTTTGTCCCCTATGTGGCTTCTCGTGAAGATTGATGTTATCATTTAACTGAGAATTTCATTTGTTCCTCTTGTTTGAATGATTTCATTCGTTCTTATTGTTCGAATGATTATTGTGAAGACTTGTTGCAATTCATTCCATTGATTCAGCTTATACCTTTTGTCAATCAATTGCTGATTCGTGGTCATCTCTTTCAGGATGGCTCCGAAAAAGGTTCCCAACGCTAACCCAGAGGGTGAAGAGGTCCCAGATCGTCCTCCTTCCCCTCATCCTCCGCCTGAGGCTTGGAGAGCGATTATGCAGACTACAGCTCAGAACACCCAGTTGTGATGCAGATGATGCAGCAGATGCAAGCTAATCAAGCTAATCAGGGTATTCCAGGGAACCAATGCAACTTCTTCAACCAGCAGCACCATGCTACCCTCAACCAGTTCTTGGCCAACAATCCTAAAGCTTTCAGTTACTGTGTCGACCCTCTTGATGCTGAAGATTGGTTAACCGACATAAAGAAGCATGTTGAGTGCAGTAACGTGAAGGTAGATGATTATGTGAAGTTTGCAGCCTTCCAACTGAAAGATCAAGCAGCTGACTGGTGGCAGCAGTACAAAGACTCCAGGCGGGGTCAAGTGATCTCTTGGGAGAATTTCTGCAAGGATTTTCGCTCGCACCACATTCCTACAAGTGTCATCGAGGGTATGCGTGAGCAATTCCGCAACCTGAAGCAGGGCTCCATGACAGTCTATCAGTATAATGTCAAGTTCCAAAACCTCGCTCGCTATGCTAAGCAAGACATTCCTGATGCCAAGAGAAAAATCTACCAGTTCCGTGGAGGTCTCAAAGATGAACTTCAGCTTGCTCTCACTTTGTTCGAGCCCGATGAATTCGACAAGTTCTATAACATGGCTTTGAAACAAGAAGCAGCTCAGCTTAAGATGGAGGCTTCTAAGAAGAGAATTCGAGATGCCGTTCACTCTTCCTCATCGTCTCAGATGGTCTCGAAGCATCAGAAATTTTGGCTTCCTCCTCCTCCTCTAGTGATTCGAGCTCCCTACAACAACTCCAACAACTCTAACAACAAGAACTCTGGTGCACGTGGTTTCTCCCACCCACCCAACTCCAACAAGCAGTCCAAGCAACAGTTCCAAGCTCCAAGACTAAATGCTCCTCCTAACCGTCCACTTTCTGAGGTGACTTGCTACAAGTGTGGCCAGAAGGGTCATTATTCCAACAAGTGCAACAGCCCAAGGCGCCTTCCGCCTCCTCCTCCTGTCGGTACCGCTATGGTCAAGCATGATCCAAAGGCAGCAAGGGTCAATCTGATGAATGCAGCACAAGCGGAGATTTCTTCTGATGTCATTCTGGGTAACCTTCCAGTTAACTCTTTTCCTGCTAAAGTGTTATTTGATTCGGGTGCTTCTTGCTCTTTCATGTCTCAACCATTTGCATCCAAGTATAATGTTGACATCAAAAGATTGCCAAGAGAATTATCAGTTGTTTCTCCGGGGAGACGTATGCATTCCAGTATATATGCTCCGGATGTTTCTATTCGCATGGGTGACTATCGATTTTTGGCTTCACCGGTGATTCTCGGCAATTCTGACATCGACCTCATCCTCGGAATGGATTGGCTTTCTCAGCATGATGCTCACATTGATTGTGCTCAGAAGGAAGTCAAGATGACTCATTCTGATGAAGATGTGATTATCTTCGCCTCCAGGGATAATACTATCAGGCTTTTCTCTCTCAATGATAAGGGCGAAATTAATGCCATATCTCAAATTCCGGTGGTGAACGAATATCAAGACGTCTTTCCTGGAGAACTTCCAGGCATGCCCCCACACCGTCAGGTGGAATTCGTTATTGAACTCGAGCGGGGTACTGAGCCAGCATGCCGGCGTCCGTACAAGCTCTCTCCGGATGAATTGAAGGAATTGAAGAAGCAGCTTGATAAGCAGGAGAGTATGGGTCTCATCAGGCCTAGTACGTCTCCGTGGGGCTGTGGTGTCTTATTTGTCAAGAATAAAGATGGCACGGAGCGTCTCTGTGTTGAACAAGAAGACGATTAAGAACAAGTATCCGCTCCCCAACATCAACGAACTCTTTGAGCAGCTCAAAGGAGCTAAAGTGTTCTCTAAGCTTGACCTCCGAATGGGCTATCATCAAATTCGCATTCGCGAGGAAGACATTCCCAAGACGGCCTTCAGAACGAGCTACGGTTCATACGAGTATACCGTCATGTCCTTCGGTCTCGCCAATGCTCCTCCTACCTTTTCAAGGATGATGCATTACATCTTCAACCCCTATACTGGCGAGTTTGTGCTTGTGTATCTGGATGATATTCTGGTGTTTTCCAAGAATGAAGAAGATCACGAAAAGCACTTACGTCTGGTTCTTGATCGACTCCGAGAGCATAAGTTCTATGCCAAGTTCTCCAAGTGCGAGTTTTGGCTCGATAAGGTTTTGTACCTGGGCCATATCATCTCAGCTGACGGTATTGCGGGTAATCCCGAGAAAGTTGAAGCAATTGTCAACTGGGAAGCTCCTCAAAACGTCAAGCAGCTCCACAGTTTTCTGGGTCTTGCCAGCTATTGAAGAAGGTTTGTTGAGAACTTCTCCAAGATTGCCAAGCCTCTCTCCAACTTGCTTCAGAAGAATGTCAAATACTTTTGGTCTCCAGAGTGTGAAGTGGCATTCAAAACCCTCAAAGAGAAGCTTGTCTCTGCTCCAGTTCTGACTCCTCCAGACGAATCCAAGCCCTATGAAGTATTCTGTGATGCTTCTCTTCAAGGTCTTGGTGGTGTGCTTATGCAAGATAAGAGAATTGTGGCATACACCTCTCGTCAGCTCAAGCCAAGTGAGAAGAACTATCCGACACATGATCTCGAGCTAGCAACTGTGGTACATGCTTTGATTACGTGGAGACATCTGTTGTTGGGCAGAAAGGTCGACATCTTCACTGATCACAAGAGCTTGAAGTACATCTTCACACAGCCGCATCTGAACCTCCGTCAGACTCGTTGGGTTGAAATGATCCAAGAGTATGATCCCAGCATTGAATACACTCCTGGCAAGGCGAATGTGATTGCAGATGCTTTGAGCAGAAAGGCATATTGCAACAGCCTTCTTATCAAGCCGTACCAACCTGAGCTTTGTGAAGCATTCAGGAAACTCAACCTCCAAGTTGTTCCGCAGGGTTTTCTTGCAAACCTTCAAATTGCTCCTACCTTGGAAGATCAAGTCCGTGAGGCCCAGCTCAGTGATACCATGGTGAAGAAGGTGAAACATGGTATTGCAAAAGGCACTCCAAAATACAAGTGCTTCCGTGTTGATGAGAGAGATACCTTGTTCTTTGAGGACAGACTCGTTGTTCCTAAAGGTGATCTCAGGAAGCTCATAATGGAAGAAGCTCATTATTCTCTCCTTTCCATTCATCCTGGCAGTTCCAAGATGTATCAAGATCTCAAGCAATCTTACTGGTGGACACGCATGAAAAGGGAGATTGCCCAATTCGTGAATGAATGTGATGTATGCAGAAGAGTGAAAGCAGAACATCAACGTCCAGCCGGTCTTCTCCAACCTCTTCCTATTCCCGAGTGGAAGTTCGACCACATTGAAATGGACTTCGTCACTGGCTTTCCTAAATCCAAGCGAGGAAATGATGCTATCTTTGTGGTGATTGACAAGCTTACCAAAGTCGCTCACTTTCTTCCAGTCAAAGAATCCATCAATGCAGCTCAATTGGCAGAGTTGTGCACTTCCAGAATTGTGTCCCTACATGGCATTCCTCAAGTTATATCCTCATACCGTGGAAGCTTGTTCACATCAAGGTTCTGGGACTCCTTTCAGTCCGCTATGGGCACGAAGATCAGGTTCAGCTCTGCCTTTCACCCTCAGACTAGTGGTCAAGTCGAGCGTGTGAATCAGATTCTAGAAGACATGCTCAGAGCCTGTGTCATCTCCTTTGGCATGAAATGGGAAGACTGCCTTCCATTTGCCGAGTTCTCTTACAACAACAGCTTTCAAGCAAGTGCAGGCAAAGCACCGTTTGAAATCCTCTATGGCAGAAAGTGCCGTACCCCTCTCAACTGGTCTGAAACAGGCGAACGTCAACTCCTTGGCAATGACTTGATCTCAGAAGCCGAAGAAATGTGCAAAGTCATACGTGAGAATCTCAAGGCCGCTCAGTCGCGCCAGAAGAGCTACTATGACGGCAAGCATCGTGATTTGGCTTTCAACATCGGCTATCATGTCTATCTCCGTGTGTCTCCGATGAAAGGAACCCAAAGATTCGGTATCAAAGGAAAGCTTGCTCCTAGATACGTCGGGCCTTTCAAGATTCTTGGCAAAAGAGGCGATCTAGCCTATCAACTTGAGCTTCCTCCCAACTTCGCAAATGTTCATGATGTCTTCCATGTGTCTCAACTCCGCAAATGCTTCAAGGCACCTGAGCGCATGATTCCGTTTGAAGAGATTGATCTTCAACAAGACCTGTCCTACCGAGAGCACCCAGTTGCAATTCTCGAAGAAACCGAACGCAAGACCCGCAACAAGTCCATCAAATTTCTGAAAGTCAAGTGGTCACATCACACCGACCGAGAAGCATCTTCGTTCCGAGTACCCTTCCTTTTTCCAGTCCTAGATCTCGGGACGAGATCTTTTTGTAGTAGAGGAGAGTTTGTAATGCCCCGGATGTAATACTTTCCCTTTTGGGTATATAATATATCTCCGGCTTCATCTACTTCCATTCCGGGTTCTTTGTCTTTCGGGTTTCGTCGTTTTGTTGTGTGAGTGTGTGGCATTCATTCATATCATGTAGACATGTGCATCGCATTGCATTTGTGTTGTCGGTTGCATCCGGTTCCACGCGTTCCTTCCCGTTGTCAGTTTCGCGTTCCGGAGCTCCCTCACGTGTCTGTGACGTCCCGTAGGCCTACTTTGGTGTTTGGGCGTGTAACGTTACCGGTGTGCCGCGAGGTTGTTGTGTGTGTTGTTGTCTTGTTGTGTGCAACCCGCCTATCAAATCTCGTCGCGTTTGGACTCCGTTGGCTATCCCATCAGTTATTCGTGTGGGTCCAAAGTGCCTTCACTTCGTGTCCCGGAAACACCCCTACTGCAGTCTACTACCTTCTCCTAGGCCTTTCTAAACTACCCCCGCGATCGGATCCGTCGGATCGCGATCGGAGGGCTCCTAACACCCCTAATTTTCCCCCAAACCCTAAAACCTGCTATATAATAGACCCTAGTCTATTTTTGGGCATCTAGTTTTTCTTTTCCCCTTCCTCCCCTCAATTTATGGATCCAACCACCACTTCTCTTCCACTTGGCAAGTCCCCTCCTGGGAACCAGCCGCCGCCGTTTCCCGAGGGCACCAGCAGTTCGCCGCCGCAATTGTCGCTCAGATCGCCGCAGACGACCGAATCCTCGATCCACCCATCGATCGGGTCAACGCGTCGCTGGCCTCGTCGCCAGGTCGATCGGCCAGCACCTGGGCCTTCACTTCGACCGCGCTGCCGATTCCCTCCTGCAGATCGGGGCCCAGCCCGAGCTCTCGAGGTCCCCACATCGCCGCCTCCCGCCTCGGCTGGGCCGACCGCAGCCAGGCCCAGCGCCACCGCTCGCCTCCTCACCCCGGTTCCGCCGCCTCCTCGCTGGGCGCGCGCGCCAGCCGGGCCTTGCCTCCTCGCCCGCGAGCGGGCCGCCCCAAGCCAAGGCCCTCAGCGCCGGGCCGCCGCATCGAAGGCCGCCGCCTTCATCCGCCCACCGCGGGCCACCGCAGCCGGGCCGCGTCGCCAGTTCGAAGCCCAGCCTCCCGCCGCCGCTTCGTCCACCGCTGGGCCGGATCCGTCCCGGGCCCGTTGCCTTCTCAGATCCAGTTTTTGAGGTTGTTTCAACTGCTAAGTCCCCAGTAATTTAGTTGCTGATGCTGTTTTCAACTGTGCATAACTTTTAGTGTGGTGCTCCGTTTCGCGCAAATAGCATGTCCAGACGTTCGTGGGATCGTGCTCTACGTTTCATCTTTTAGTGTCATGCATGTTAGAGATCATCTAGGTGCTTGTTTTGCTGTTGCAAAAGTGCATCGTGATATAAACTGCTGCTATGTGTTGTTTTTATGCCACCTTTGCATAGTGATAACTTCTAGCTCGTTTGTCTGAATGATGCAAATGACATGTCCACGTGTTCGTCTTGCCATGATCTACATGTTGTATGTGCTAGGTTGCATGATAGATTTATTCTTGCCATGTTATCATCGTTGCAAAGTGCCATGTGGCTGTGATGTTGTTTCACTTGTTATGAAATGCCATCTTGTTGAGCTCGTTGCTATCGTTGTGTTTATCTCCATGAAGCATGCTTGTGTGTTTCGGGATCACCTTCATGTGTACTTTGATGAGGTGCTTACCTCTTGCCATGTTTAGTTTCGAGGTGACTTAAACATGCTCTTTTGGATGTCATGATGAAATTGCTGTTTTAGGACTTAGTGGATTTTCACTAAGTCTGAAATCTGTAATGTTCCGATGCCATGTTCGTGTGATGTTCTAGGACAAACCATGTTAGTTTTGGAGTGGATCTTGATTGTTCCTTGTAGTATATATTGTTTTCTTTCCATTCATGTCCTCACATGCCTATTTAAGTGGCTGTAGCATGTTTATCTTTTGCTCCAAAGTTTCAATAAAATTCTGCTGCCAGAATTTTATTGTCAAGTTCAATATGTCCAAGATCATTGCTAGTGATCCGTGACTCCTTTGGGGGTGCACCTTTGGACTTAGTTGCTGTAGTATATGTCTAGTTTGTGTTCATGTCCTTTGCCATGATATTTGAGTGCTGTAGCTCAATTATTTTGAGCTCCGAAGTTGCTATGATGCTGTAATTTTCAGCTTTCGCTCATTTCTTGTTTCGGGCATAACTTTTAGCCCGTAACTCCGATTTCAGCGAATCTTACATGTAACTTGATTGATTTTCTGTGTAGATTAATAATATCAGATTGTTATCATGTTTTGAGGTGTTTTTCTTGAGTGATATTTTTACGTGCTCCGTGTGCATCCTTAGTGCTTCCATCATTTTTCGAGTGCGCATTGCATCTTGTTGATTTGTGCTTGGTGTGATTGTTTTGTTTAGAGCCGGAAGCAGAATCTGAGTTCGAGTACGAGCACGAGGTTTCCAACGAGGTTGAGCACGAGGACCCTTCTTACGATCCGAATGACTTCTCTTCAGGCAAGATGACCGAACCCCGATAACATTACTATCTTTGCCTATTGCTAGTAGTTCCGCTCTATAGTTTTGCCTCGATGCCCATGATCTTCTTGTCAACCTCCTACTTGTAACCATTGCATGTTTAACCAACCTACCTATGCAAACCGTTGCTTGGCTAAGTACGCTTCGCTCAGCCCTTCTTATAGCATTGCTAGTTGCAGGTGAAGATCGAAGATGCTTGCTTCATGTTGAAGTTTGGTTGGGTTTTATCACACTATATAAATGCTTAAAATGAAATCATCTATATATTGGCAAGGGTGGAAGGCTAAGCCTTTTGCTTGGTGATTTGTTCCACTCATGCCGTTAGGAACCGTATAAACCGGTGTTATGTTCCTTGATTATGCGTTCCTAACACGGTTGGGGTGTATGGGACCCCCTTGATAAACCGCTAAGTGCTAAGTCTTTTCCAGCAAGTCCCAACATTGGTACTATTTGCCTAATAACTAAATAACTTGCATAGGGAGTAATTAACCCGAGTTCTTAATCAACAACCCCGGGCCAGTGCTCCACATGAGTGTTGGTCCGAAACGGGGGTCCTGCGGGGTCACCACGAGGAAACTCGAGGATTGATATAAACCCGTAGCATCACCCATCCGGTCGTGTCCTGAGACTTAGATACGCGCGGCTACTATCAGCGTGTCGACAAGCCGGGAGGATTTGCTGGATTAGCCTTACCTTACTTCGGTATATCTTGAGCACGGGATTCCGAGAATACTCGGGTCTTCCCACTTTGGAGTTGCGACTCCGCGGATCGTGGGCTTGTTATGGGTCAAGTTGGAACACCCCTGCAGGGTTTGAACTTTCGAAAGCCGTGCCCGCGGTTATGTGGCAGATGGGAGCTTGTTAATATCCGGTTGTAGAAAACTTGACACAATGTTGCTAATACACTACCAGCGTGTGTTCCATGACCGTCAATTTCCGAATAGGGATTCGGAAGTTGAACACGGAGGGGTTATGATTGTTGAGCTTGTAGCTAGGATCACTTCGTGATCACTTCTCGCCGAGGCTTTCTCTTCTCGCTCTCACTCACGTAAGCTAGTTGCTAGTTGCTGCTGCAAACACTTATTCTTTTCTTCAGCCTTATCCTCTCCCAAGGCTTGAATAGTCTTGTTACCCGGGAACGGGATTGCTGAGTCCTCTGTGGCTCACAGTTACTTCACCACACCAGATGCAGGTCCAGTTATGAGCTATCCAGGTGATGGCACCGAGCTGGATTGGGAGTACGACGAGGAGCGTAGTCGGTACTATGTGCGATATCCGGATGATCAGTAGTGGAGACTCCTACTAGGATTCGATCCGCCTGTGGTTTATTTATCTAAGTTTGGTATCTTGCATTTGGATTTTGCCCTTAGAGGGTTGTGATATTCTTAATGTATGATGTTTGAGACTTGTTATGTAATTGTGTGACGTGGCGAGTGTAAGCCAACTATTTTTGTTTACAATCCCCTCTTTTACATGAGATGTGCAAAGATTACCAAACTTGAGATCATTCTAGGATGGATTTATGCCTTTAAGTCGTGCCTCGACACGTAGGAGGTATAACTCCATCCTGGGCATTACAACAGTAGAGTCACCCTGTTGAAGAGCATGCTCCTGACAGACCACAGAAAGGTACAGGGCATCACTAGAGGGCTCATAGCGCTGACGAAGACGGGTCCACATCTCAAAGAAAGTAGGAAGACCCAGAAACTAAGAAGCAAACTGGGGCAGAACACTAGTAGTGAGAACAGCTGCAACACGAGCATCATCATCAAGCCACTGGGTGTAAACAGACAGAGCACCATGATACGTTTGAAGAGCCTCCTCATAAGCCAAAACCCTCTCATCATAAGCACGATCAGTAGCCTCATCAGCAAGCTTAGCCACATCCTTGGTGGCCTGATTAGCATCCGTAGGAAGAACCGGTGGAGTCGGCGGAGTAGGAGCCACCGGAGGAATCGGACGTGGTGGACAGGAGACCTCGCCAGAAAGAACACCCCAGAGACGGATGCCACGCATGTGAATGCGCATGAAGCCAGTGAACTCAGTGTAGTTAGTACCATCGAAGATCACTGGACAGCGAGGAACAGCAACATAGCCCGATGCAGTAGACATTTTTTTAGCAGAGATCCGAAATAAACAGCCTCCAATCGGAACGAGACGAGATCGGGGAGGGCAGTAGGCAGACGATCCTACTGGCGGCTGGCTGCTGGAGGTGGGATCCGGCCTGGATCGGGGGGGCAGCAGGCAGATGATCCTGCTGGCGGCTGGCGGCTGGAGAAGGGAAGTGGCCTGTAGCAGTGGCTAGAGATGGGCTGGCGGCTCGCGGCTGGAGATGGGAAGCGGCCTGTAGCAGGGCTGGAGATGGGACGGGAGATTGGGGACCGGACCAGACGTGAGCGACGAGAGGAGATCGAGAGTGGAGACTGCTTCGACGGCCCGGTGGGAGATCGAGCGGGGACTACTTCGATCGGCATGGATCAATCGCACGAGTTGCAGCGTGCAAAAAATTGACCTAGCTCTAATACCATGTTAGGAATAAGCAACTTGTATTCCCATGAGGCCATAGGCCGATATATATATACATGTACAGGTGTGGAACATATGCAGGAAACCCCTTATACAACGGGATAAATACAAAGGGGTACATGACTTATATTATAACTCTAACAACTATGAGCTTGAGCATGAGTTGTTCATAACTCTTTCTCGATACTGATGTCTGTAACCTCCTGATACTTGTTGCAGACGCATGCATGTCCTTGATATATGTTGATCATACTTGCATATGAAAAACTAGCTTTACGCAAAAATGCCAATTTAGTAGTAGAGCCCTGCATAATTGTTCTGTCATCACACTTGGGTTGCTTGCGAGTACATTCAAAGTATTCATTGGCTTGCCACTGGTTATTTTATTGGCCAGGCATGAAAGAACAGGATATGATGAGGATTTCTTGGTGACGAACATGCGAGCTAGGACGCTTCCCAGTCAGAATGCATGTAGGGTTAAGGCAGATGGCATGGGTCCAAGTTGTTATTGAAGATTTCCGCTGCAATGATATACTCAAGACTTGACCATAAATGTCAAAATTTGTGTAACACGGTATGTATGGATGTAAGACTCTTTTTCTTCAGCTTCTGTGTGTTCAGTGAGCTGGTATCACTATACACGTGCATCCGGTGATCTCGACTTATGAGTCGGGGTCCCCACAGAGCTGGTATCAGAGCCATCCTAACTGCAGGAAGCCTTAGTTAGCATGGTCGTTAGTTAGGGTAAAATTATTTCCAAAACTATTGCTAGTTTTCAAAACTATCTATACTTCTCCTCCCTTCTCGATTTTTCGAAAACTAAGGTATACTTTCCTTATTGATCTCTTCCTTTTCAAAACTATTGGTCGCTAGAACCCTTATGCCCCTGACCACTGGATTTCTTGAAATCCTCGTGGATAATCTAGAAGGATGATACCTTGCCAAACACTCACCCACCTCTTCTGAACACAAGATTGGCGACACCACAACAAGATGATGCCAACAGAAGATACATCCTCGAGGAATGAGGACATGAAGACCTAGAAGATGGTGACACCCTTGACACCGCCCCAAGATGATGCAACCTTGGCCTACGATGAACATGGCATAAGTTATGCAAGATCATGATATACATCGCTAATAGAGCAACCATGTCCTTACCGTTGTTGTATCGGCAACCACCGGTGGATGAGAACGTCCCCATTTAGTCCGCCTCACTATAGTGAGCAGGAAAACGGTTCTCTTCGTCCCCCGCTCTTGGTGTCGATGTTGTCATCAACGTAACCGACATGTTGGACCTCTATTATGCCTTGTTATCGTCATTGCATAAGGATTACCTACCCAGTACCATCGACGCCTTAGAAGACAAAAAGGGATCGTCATGAATAAGAAGACAACAGAATACCAAGTCAATGCTAGCTACGAGGAGACACCTTCACCACATCACCTCATCAGCCCGGATCGTTCCATCAAACAATTATAAGAGAAGTAGCAACACCTGAGGGAAACTCGAAAGACTGCACGAGGCACAAGGCACGACTACTGAGTCCGAGAACCCCTAGGGTAGGATGAGTCGTGTACCCCCTATGCGTAGTCGAGTCCGTGTGATGGTTCGAATAGAACCATGATTGTGTGTTGCTTGTTCTTATTTGTTTGTGTTTTGATATAAGTCGCACTTTTGCTCTAGGCAACAAGTACACGACTATATCACCTTCCTTACCTTGTTTCTTTTGTTTAGTCCTTTTTGCACCTGTTTGTTTGCACTCGCACTATAGAACCCCCTTTAGGCATTTCCCTCCACTATGCTACTTTCCCCTCTCATCTCTCTCCTCAACTGAAGACTAGCAAGACAAGATACACCAAGGATTCTACTTCGGCAACCAACTGGCACTGAAGACTTTTGCTGCAGCCTCCTCGGCTAAGTGCAACCTCGTAGAGTTATGATTACCCCTCAAGATTAGGAACCCATCCCCAGACCCTTCGAGACTTCATGAGATACCCCAGCTTGAATCGTTAATCATGTGCTTAACCCACAGAATTGCGAGAAAACCAGTTAAGCCTCCGTAACCATGCATAACACTGGGTTCGATATGGAACTAGTAGACATAATGAACGAGCACGTTATCATTCTAATATAGCACAAGAACTGACGATGCCATAGGAAGACCAATTTGAGGATATAGGACAAATTACTTGATGAGTTTATGAAAGTGTGTTATATCAACTAGAGGGGGGTGAATAGGCGATTTTTATGAATTCTTCACTGAGGAATTTGCTGTTGAGGAAATTCCTTAGCGAAGAACTACTTGCAGCGGAATAAGTACTCAGAAGTAAACATAACAGAATACAAGCATGGTCATCATGAAGAAATGAAGACAAACACAGAGTACAAAAAGCGTAATCACATGATGGCACAGAATGGAGACGAACGGATTGAAGAAAATGAATTGAGGAAATTGAGAAAGTCTTTAGTCAAAGTCTTCAAACAGATATGAACAAGCACACAACACAGATATGAGGAAATGAAAGAGTTGAGGAAATAGAACCAGTAAGCTTGGTGAAGACAATGATTTGGTAGACCAGTTCCAACTGTTGTCTCAGTTGTACATCTGGTTGGAGCAGCTAGGTATTTAAACCTGAGGACACACAGTCCCGGACACCCAGTTAAGGACACACGGTCCAAGACACCAAGTCCTCACCGTATTCTCCTTGAGCTAAGGTCACACAGACCTCGCCCAATCACTCGTGCTAAGTCTTCAGGTGACTTCCGAACCTTCACAAACTCGGTCACTCGGCGATCCACAATTCCTCTTCGATGCTCTAGACCATGACGCCTAACCGTCTGGAAGAAGCACAGTCTTCAAAGGTAACAAGCGTCGGATCCACGCAGGATCAATCTCTTCAGTGATGCTCAATCACTTTTGGGTTTGAAGGTTTTATGTTTGGTTTTGGGTTTTTCCTCACTTGATGATTTTCGCTCAAAGTCCTCGGAGGATGGGTTGCTCTTATGACAAGTGTCAGTTTCTCGCGGAGCAGCCAACCAGCTAGTGGTTGTAGGGGGCGGCTATTTACAGCCTAGGGAGCATCTCGGCATGATAAGACATAAATGCCCTTTAATGATATGACCGTTAGGTAGGTAGGTATTTTGGGACAGCTGGCGCGTAGCACAGCAACGGTCGGAAATTTGAGTATCAAATTCCGCAGGGCTATCATGTTCCTCACTGTGTAGGTAATTAGCACTGGCAAATTCCTAACTCCTCAGTCAGAACAAATTCCTCAGAGACCAGAAGAACTTCGTCTCTGTCACTGAAGAATATGACTAAACTGTATGAGATTTCCAATGGCTTCACTCGAAGGGATTGGTAGGTGTAGGATTTTGAGTTGAGCATCACATGGAAATTTTTCCTTAGTATTTCCTCAACCCCCTTTAACAGTACGGTGTTTCCTATAACTCAAGAAAGAGAAAATGAAACTATAAAAACAAAAGTCTTTATGCTTCATGATCCTGAAATGAATACCATGTCTTCAGGGTCACACCAATTTCTTCACTTTCAAAGTCTTCAGAAAGTCTTCAGAAATCCAAAGTCTTTAGTCGAAGAACTTCATTTTTAGGGGTCGACTTTCCCTGGAATTATCAAACTCCTCATAGACTTATAGACATGTGTACACTCATAAACACATTAGTCCCTTAACCTATAAGTCTTCAATACACCAAAATCACTAAGGGGCACTAGATGCACTTACAATCTCCCCCTTTTTGGCGATTGATGACAATATAGGTTAAGTTTTCAATGGGGATAAACTTATGAAGTGTAATCACTGATATTGAGGAATTTGATTGGAAGATATAGAAGAACTCCCCCTGAAGTTGTGCATAGTGAGGAATTTGCTTTTGAAGCAATTGCACACTTGAAGAGTGGAATCATGGAGATCTCCCCCTATATCTTGTAATTCATACACGCATTTGATATATAATATGAAGAATTTTAAATGCATGATGAAATATGGTGACTGATGTAATTCAGCATGCGTGCATAACATTAATGAGGAATAAGCATGCAGAAACACCACATCAAAAGTATCAGGTCACCATAGAGTTTAAGTTTACAACTCAATCCACAAAGTCATTAGAAGAATGAGAGTTGTAACTTAGCAAAAAACGCCCATATATATAGACCCGCTTGAAGACTAACTCAAATTTCTCCCCCTTTGTCATCGAATGACCAAAAGGATTGAAATTGAGGACTAATGCCCCTGAAGAATATCATGATGATGAAGGAACGCCAGCGTTGTTGGGGTCGATGGTTGAAGTAGGGCCTGCCGCAGTGTCATCCAAGTCTTCATACTCATCAATCTCGCGCAATGAATAATAAGAGCTGACCACCAAGGGAGGAACTTTGACCTTCTTTTATTTCTTCGGAGGAGGAGCAGACCAGTCAAAGTCATCCTTGGGACCCATTTTCTTCAGATCTTCTTCGCCATAGAGATGAGACAGAACAGCCCAGGTGCGGTTGAGGGTTTCATGAAGGTAGTAATGGTTTTTCTTCACTTCATTATGGGTGGAGGTCATGTTGTGAAGAATTGAACCAAACTGACGCTTGACCCATTTGTGGTTGCGATCAACCTTTTGATGAAGACCGAGGAGAAGCTCACGATCAGTCATCACCCTGGGAGCTGTGCCTTGAGGATTTTGCTTTGGAGCGTTGGCGGCAGAGTCATGAGTGGCAGAGTCATCATTGGTGGAATAAGATGCAGCTTTGCGAAACTGACCATCCAATGGACGAGTGCCTTCATCAAAAATAGCAGCGGCCTTGCCCTTGTCATCAATTGAGGAAAATGTTCGTTTGAGGACTTCAATTGGGGGCAAGTAGCTGCAATGATTGAGAGTGTCAGCTTTGTATTTCACTGAAGAACTTGTCCTGATGAATCTCATAATCCATGGAGCATAAGGCTTCTGGTTGAAAGGGGACAGTGCAACATTTGCCATTGTCCTCATGAACAAATCATGGTAGTTGACGGGAACGCCATGGATGATGTTGAACAGCAGATTCTTCATGATGCCAACGACTTCTTCATCATTCGAGTCGTGGCCCTTGATTGGACTCAAAGTCTTCGTCAGATGCGATAGACAGTTCTTGGTAGAAAGAGCAATTCCTTCGTGAGGAATTTGGTCTGAGGGGCTTGTCCTGGCTTCAAAGGCTTCATAAGCACTTGCATGTAGTGATCAGTGAGTTCAGTTTCTGGTTCAGTGAGTTTAGTTTTTGTCTTTATTGTATAGCACTGAGGAATAGAAATTCGCCTGACTGGCAGTCCAGAAACGCCTCTTCCTTATGTGAGCAGAGTCATAGGGATTCAAATCAGTGAAGAACACATGCTCGCCGAAGAAATCAGCCTTCTTGAAAGATTGCTTCCTTGCGAAAGAATCCTTTGGCTTTGGTTGAGGAGTATCTGTCAATTGCATCACTACCTCTGGATTTGCAATCTCAGGTTCTTCAGTCTGAGGAATTTCTGGTTCCTCTTCAGCAGCAGTCTTCATCGATTCAGCAGCAGCAGTTTCTTCAGCACTAGTGGTTGGAATGTCTTCATGAACAGACTGTGTGGGATGAGTTTCCTCAGAGCCCAATGGAACAGTTGGTGCTGGTGAATGAGGAATTTGTTGGAGTGACGTGAACAAAGGGGAGTTGGGATGCTGACTATCCCACAATTCATCAGTCTAGAGTGGCATTCCCAATGTCCACGTCAGAGTCTTGTTCTTCCATTTCTTCAACGCCGGCCTCTTCAGCAGTAAACTGAGGCATAAGCGAGGAGATGACAAGGGTTAAAGGGATAGCATCCACTTCAATTTCTTCATCTGTCTACTCTGAGGAAGCAGCAGAGTGAATGTCTTCATCCGATTCGCTTGGAATCACATAATCTTCATCAAAAGGAACAAGGTCCTTTGATGGCATAGATGAAATTGGAATTGCATCAATTGAAGTCTCAGCTGAGCTTGTCAATGGCTTCATTTTCTTCGGAACTGAAGAATCTGAAGAAGCTGATGCCTTCCTTTTCTTCACAGCTGCACGCTCTGCAGCCTTTGTCTTCTTCACATCTAATGCAGATGGAAGGATTGGAGTTGGAGTAGGCGCAGGAGCAGCAGAGGAATTTGGTTCATTTTCTTCAGGCACAGCTAATGCAGTTGTCCTGATTTCTTCATGATCTTCAGGCACAGCCTTTGGAGCTTCAGCTGGCCTGACATTTTTTTCAGGCGCAACACTAGAGGTTGCCCTGGTAATTTCTTCAGCGGCTGGAGTGGGGTCATCAGCCCTGGGATTTTCTTTAGCAGCCTGATGTTCTTCAGCGGTGCTGGCATGTCCTTCAGCAGACTGAGCAGATGCTTCAGCCTGAGGAATTTCAATGTGTGTCTTACGAGTAGCACTTGAAGAAAAACCTTTGGTCAGATTGACAAATCTGACTTTGGCGCCCAACCAGTCAGCACGATATGCTTCAAATTCATTACTGAGGGCTTTGATTTCACCCTGAATCTTGACTAGTTCTGCAGTTGTCATGTTGACATCATTTTTCTTCAGGAAGCTCTCCTTCTTGTATTGTGCTTTCTTGGTTTGCCTGGCCTGTTCAAACTTCCATTTTTCTTCGCCTATGAAGGCGGTCAGCATATGACTTTGGCCAGGAGTCAGGTTGAAATCAGGCATAGGAGTGTTGGGATCCTTATGCCAGAGATCAATGAACCCAAGGATCACCTTGGGATCCAACAGCAGTGGTACTTCACTTCCTTTGGCTCTAGCGGCCTTTTCTTGCCTGTCTGTGATGATTTGAACAAGTTCTTCATCATCTGCTTCGTCATCAGACGGCACTGGAAAGCAACTTGCTTCTTATGAGGACTTGAGCGAGAGCCTCGTCCAGCTGTTGTCTTTTTCTTCAGCAGCGAGGGACCAGCTGAGGAAGTTGGTATCGCTGAGGAACTTGGGGCAGCTGAGGAGCTTGCAGAGGCTCCTGAGGCAATGGATATGCCTGCAGTCCTCTGACATGTGGCAAGATGCACTAGAGCAGAAGATTTTGTTGCAGCATCTGAAGACTTTTGCGGAGGAGCTGAGGACTTTGGAGGAGCAGGCGCAGTCTGAGGATTTTGCCGTGAGGGCTTTGAAGAAACTGGCCGTAAGGGCAGTGCTGAGGAAGAAGCACTTGGCTTGTGAGCAAGCTTCTTAGCCATGGCCTTCTTAGGCTTGGAAGCAAAAGCCTAAGCAGAGGCAGCAGCAGCAGCAGCAGAGTCTTCATTAAATTTCCTCACTGTATCTTTTGCTTGTCTGGCCAACTTGGCCTGGAGCTTAGCCCATTCTTTAGGAAAGTCCTCACCACGCTTGATGCTTGTGGGGTCAGCAACTTGGCCATGTGCCAGTGGAAGTCTTGGGCAGGGAGGATTGAGTGCGAATTTCTTCATGTATTTTGGAGTGACATATATGTACTCCCTCCACTCACGTGCCCATCTCCTCTCTATTCTTTGTATGCGCACTTTGGGCTGATTCTTGTCCTCTTTTCCGAATTTTGCCTCATCAGGAGTGCCATAACCAGCATAAATGTCTTCAGGCAGTTCAAAAGCAGTATTGACCTCAAGTTTCTTTCCTCCTTTCTGTGGCTTCTTCCCATCTGTAGCGACCACGATCCGAATGGACCGAAGTCTCTGTGTTTCAGTGTCATCCCTGGATCGGTAATGCTGACACACACGGTACTTGAAGGATTTATAACAGAGTGGCATCACACACTTATTACATCGAATTTCTCCAAAGAGAACTTATTACAAAAGTCTATGGCTTAAGGCCATCTAACAAAATAACAGCGGATGGCTTCGAAGATAAGTGAGTCCATCAACTCCAACGGCATAGCTGAGTGCATGACAAACGACCTAGGACGTCTTATTCCTCGTCTGAAACGTCTGCAACGTAATATGTTGCAGCCCGAAAACGGGTCAGCACATGGAATATGCTGGCAAGGTAACACAGAAGATGCAAGTAACTGAAATAAAGGCTACACTATATGCATATTTGGCTGGTGGAGGCTCTAGGGTTAAAGTTTTTGCGTAAAGCCAATTTTTTCCTACAGCAAAGGAATAAATTTTTATTTTAACTATCCTGGTAGTTGAAACATCATTGAGAAGGTACCCCCAACTCAATCCCAATTAAAATTTATGATTAACCCAACAAGTTAAAATTATAGAGTGATGATATCAACCAATAATTCAAGTACTAGATACTCAAGATGTCCATAACCGGGGACACGGGTAATCATGATCAGTTTGTACACTCTGCAGAGGTTTGTGCACTTTTCCCACAAGACCCGATCGCCTCCGTTAGGTTTCTCGCACTGCATGGTGTTTGAGAAACGGATGACCGAGACACAGTCTTTCCGAAGAGGTCCCCTTAACCAGATAGATAGGCCGGTACACCTACAATCCCTCTACATCTGCTAGCCCATCATGGAAAGGATTCCCACAGCTTACTCAACTATGCCAGAGCCCATAATGGCATTGTGGTTGCACACGAAAGTTTCTAGCATGAATAGTTTTTATGATCCCTTTGAGCCTGGGTGGCATTCCATACGAAAAATCACACGGAACCCCGGGCTTTCCTAGGACAACACTGGATTCTCCAGGTGCCCTGCAACCAATCCAACCATATGTGTATTCAAGTAGCCACCTTAAGTTGAATCCATGATTAACAACTCACATCTGTCATGGATTTCACTTAAACCCAAACCACGTCTACGAGCATAGCATGATAACCTGAGCATAGCGTAGAAGTAACTCCCAAGGGTTTGAAAATAATGCAGGTAATAGGTTCTACCTCAGTCTACTTCCCAGTCCCACAAGTTAAGAGATCCTACTCATGCAATGTGTGAGGGTTTGATCTAATGCATAAAAACTGGGTAATCAAAGGGTATGATCAAAGTGTTACTTGCCTTGCTGACGATTCGCAAAACCTAGAGACTCGTAGTAGCACGCTTCACGGTCCGGGTATTCTATCGCAAGCAAACAATAGCATACATAAGCAATCAAACAATGATGCACAAACAAAACTCCAAAAGATATGATCTAACCAGAAAGTTCAACTTAAGAACTCCGGTTTTCAAAAGAATCAAATCGAAAGAAGCAATTGAACTCAAACTGCGAAAGAAACGAGCTCCAGTTACTAATTGATCTAAAGTCAAATTTTACAGTAGTCAAAACCTTGTTCAAGTTGGTTAAACGGAAAGAGGGCGTCGAGACGAAGATCTGGGATTTTGAATCACCTGATTCCGACTCTCGAGCGAAAAGAAAAACGAAAAACAAGTTCGGGGCAGAAATCACGATCGGAATAATCGCGGATAAATACCCCGAAAAAGAAAACTGACGAACAGGCTAACGAATGAACGTTCGCTGTCTGCGGCTAACGGACGAACAGCGTTAGTTAAAACGAACGTACGGACGAACGTCCGCTAAATAACTAAACCGAAAAAAACCGATCTAACCTAAAAAAACAAATCTAGGGTTTCCTAAAAAAACGACCGGCTTTTGGAGAAAAACCAACGGCGGCGGCGGTGGCTACCTTGGCGGCGGCGAAACTCCGGCGGCTCCGGCGGCGGCGGCGGGATGCGGCGGCGGGGCGGCGGCGGAGTGCGGCGGCGACGACGCAACACGGCGGCGGCGGCGCAAGTGCGAGGGCGGCGGCGCTAGGGTTCGCGCGGGGCGGCTGGCGGGCTGGCCGGGTGCGGCGGCTGGGCTTATAAAGGCCCTAGGCGAGGGGTGTCCTGGCCAAACACGGCCCGGAGTCGGTTCCCGTTTTTTTAACGAGTCCTGACGTGGTAAAACGGGCGAAAAAAAATACTAAACGGAGTCCAAAAATTCCGAAATAAATTTTCACCGTCCTCTAATAATATTTAGGACAAATTGAACATTTTTCCCGGACCTAAATGCAATTTTGAAAAACGCGTATTTTTCCTATGCAAATAAAATCACAAATAAATCCAGAAAAATACCAAAAGTGATTTTAACATTTTTCCTCCAATATTTCCTGTTATTTTGGAGAAGTCATATTATCTCCGCTCATATATTTTATTTAGAAATATTTTTAGGAGAGAAAAATAATTAAAACCAACACTGTCCTCGTACCGGTATTCGAGTAAACTCAAATACAAAACGGTAGAATTTCCAACTCTCTCTGTAGGTCCTTGAGTTTCTTAGAATTTCGAGGATCGCCACAAACAAAAATGCAAAGAAAAATGCAATTCAATATGATCTATGTATAACATTCCAAATTGAAAGTTTGGGATGTTACAAACCTACCCCCCTTAGAATGAATCTCGCCCTCGAGATTCGACTTGGCTAGAGAACAGGTGTAGGTGGTCCTTGCGTAGATCATCTTCTCGTTCCCAGGCGGCTTCTTCCTCGGTGTGGTGACTCCACAGAACTTTACAAAACTTGATAACCTTACTGCGGGTGACTCTGCTCGAAAATTCGAGAATCTTAATAGGCTTCTCCTCGTAAGTCAGATCACTATCCAACTGAATTGCTTCCAGGGGTACTGTGTCTCTAAGCGGGATATCGGCCATCTCCGCATGGCACTTCTTAAGCTGCGAAACGTGAAACATGTCGTGCACTCCTGACAATCCTTCGGGCAACTCCAACTTATAGGCAACCTCTCCCATGCGTTCCAAAACACGGTAAGGTCCCACAAATCTCGGGGCTAGCTTTCCCTTAACTCCGAAACGTTTAACTCCTCGTAGAGGCAATACCCTCAAGTACGCTTTGTCTCCGATTTCGTAGGCTATCTCCTTGCGTTTCGAGTCTGCATAACTCTTCTACCTGGACTGAGCTACCTTCAATCTATCTCGAATCAACTTAACCTTCTCCTCAGACTCTTTGATCAAGTCTGGTCCAAACAACTGTCGGTCTCCAACTTCATCCCACATTAACGGTGTTCGGCATCTCCTTCCGTACAATGCTTCGAGCGGTGCCATCTTCAAACTGGCATGGTAACTGTTGTTGTACGAGAATTCAGCGTAGGGCAAATTATCATCCCAACAGGATCTGGTTGACTCTCTCGGTCTGTCCATCGGTGTGCGGATGAAAAGTTGTGCTGAATTCCAGCCTCATTCCCAAAGTTTGGTGTAGCTGATGCCAAAACTTTGAGGTGAACTGTGTTCCTCTATCTGATACAATGGTCCTCGGAACTCCGTGCAGACATACGATCATGGTCATGTATATCTTGGCCAACTTCGCACTGGTGTATGTGGTTTTCACGGGGATAAAATGGGCTACCTTGGTCAATCGATCCACCACTACCCAGATTGAGTCATATCCTGATTTGGTTCTGGGCAATGCGGTGATAAAATCCATGCCAAGCTTCTCCCACTTCCATTCGGGTATCGGCATAGGCTGTAGTAATCCTACTAGCTTCTGATGTTTTGCTTTTACTCTTTGGCATACATCACATATGGCTACATACTCGGCAATATCCTTCTTCATTCCCATCCACCAGAAACGTTCCTTCAAATCCAAATACATCTTTGTGTTTCCGGGGTGTATCGAGTATGGCGAATCATGTGCTTCCTGCAGTATCAACTTCCTGATCTCCGGGTCGTTGGGCACATAGATTCGATCCTCAAACCACAAGGTGTCGTGTTCATCCTCACAAAATCCTTTGGCTTTTCCTTCACTCATCCTCTTCTTTATCTCAGAAATCTCTTTGTCATCCTTCTGGGCTTCGCGTATCTTTCCCAGCAACATTGACTGAACCTCCAAATTTGCGACAAAACCTCTAGGAACTATCTCCAAACGAAGCTCCCTGAGATCTTCTGCTATCTCCTGGGGTAATCCCCCTTTTACTAAGGTATTTGCATAACTCTTCCGGCTCAAAGCGTCTGCCACAACGTTGGCCTTCCCTGGGTGATAGTGCAGCTTCATGTCATAATCCTTTATAAGCTCCAACCATCTCCTTTGTCCGAGGTTCAGCTCCTTCTGAGTGAAAATGTACTTCAAGCTCTTGTGATCCGTGTACACATCACAACGATTTCCAATAAGGAAATGTCTCCAGGTTTTCAGTGCGTGCACGACAGCTGCTAACTCCAGATCGTGCGTCCCGTAATTCAACTCGTGCGGTCGCAGTTGACGGGATGCATAGGAAACAACTCTTCCATCCTGCATAAGTACTCCTCCAAGTCCTAAGCGTGAGGCATCGCACTACACTTGGAAATCCTTGCGTATATCTGGCAATATCAGCACTGGGGTTGTTGTCAATCGTTTCTTCAACTCCTGGAAACTCTCTTCACACTCTTCAGTCCAATCGAACTTTGTCTCCTTCTTTAACAATGCCGTCATTGGCTTTGCAATCTTGGAGAAATTTTCTATGAATCTCCGGTAGTATCCCGCGAGTCCAAGAAAACTGCGGATCTCTCCAACTGAAGTGGGTGCCAACCACTCTGTGACTGCCTGCACTTTGACGGGGTCCACTGCTATACCTTCTCCCGATATAACATGCCCTAGGAATCCAACTTCCTTCAACCAAAACACGCATTTGCTAAACTTGGCATGCAACTGATGTTCTTTGTGCTTCTCCAGTACCAACCGCAAATGCTATGCATGTTCCTCTTCATCCTTCGAGTACACCAAAATATCATCAATGAATACCACGATGAACTTATCCAAGAACTCCATGAACACCTTATTCATCATACTCATGAAGTAGGCAGGGGTGTTAGTCAATCCAAATGACATAACTGTATACTCATATAGCCCGTACCTTGTGGTGAAGGCTGACTTAGGTATATCCTTCTCTCGGATCTTCAATTGGTGGTATCCAGATCGTAGATCTATCTTGGAGAATACTTTCGCTCCCTGGAGTTGGTCGAACAAATCATTGATCATTAGCAGTGGGTACTTATTCTTAATAGTCACTTCATTCAATGCCCGATAATCAACGACCATTCTTAAAGATCCATCCTTCTTCTCAACCAAAAGCACTGGGGCTCCCCAAGGTGATGAATTTCGGCGAATAAATCCTTTCTCCAATAACTCCTTAATCTGCTTCTTGATCTCCTCCAAATCATTCGCAGGCATCCGATACGGTCTCTTAGATATTGGTCCGGTGTCAGGCAACAACTCAATCAAGAACTCAATATCTCTATCCGGCGGCATGCCAGGTAGCTCCTCTCGGAGCACATCTGGATAATCCTTTACTACAGCACTTCCTCCTGAACAACTCCCGTGAGAGAATGTACTTGTGTCCTTATAGGCGAATGCCTAGATACATACTTAATCCTTTTTCCCTCCGGGGTGGTAAGGAAAATAGACTTGTTGGCACAATCAATGTTACCTCCATACTTCGATAGCCAATCCATACCTAATATCACATCCAATCCTTGTGACTCCAGAACGATTAGGTCGGAGGGGAAAGTATGGCGTCCTATGATCAATGGCGTCTGAAAACATCCTTGGTGTGCCATATACTCTGCTCCTGGTGAACTTACTAACATGGGGGTCTTAAGGACTCGGGTGGACATCCTATGTCTATTTACGAATCCCCTAGAAATGTATGAATGCGATGCACCAGTATCGAAAAGAACTATTGTGGTAAATGTCTTAACCAAAAACTTACCGACAACAGCATCTGGTTGCTCTTCTATCTCCTCCACAGTCACGTGGTTCACTTGTCCTTTGTTGAAGGGGTTGGGCTTCTTCCCGGCGCTTCCATTGTCGTTCCCATTCTTAGCTTTAGGGCACTCATTGGCATAATGTCCATTTTTCCCGCACTTGAAATAGGTGATGTGGCTTAAATCCTTCTTGGAGGGTGTGGACGGGGTAGAGTGACTCTGGTTATTACTTGCTCCATTCCCATTTCCATTTCCATTCTTAGGGCCATTGTGGTTGTGGGAACTTCCATGGTTATGGGTATATCCTCCCGAATTCGGAGTGAATCAAGGCTTCTGCTGGGCTCCAGAATTATTCCATCCTTGTCCATACTTCCTCTTGCGGCTTTCAATCTGCTGCTGCTTCCCTTCAATCATAAGAGCTTTATCAACCAACTCCTGATAGTTGTTGAAAGTTGCCACCATCAACTGTACGCTCATCTCATCATTTAGCCCTTCCATAAATCTCTCCTGCTTAGCGGCATCTGTGGCCACATCATCTGGGGCATAACGAGATAGGGTACTAAACTCATCCACGTACTAAGCCACAGTACGATTTCCTTGGCGCAAGTTGTGAAACTCCCGCTTCTTCATGCTCATAGCTCCAGTTGAGACATGGGCAGTACGGAAAGCTTGCTGAAACTGCTCCCAAATGATATTGGCTATAGGGAAGGTGGCTATGTAATTCTCTCACCATGTTGCGGCTGGTCCAGACAACTGGTGTGCGGCAAATCGCATCTTCTCAGCATCCGAGCAATTGGCGGTGGTCAAATTCCTTCCAATCTTGCGTAGCCAGTCATCAGCCACTATTGGTTCGACGCTGCTAACAAACACTAGTGGTTGCAGCCTTAAGAAACGTGTCAGGTTGTCCACGGGTGGTGACGGTGGAGGGTTGTTGTTGTTGTTTTGGTTGTTCTGAGTGTTCTGGACAAGTAGTTGCATCAAGGTGTTCTGCTGCTGGATCAACTGAGTGAGCTCAGGGGGAAACTCAAATCCGGGCTCACGTCTTGGAAGCATCTGATGGGCGTAGAGGGAACAGATTAGAATAGAATTGAGTTCTAAGGGAAAATCACTACCCATATGCACATGAGACAAACACAATCATATCACACCAATCAATTTCAAGCAAGGTCTTACAAATCTAACTATGGTTACAAAAGTGCTCTAAATACTACTATGTGGGGGTAAACTACTAGTCATAGGGTGGTCATCTAAAAACATTGATCGGCGGAAGATTCCATGATGTCTGCTCTAGCTTCATCTTCATAGTATTCGTCCTCGTTATCATCAGGGTATGTATCCGTGTCGTCCATGATGATGTAATCTTCAGAACGAATCTCCTTGGGTTCTTCTTCCTCTTCTTCACCTCCTGGTGCTGGGTCTCCCATGAATACTCCTAGCTTCCTTGTCAAATCATCATTCTTCTCTACAAGTATCAACATCTCCTCCTCGTATCCGTCACAAGTAGACTTGAGTTCTTCTTCTAGCTCCAAATTCCTGTTTAGTGCCTTCTTCAATTCTATCATCCCAGCGCACATCTGGTGTTCCTGTCGTCGAATGTGCTGGTTTGGTTCTTGGATGAATGCTGCAATGGACCTATCCTTTCGGGTGCTGATCATGTCCCAACGCTCATCTTGGCATCCACAAATCTGGTAGATGGTGTCCTTCAGCTCCTGGTTGTAGACTTCTCCGATCCTTCCCATTGTGATATGGGCTGCCATACTCTTGCCTAGGCTCCAGGTTGGTGCATCAAAAGAAAACTCTATTGGCTCAGTGGATGGTGCGAAGGTTCTTCCAGGAATTTGAACTTGTATGCTCCATCGCTCCTCTTCTGGTAAAGTGGCGGTGTAGGTCCTGGTAAAACTTGGTATTCCTATGTTCAGGTACCTAGTGACTTCCTTCAAGTGTCGTCCAAAAGGTGTGTCTTCATCCGGTTGAGTGAACTTGTTCCTTGGGTCCACCATCCTAAAGAAGTAGAAAATGGAGAGGAGCCAGAAATGAGTAGAGAAGAGTGATCTAGGGTCTGCCTTAGTGGTCGTGTCCTACATTCAGCATGTGCTCTGATACCATCTTGTAGCCACCACGGTCCGAATGGACCGAAGTCTCTGTGTTTCAGTGTCATCCCTGGATCGGTAATGCTGACACACACAGTACTTGAAGGATTTATAACAGAGTGGCAATCACACACTTATTACATCGAATGTCTCCAAAGAGAACTCATTACAAAAGTCTATGGCTTAAGGCCATCTAACAAAATAACAGTGGAAGGCTTGGAAGATAAGTGACTCCATCAACTCCAACGGCATAGCTGAGTGCATGACAAACGACCTAGGACGTCTTATTCCTCATCTGAAAACGTCTGCAACATAATATGTTGCAGCCCGAAAATGGGTCAGCACATGGAATATGCTGGCAAGGTAACACAGAAGATGCAAGTAACTGAAATAAAGGCTACACTATATGCATATTTGGCTGGTGGAGGCTCTAGGGTTAAAGTTTTTGCGTAAAGCCAATTTTTCCCTACAGCAAAGGAATAAATTTTTATTTTAACTATCATGGTAGTGGAAACATCATTGAGAAGGTACCCCCAACTCAATCCCAATTAAAAGTTATGATTAACCCAACAAGTTAAAATTATAGAGTGATGAGATCAACCAATAATTCAAGTACCAGATACTCAAGATGTTCATAACCGGGGACACGGCTAATCATAATCAGTTTGTACACTCTGCAGAGGTTTGTGCACTTTTCCCACAAGACCCGATCGCCTCCGTTAGGTTTCTCGCACTGCATGGTGTTTGAGAAACGGATGACCGAGACACAGTCTTTCCGAAGAGGTCCCCTTAACCAGATAGATAGGCCGGTACACCTACAATCCCTCTACATCTGCTAGCCCATCATGGAAAGGATTCCCACAGCTTACTCAACTATGCCAGAGCACATAATGGCATTGTGGCTGCACACGGAAGTTTCTAGCGTGAATAGTTTTTATGATCCCTTTGAGCCTGGGTGGCATTCCATAGGAAAAATCACACGGAACCCCGGGATTTCCTAGGACAACACTGGATTCTCCAAGTGCCCTGCAACCAATCCACCCAGATGTGTATTCAAGTAGCCACCTTAAGTTGAATCCTTAATTAACAACTCACATCTGTCATGGATTTCACTCAAACCCAAACCACGTCTACGAGCATAGCATGGTAACCTGAGCATAGCGTAGAAGTAACTCCCAAGGGTTTGAAAATAATGCAGGTAATAGGTTCTACCTCAGTCTACTTCCCAGTCCCACAAGTTAAGAGATCCTAATCATGCAATGTGTGAGGGTTTGATCTAATGCATAAAAACTGGGTAATCAAAGGGTATGATCAAAGTGTTACTTGCCTTGCTGATGATTCGCAAAACCTAGAGACTCGTAGTAGCACGCTTCACAGTCCGGGTATTCTATCGCAAGCAAACAATAGCATACATAAGCAATCAAACAATGATGCACAAACAAAACTCCAAAAGATAAGATCTAACCAGAAAGTTCAACTTAAGAACTCCGGTTTGCAAAAGAATCAAATCGAAAGAAGCAATTGAACTCAAACTGCGAAAGAAACGAGCTCTGGTTACTAATTGATCGAAAGTCAAATTTTACAGTAGTCAAAACCTTGTTCAAGTTGGTTAAATGGAAAGAGGGCGTCGATACGAAGATCTAGGATTTTGAATCACCTGATTCCGACTCTCGAGCGAAAAGAAAAACGAAAAACAAGATCAGGGCAGAAATCGCGATCGGAATAATCGCGGATAAATACCCCGAAAAAAAAACTGACGAACAGGCTAACGAACGAACGTTCGCTGTCTGCGGCTAACGGACGAACAGCGTTCGTTAAAACAAACGTATGGACGAACGTCCGCTAAATAACTAAACCGGAAAAAAACCGATCTAACCTAAAAAAACAAATCTAGGGTTTCCTAAAAAAACGACCGACTTTTGGAGAAAAACCGACGGCGGCGGCGGTGGCTACCTTGGCGGCGGCGAAACTCCGGCGGCTCCGGCGGCGGCGGCACGGCGGCTGTGGGGCGGCGGGGCGGCGAACGGGTGGCGGCGGTGTGCGTCGGCGGCGGCGGTGTGCGGCGGCGGCGGCGGCGCAAGTGCGGCGGCGGCGCGGGTGCGAGGGCGGCGGCGCTAGGGTTCGCGCGGGGCGGCTGGCGGGCTGGCCGGGTGCGGCGGCCAGGCTTATAAAGGCCCTAGGCCAGGGGTGTCCTGGCCGAACACGGCCCGGAGTCGGTTCCCGTTCTTTTAAAGAGTCCTGACGTGGTAAAACAGACGAAAAAAAATACTAAACGTTGTCCAAAAATTTCAAAATAAATTTTCACCGTCCTCTAATAATATTTAGGACAAAGTGAACATTTTTCGCGGACCTAGATGCAATTTTGAAAAACGTGTATTTTTCCTATACAAATAAAATCACAAATAAATCTAGAAAAATACCAAAAGTGATTTTAACTTTTTTCCTCCAATATTTCCTGTTATTTTGGAGAAGTCATATTATCTCTGCTCATATATTTTATTTAGAAATATTTTTAGGAGAGAAAAATAAATAAAACCAACATTGTCCTCGTACCGGTATTCGAGTGAACTGAAATACAAAACGGTAGAATTCCCAACTCTCTCCGTAGGTCCTTGAGTTGCTTATAATTTCGAGGATCACCACAAACAAAAATGCAATGCAATATGATCTATGTATAACAATCCAAATTGAAAATTTGGGATGTTACACCATCAGCCATTTTCTTCAGATGAGGAATTTGAACAATCGAACTCTCTGAAGAAGTATGCAACTTTTCTTCAAGGAACGCTGCAAATGAGTTAAGTTGATGAGAACCTAGTGATTCAGCAGCAGACATGAATACCTGTGAACAGAGTATAGTTGCGAGGAATTTGGAGAGGTCATATGCGTTCTCAGAAGTTTTTGTAAAAAGAACAAGTTTGAGGAATTTGACTAGATGAGTCTTGAAGAATTTCACAAAGCGTTCTTTGTCTTAGGTCCCAGAGTTGTATAGATCTTGAAGAAAATCATAACTTAGAGAAATCAAATCAAGAACAGATGATATGTCAGGTGTTTAATGTGTGAAGATTTGATGAAGAAAACACCTTCTGAGAATTTTGAAGAACACTTTTGAATCAAAGAGGGCAGTAAAAATAACTTTTAATTACCCTGGATGAAGAACACGACAAACTGTGGGATGGAGAAGTGAAGTTCGTCTGTGCAGATCTTCCACGCCCTAACTTTGCGAAGGAAGACAGCTATGGCGGCGGCGGAGTGAAGAAATTCGCGGCCGGCGCGAGTACAACAGTGACGAGGTCGAGGCAGTGAAGCTCTTCCTCACTAGCGACGATGGAGTAGCAGCGGCGCTAGGGTTGGAGAAGCTCGAGCGGGAGAGTGAGAACGAGCGGAGTAAAAAGTGAAGTGAGGGAAGGGGAGGGGTATTTATAGCTGAGGTAAAAAACCGTTCGACCAAAGAAATAGGACGAACGTGCCCCTGACCCTTCTTATTTGCACGACATGTGTCACCCATGTACTGTGTAGTGGAGATCCTGTGAGATCGTGCGTGAATAGATAAGTATTGTCGTGGGAAGCGGAACGATTTGAGCGGCAAAACCGAAAATTTTGGAAAGGATAAGTTTTAACGTTGCGTTCGCAATTTCTTCAGCTGACAAGGACACAGTGAATATTTTGAACAAGTTTCAAATAAAACGCGTATGAAGAATTTGTGAATGGAATGGGTTGAGTTTAGCATGGAGGGGGAAGGGTCCGATCACATTCACTTACCAGAAAAAACAACGTGAAGAAATAGCAATAAGTGAATGATGTAGAGGACATAAACTCATATATATATATATATATATATATATATATATATATACAGCCGGTCTATTCTCATAACACTTCCGAGCTGCATTGCAAAATTGCATTGGAGAGCTAAACGCACCGCACCACAGAGATCAGCGAACTTCATGTTGAAAAAACTGTACGTGTTGTTTTTTCTGTACCTTTTTTGCTCTAGTTTTTTAACCGTTTATCAGAATTATGCGTGTAATATACCGTTGAAAAGCTATGGAGTAGACGCATCTTCGCCATGTTGAACACTTTTCCAAATTCATCATATTTAAGAGCAGTTTCGAAAATCGTGCGGCTCACAACGAATTGCAGCGAGCGTTTTTTGGTGTTTTTTTCTAAACCGCTCGTCGGAACGAAACATATGATACACCGTTGGAAAGGTATCGTCGCCACGCATCTTTTTCGTATCTATTATTTTTTCTAATTCGCTACGGTTTAAGAGCAGTTTTGAATTTACTAAATCGCGGAATTGTGTTTTTTGATTATTATTTTCAAATTTTCGGTACTGTTTTCACTCTAGTTTTTTAACCGTTTGTCGGAACAAGGCGTGTAATATACCGTTGGAAAGCTACGAACGAGGCGCAACTTTCATATGTTGAAATGTTTTTGAGATTCCTTACGGTTTTTAGTTAAATTTGAAAATCGTGCGGCTGGCTACGAACTGCAGCGGCCGTTTTTGCGCGCGTTGAGAAGTGTTTGAGAAGTGAGCTGCTTTCCGATGTGTGTTTTGTTTTTTTATCACGAAGTGAACCGCATTACTCTTTTTGTGTTGTTTTGATAACAATTTTTTTTTTGAGATTCCGCTATTTT
>LR738711.1:164836984-164878002 GCA_902687465.1 Secale cereale | reverse complement strand
GCATTTTCATGTTTGAGAAGTGAGCTGCTTTTCCAATGTGTTTTTATCTTTTGATCACCAAGTGAACCGCATTACTTTTTTGTGTTGTTTTGGTAACAATTTTTTTTTGAGATTCCGCTATTTTTATTTTTTTTGCATTTTCATGTTTGAGAAGTGAGCTGCATTCACAATATAAAGAACATACGTGTATAACAAACAGCACACTAATCCATCTCTGAACTGAGCTCTAGTGTTGACCATGTTCTTTCTCGAGGCCACCGTTCTCATCCTCATGCACGGGACTGGAAGGGACCTGACCGGATCCAACCGGACCACAAAGCCTCACCTACCGAACCGCAAGAAACCCAACGATGAGCTGCACACTGACAACCACAGAACGGCACACAAACAGAAGAAGGAGGAAGAATAGGTTCATGAGCTGCTCGACGGGGCGATGGAAGACGACGTCACACGAATCTGTAACACAAACAAAAAAGCAGAAGGGGACTGCACTTCCAAGCTGCATGGACGACGCCAAAACTTCAGTTTGCACGCCGCGATGAACAAACCGCACCTGAAAGCAAAAACTAACAATGCTGCAAGCAAAAAATTGAAGAATAAACGAACAGCAGGGCGTGCCGCCAACAAACGGCAAATCCCGCGACAGAGGAATTTTGGGGTGGCCCTCAGTGGGGAGGGAGAAGCTCGTGGCGCTGCCTGTCCTTGACTGTAGATAGTGGCCAGGATGGCCCTCCCGACGGTAGGTGGAAGCAGCGTCGGCCTGGGAGGAGGGGGTGGTCGGATCTGGTGCTGCTCATCGTGCTCGGGGCCATGGCGGTCGGATCCGGTGGCGGAGATCCATCATTTGGGTGGGGCGGCAATGAGTTGTGCGTGATGGTGTGCCCCAATCGGTGGTAGTCGGAGTTTGATTTGGGGGCGACTGGTGGTGAGCGGTGGGGCGGCCTGCGGGGAAAGGTGGGGAGGCAAGTGGGGCGGCCTGCGGCAAGACGGTGGTATTGGGCGGCGGGGCTGGGCGAAGGTATATGTGCCATGGATCCGGTCGAGCAAGGTGGAGCGGTGGCCGACGGCGAGCCAGGCCGGAGAAGGTCGGAGGTGGGGCGCCGGCTCGGGTGGGTGGGCCGCCCAGCTACGAAGTAGGCGGAAGGGTGGGGTGGCAGCGCGGGTGGGCGGCGCCGCGCCGGAGAAGGCGGGTGGGTGGAAGGCGGGTGGGGTGGAGATGGTGGCGAAGGGAGGGAGGCGGGGTGGGGAGGGGGCGTGGTGTGCGGGGCGCCTCCGCGCTAGAAGGCTGGGTGGGGAGGGGTTGGGAGGGGTGTGGGGGATGTTATGAGAATAAGGTTAGGTGTTATGAGAATAGGGTCTTAAGGGTGTTATGAGAATATATATATCCAATGAAGAAAAGAGACGGAAATAGTGAAGATTTTGCAAAGTTGAAGAAAATGAACAAGTGAGGAATTTCAAAAACTCAGATTGAAGATTTTCAACTTTTGTGGTGGCGTGACCCACCGTATAAGAATGATGATTTCAAACACCGCGTACAATTGTCGTAGGGTTCTGAGAATCAATTTCTTCATTAATTTCTTCACACTTAGAGCGTTATTCTTCATTGATTGAAGAAAAACAAATTCTTCATGTGTTGCACATCTAAGTCATCAATTTTGCATAAGTGTTAGGATGAGTGTCCAATTCAAAGAACATTCAAAGATTCTAAGATATTTAGCTCACACCGCAACTTGCTAAATCTCTTCTCATCCAAGGTCTTTGTTAAGATATCGGCTATCTGTTCTTCAGTCTTCACATGTTCAATAGAGATGTCGCCCTTCAACACATGATCACGAAGAAAATGATGACGAATCTGAATGTGCTTTGTATTCGAGTGCTGAACTGGGTTGTGAGCAATCTTGATGACACTCTCATTGTCACAGAGTAAAGGCACATTCTTCACGTTGACACCATGGTCCTTGAGAGTTTGCTTCATCCATAACAATTGAGCACAGCAAGAGCCAGCAGCAATATACTCAGCTTCAGCGATAGATAGTGATACACAGTTCTGTTTCTTCGAGGACCAACAGAACAAAGATCTTCCGAGGAAATGACATGTACCAAATGTCGATTTGCGGTCCACACGATCACCAGCATAGTCATAGTCTGAGTATCCAATGAGATCAAAAGCCGAGCCCTTGGGGTACCATAATCCAAGTGTTGGTGTGTGAGCTAGATATCGAAGAATATGTTTCACAGCCTTATGGTGTGATTCCTTCGGTGCAGCTTGAAATCGGGCACACATGCAAACACTAAGCATTATATCTGGCCTAGATGCAAATAAGTACAATAAAGAACCAATCATGGAGCAGTATACCTTATGATCAAAGTCAATACCAGTTTCATCAGTGCAAAGATGACCATTTGTGGGCATAGGAATTTTGACGCCTTTGCAATCGTGCATGCCGAATTTTCTCAGTACATCTTTGAGGTATTTCTCCTCGGGTGCATCAGCTCGACGATCTTCATGTTCTGGAATGAATTCTTCAGCAGATTCTTCGGTGGGAATGACATCCTTAGTAGCCTTGAATTTGATAGTTTCCTCAGGAGCTGGTTCATCTATCACAGTAGGCAGGTGCTCTATTGGGTTTCTTGTCAGTGAGGAGTTCATAGGCAGTCTTCTTGAAGAATTTGTGAAGATATACTCTGTTGATGATGTGGCACGCAGTATCAATAGCATCAATCCAGAAACAACGAGGCGTTTTGTATTCATCAAGCATAGTGCGAGCCATCTCAGCAAGAGTCTTGTTCTTGCGCTCCATGACGCCATTCTGCTGAGGAGTATAAGGAGCAGATAACTCATGAGTAATACCAAGTTCATCAAGATAGTCATCGAGACCAGAGTTCTTGAACTCAGTTCCATTGTCACTTCTGATATTCTTGATCTTCACACCAAAGTTGGTTGAAGCCCTCGAGGAAAATCGTCTGAAGACTTCCTGCACTTCATGTTTGTAAGTAACAATGTGTACCCATGTATATCAAGAGTAATCATCAACAATAGCAAAGCCGTATTGAGAAGCATCATTTGAAACTGCAGAATAATGATTAGGACCAAAGAGATCCATGTGAAGCAATTCAAATGGCCGAGTAGTAGTCATGATAGTCTTCGCTGGATGCTTGGCCTTGGCCATCTTTCCAGCTTCACAGGCACCACATAAGTGATCCTTGAGGAATTTGACATTCTCAATGCCAATGACATGCTTCTTCTTCGCAAGCGTGTGCAAATTCCTCATGCCTACATGACCAAGTCGTCGATGCCATAGCCAGCCTTCTGAAGCTTTTGCCAGTAGACACACAGCTGGTTGAGGTCCTGTAGAGAAATCAACAATATACAAGTCTCCTCTCCTAAAGCCTTCGAAGACTATGGAGTTGTCAGATTCCATGATCACAGCACAACGATATTTTCCAAAAGCAACAACCATATCCAGATCGCAGAGCATTGAGACAGACATGAGGTTGTATCCTAAGGACTCGACAAGCATGACTTTGTCCATGTGTCGATCCCTAGTGATCACGACCTTACCTAGACCCAATACCTGACTTTTGCCTTTGTCATCGAAGATGATGTGCTTCAGATGAGATGGTGATAAGGGAGCATCCATCAAGAGATTATGGTCACCAGTCATGTGATTTGTACATCCACTATCGAGGACCCACTCGGTGGCTTTGGGTTGATCATCCTGCAGATGAATTAGTGCAGCTTACAAACTCATATACTTCATCAGTGAAGAATATGACATCAAATCATCAGATCAATTTCATCAAGCAATGCAACAGATAAAGCGGTATGAGGACGTGAGAAATGAGAGTTCATTTCTTCGTGATTAGCCTGCGTCCTTTTAGGCACATTTCAGGTCTCCAGCAAATTCTTCAGACGTTTGAGCACGTCTGGAGACCTGACCCTGCAGAAGAGATTAGTTATTTTTCTTCACCACCCACATCTGAAGGGGTGGCAAAGAGTTCATCACTCTGCGAGCTCCATACGAGAAAGGTGGCATAGACGCCAGCCCGTTTCGTTTCACATAAGAGGAGTTAGGATAAGCATATGAATAAGCAGAGTAATTCTTCAAGGACTTATGAACATAATGGTTAGAAGAATAATGCTCATATTCATAGCCCTTAGCTCTTCCTTGCGAAATAGAGTTGTTAGCACGATGATGTTCATATGAGAACTTTAATCCTTTTGAGGAATTTGATCCATATGAGGAATTGAATCCGTATGAGGATTTTACTCCATCTGAAGATTTTGATCCATATGAAGAATTGGATCTGGGGTTCCTAGTCCTCACACGAGGTGTCATGAGGACATTCACTTGAAGATTTTCAAGGTGCCTCTTAGGGACCGAGATTTTCTTCATAGGGGGACTATTCCTGCAGTTAGTTCCAACATATCTAGCAAATACTTCACCATTCTGATTTTTGAACAGTTTATAGTTAGAGTCAAATGACTCATCAGAAGAATGAGGAGATTCACATGTAAAGCCAGATAAATTGGATGGATCAACTGGAGGTCCCTTTGCAGCAACCCATGAGGTTTTGGGGTACTCCTGAGGCTTCCAATATGAACCATCAGCATTAAGTTTCCTCTCTAAGGAAATTCCCTCTTTCCTAGGGTTCCTGTTGAGGATCTGCTTTTTAAGCACATCACAAAGAGTCTGATGCCCTTTGAGGCTTTTGTACATGCCTGTCATGTACAATTCCTTCAGCCCTACATTGTCAGTGATACTAGCAATGTCCTCAGATGAGGAATTAGTGATAGCAGAGGCAGTTGAAGAATTTGTAGCATTAGAAGCATTTGAACATTCAGGTGAAGAATTAGTAGTTTCTCGTTCAATGCATTTTAAGCATGGAGGAATGAATTCTTCTTGAGAAGCACTGATTTGTTGAGCAAGTAATGAATCGCGCTCCTTCGGAAGATCTTCATAACTCACTCTTAGCTTTTCAAGATCTTGCTTTCTTTGAAGAAATTCATAAGAAAGCTTCTCATGATCAGACAAGAGAGTGTTATGATGACTTTGAAGGTTATCACACTTGGACTGAAGTCTTTGAAGATTTTCAGTCAAAATTTTAGTTCGATCCATTTCTTCACCTAACATATCATCACTTTTATCTAGCATGTTTTGAACCTTATCAAGAGCCTTTTGTTGTTGCACAACAATTTTAGCAAGTTTAGAATAGCTGGGCTTAAGGTTTTCATCAGATTCATCCTCACTAGATTCAGAGGAGGGATATTTGAGTACCTTGGCACCCTTTGCCATGAAGCAATAGGTAGGAGCATAGTCATCATTGTCTTCATCATCCTTGTTGGTGAGATCATTTTCTTCAGTGTTGAAGATAGACTTGTTGACGAATGCAGTAGCGAGAGCTAGACTTGCCACACCAGATTCGGATTCCTCAGATTCCTCCTCTTCCTCATGATCCTCAGATTCAGCTTCAAATTCCATTTCCTTGCCAATGAATGCCCGAGCCTTTTTGGAGTTGTTCTTCTTGTGAAATGGAGACTTTGAGGATTTTGATGATGAGGATTTTGACGATTTCTTCTTCTTCTTTGCATCATTAGAACAGTAATCCTTGTATTTCTTCTTTTTGGATTCCTTTTCCCACTGAGGACAATCTTGAATGAAGTGACCAGGCTTCTTGCATTTGTGACATAGCCGTTTGTTGTAGTCACTGGATGAGGAATCATTTCTCTTAGTGAACTTTCCAAAGCGACCACGTCTTGAGAACCTTTGGAATTTCTTCACAAGCAAAGCTAGCTTCTGGCTCAATTCTTCAGGATCACCGAGGCTACTACCAGAATCTTCACCTTCAGATTCAGAGACAGCCTTGGCCTTCAGGGCACGTGATCTGCCATAGCTTGGACCATAGAGATCTCTCTTTTCAGCAAGCTGGAACTCATGAGTGTTTAGCCTTTCGAGGATATCAGCGGGATCAAGTGACTTGTAATCACCACGCTCTTGAATCATCAAAGCCAGAGTATCAAATGAGGAATCAAGCGATCTCAGCAATTTCTTCACCACTTCATGGTAGGTGATGTCAGTGGCACCAAGTGCTTGAAGTTCATTTGAGATGTCAGTGAGACGATCGAAGGTTTGTTGAACATTTTCATTGTCAAGTCTCTTGAAGTGGTTGAAGAGATTGCGAAGAACATCAACTCGAGAGTCACGTTGTGTTGAGACTCCTTCGTTGACCTTGGACAGCCTATCCCAGATGAGCTTCGCAGTTTCCAAAGCACTCACTCTCCCACACTGTCCTTTGCTTAGATGGCCACAAATGATATTCTTCACTTGAGAATCGAGTTGCTTGAATCTCTTCACATCAGCAGCATTCAAAGAAGGTGATACCGAGGGAACACCATTTTCCACAACATAACAGAGATCGTTATCAATTGCCTCAAGATGCATTCGCATCTTGTTCTTCCAGTAGGGGTAGCCCGTCCCATCAAAGGTAGGACAGCCAACTAAGACCTTGATCATACATGCGGTCGACATAACTAAATCTCCAGGCGGTTAAACCAAAATCACACAGAACAAGGGAGTACCTTGCTCTGATACCAATTGAAAGTGCGTTATATCGACTAGAGGGGGTGAATAGGCAATTTTTATGAATTCTCCACTGAGGAATTTGTTGTTGAGGAAATTCCTTAGCGAAGAACTACTTGCAGCAGAATAAGTACTCAGAAGTAAACATAACAGAATACAAGCTTGGTCATCATGAAGAAATGAAGACAAACACAGAGTACAAAAAGCGTAATCACGGGATGGAACGGAATGGAGACGAACGGACTAAAGAAAATGAACTGGGGAAATTGAGAAAGTCTTCAGTCAAAGTCTTCAAATAGATATGAACAAGCACACAACACAGATATGAGGAAATGAAAGAGTTGAGGAAATAGAACCAGTAAGCTTGGTGAAGACAATGATTTGGTAGACCAGTTCCAACTGTTGTCTCAGTTGTACATCTGGTTGGAGCAGCTAGGTATTTAAACCTGAGGACACACAGTCCCGGACACCCAGTTAAGGACACACGGTCCAAGACACCAAGTCCTCACCGTATTCTCCTTGAGCTAAGGTCACACAGACCTCGCCCAATCACTCGTGCTAAGTCTTCAGGTGACTTCCGAACCTTCACAAACTCGGTCACTCGGCGATCCACAATTCCTCTTCGATGCTCTAGACCATGACGCCTAACCGTCTCGAAGAAGCACAGTCTTCAAAGGTAACAAGCGTCGGATCCACGCAGGATCAATCTCTTCAGTGATGCTCAATCACTTTTGGGTTTGAAGGCTTTGGGTTTGGTTTTGGGTTTTTCCTCACTTGATGATTTTCGCTCAAAGTCCTCGGAGGATGGGTTGCTCTTATGACAAGTGTCAGTTTCTCGCGGAGCAGCCAACCAGCTAGTGGTTGTAGGGGGCGGCTATTTATAGCCTAGGGAGCATCCCGACATGATAAGATATAAATGCCCTTTAATGATATGACCATTAGGTAGGTAGATATTTTGGGACAGCTGGCGCGTAGCACAGCAACGGTCGGAAATTTGAGTATCAAATTCTTCAGGGCTATCATGTTCCTCACTGTATAGGTAATTAGCACTGGCGAATTCCTAACTCCTCAGTCAGAACAAATTCCTCAGAGACCAGAAGAACTTTGTCTCTGTCACTGAAGAATATGACTGAACTGTATGAGATTTCCAATGGCTTCACTCGAAGGGATTGGTAGGTGTAGGATTTCGAGTTGAGCATCACATGGAAATTTTTCCTTAGTATTTCCTCGGCCCCCTTTAACACTACGGTGTTTCCTATGACTCAAGAAAGAGAAAATGAAACTATAAAAACAAAAGTCTTCATGCTTCATGATCCTCAAATGAATACCAAGTCTTGAGGGTCACACCAATTTCTTCACTTTCAAAGTCTTCAGAAAGTCTTCAGAAATCCAAAGTCTTCAGTCGAAGAACTTCATTTTTAGGGGTCGACTTTCCCTGTAATTATCAAACTCCTCATAGACTTATGGACCTGTGTACACTCATAAACACATTAGTCCCTTAACCTATAAGTCTTCAATACACCAAAATCACTAAGGGGCACTAGATGCACTTACAGTTTATATCAATGACTTTGAGGAATTATATGAGACTCCTTGGTGGATTATGAGGCTTTCATGTTGACAGATGAATTTGATGGGATCACGTCAATAGAGTAGCATAGCCTTCATTACCCTAAGTAAGTTGGATTTTGTAGGACAATTATGATCGCAAACTGAAATTCTTGGAGGTATAAGGATTTGGCTTAGCCAGGGGATATTGACTGGAGATAGTTGATGTTACGATAATGACTTGGGGGAAAATGTAGGAATTCTCGTCAGACATGAGATTTGGATTTAAGTAGGTGATTCTAGATGAGTATGGATGTTAAATATGTCTACATGGTCGTAGTAAATTGGATTTAGACTAATGATCCCGATAATGATTCCATGTTTCTCGGTGGACCATAAACTAGGAGATTGGATCAATTGACGGAGTTGATTTAGGGATCTATATAAGCATGACCTTGGAGTTTACTTGACCATGGTGATGGAAATTGGTGGATTTACTATGGTAAGAGTAGCCCTACCAAGTATTGGGGATTATAGGGACTTTAGGAGACCGTATGGAACACCACAGATCTTGGGTATGTAGAATTAATGGATTATGTAGTGATTGATGGAAGTTAATGGGCTGTTGGGGATGATTCATAGGAAGGAAACAAGATCTTGGAGGGGCTTACGACGTGCTTCCTAAGGATAGAGATGCATTATCTTGAACCTTGCAAGAATAGGCTGAGCACTTGTATTGTGGTGTTTAATTCAAGCTTAGCAGCTTGTATGCTCTACCTATGGATTCTTAGGGGTAGCCATACATATGATTTTCGGGGATCGTAGACATGTATAATTTTGTTAGACCTCCTCTTGGGAGTCATGAGGATATGTATGGCATGAGTGGTGATTGGAGTTGACCTATGCGAAATGATGCTTTCGGTGGTATAAGGATTGTAGGACTAGGTAGAACTATTGGCATCTCAGAAACTGTGCTTAAGGATAAGATGATAAATGTTCACTTGCACACTAGAATCCCTGGAACCCTTGAGCCTCACCAAGCCACAACATGGTCAGATCCTGACCACGGGCTTTGGCTCTAGGTCAAGAAGACCCTTGCCAATACTCAACCGAGACCAACACCAATACCCCAGCCTACTTTGCGTACCCCATCGACTTCATGGAGTACTTGTACAAGTTAGTTGTCATCTTTATTTGGCGACATACTTGTCTACCCGAAGACAAAAGAAGAGTCGTTCATCTGGTTAGAAGACATTTGAAGACTGCCATGTCAAGAAGGAAGAACTACACCAACCACCGTCATCAAGAAGTAAACTTTTGCGTCGAAGACCAGATGTATCTGCAAGCCACCCCTCTCGAAGGGACCAAGCATTTCCATGTCGAAGGGACGCTCACACCAAGATTTATCGACCTTCTTCAAGATCACTGCAAGACGTATAGTAGACGGCTACCAGCTAGATTTACCACCTGAGTTACCCCCCGTGCACCAAATTTTCCACGAGTCACAACTCTGGAAGTATTTTTAACTTCCTAACTAGCACGGTCCCTGCGAGGACATCGACCACCGAGCCATTAACATCTAGCCCAACCTAACCTATGCAAGAGACCCCTCGGCAACCTACATCAAAAAGGCAACATGCGAGAAGCCACACCAGCAAGTATTTCAAGGTTACATGGAGCACCACTCGGAAGCAGAACCAACAAGAAGAAGTGAAGACTACCCCATATCCAAATTTTCGTATTCCCTTCCACGCCTAGTTTGGGAATCTTGGGGACAAGATTCTTGTAAGGGGGGTAGTTCTGTCACACCTTGATTTTCATGCCACAACACTTAAGCTAATAATAATGCTAAATTATGGTTT
Organism: Secale cereale; assembly: GCA_902687465.1. Lineage (NCBI taxonomy): Eukaryota > Viridiplantae > Streptophyta > Magnoliopsida > Poales > Poaceae > Secale > Secale cereale. Next base: position 164,868,011 of record LR738711.1, on the reverse strand, counting down.
GACAAAAACTTTTGAGTGTTTTTCACTTTGCTTGATTAGTTTTCTGTTTGTTGTTTGCTTGTGCTCTAAAAATAAAATAAATCATCCTACTCTTAAACTCCTCCTTGATACAAAACCTCTTCCCCATGATCATGCCATGTGTATAGGACATAATAGTATTTTTTTACAAAAATAATTTGGCCAAATAGTATTTTCTAAAATTAGTTTTCCAAAAACCCCTGAATTGAGGTTTGTCCTGCAAGTACTTGATTTGGGGTGTGAAAAATCTTTCAAAAAGTATATTTGACTCCTATTAGGTATAAGACTCCCTTAAACCACAAAAACATAATTTTAAAAGTTATTCTCCTATTTTATTTAAAGGCTTTTTCTTTAGGCCAGAAATGGTCTTTAATAGATTAAAATTATTTAACTATTTCAAAAATATTTGTCAAAATTCAGGGAAACTCATAGGACATATATTGTCCATATATAAGAGTTTCAACACATGGTCATGTTCAAACTATTGGACAAATCCTTCAAAAACCCTTTCTGGATTTTGAAATATTTTCAAAGGAAATATTCTCTAAAAATTCCAGGAAAATTATATCATGTCAAATATGACATATCTGATGACATTGCAAGACCTCATGCCTTGAAGATCAAGAAAACATCATCAAACCCCCTCAAAACCATTTCTATCCATTTTGAAGTTTGAGCAACTTTACATTGCCAAACTTGTCCAAATGATCTCAAACTTGGTGCACATGCTAAAATTGTCTAATTATGCATATATACAAAATGGCACAAGGTTTGGAGAAGGATAACTTAAACAAAGTGCCCCAAAACCCTTTCTGACCAGATCCAAATTTCAACAACTCTACATTACCAACTTTTTACTTGTGACCTCAAATTTTGTGAACATGCTCACAACCCCAAATGAGGATACTACACCAAGTGGTGCATCAAGGAGGAATGATTTGCATGACTAAATCTTAGAAAAGGTCATTTATGTTGATTTCTAGGGTTTGCCAAAGTTACATTGGCAACTTTATCCAAATGATCTCAAATTTGGTGGGACACCCTATTTCTATGTTCCATTTGATCCTGTTAAGTCTCATGTCATTTGGACTCCATTTGCTTGCCCAAAACACCATCAAACACCTTTTGGCACTTTGCCAAAATCACCATTTGGTCCACTTCCACTACCCCCCCCCCCCTTGCCTCAAATGATTACCAGAGGTGTACCTGGTCATCACCTACCTCCAGTAAAACCCATTCAACCAAAAATCAATGATTGAGGGGTGAAAACCCTCATTTTACCCTTCTGGACAACACCATTCACCCTCTCTCTCAACCCCTCCTTCCCTCCAGAGGATTCCTAGAGCATCAAATGTATCTTCCCCATTCTTTACACCTCCCTAGAGCCTCCAGACACAAGAGGACACGCCGAGGACACTTTGTTTATGCCATGGCATGCAGAGCTCGCGCTCGGGAGCACGCTACAGTGCTCCCCCGCACTGTAGCTCACCCATTCCAGGCGAGTGCGACGACCTTGGGCGCCGGTACTGTGTCTCCCAAGGTGGCCTCGACGTCCGTGACACGCAACGCTATCGGTCCCCTCCTCCTACTCCCTCCTGCTGCTGCTCTCACACGCGCGCCGGCCGCCCGAGAGCTCCAATGGGCGAGCTCACACGCGCGGAGCCTCTGGCACGCCCCGCTCCCCCTTTCCTTTTCCCTTGGACTGGACCACGTCCACGAGCGCCCTGGACACGCCCCGGAGAGCCAGTTTGGCCTCCAAAGACGGCTACGGCCTCGCCGGCGCACGGCCCCGTGGTGCACCACGCCCTCTCCTATATAAGGCCGCCCGGGTCTTCCTCTCCACCCCATCTGCTCCCCCTCGCTCCTAGAGCTCCCCTAGGCCAAGCCGTTCTCCTTCCCGTGCCCTCCTTGCTCCTCCATGGCCGAAGCCGAGCCGCCGGTCTCCTCTCAAATTCCCGCAAATGAGGCCTCCTCCTCCCCTCCTTTCTCCACTAGGCGAACCCCATGACCACTACGGAGCCCCTCGCCACTTCTCCCTTTTGCTCCGGTGCCCGAAGCACCAATGCCGCCATCACCGTCGGCCTCGCCCGCCGGGGTCAATGCCCTACTCAACCCAGAGGCCCTGGGCGGCCGTACCACCCACAGCTAGATGCGGCTGGGTCCCCTGATCACGCCGGTGGGCGGAGCATCGCTGGAGATGCCCTGCAGCGCCGACAAGCCAACTTCGACACCGCCCCTGCCTCTGCTCTGTTCGAGCGGGAGGTAGGGGATGAACCCGACAGGCAGGTCCCGCATGTAAGCGACCTAGCAGCCGGGCCCGCGTATAACTGGAGGCGGTTTCTGCTTGGTGCGCCTCCCTACAGTGAAGACGCCCAGGCGAAATACGCTTCCGGCGTCACCCGAGCACCGCGCACAGCTGAGTTGCTGAGCCAGCCCAGCAGCTATCCTGCGCCCAGTCCGTGTTTTGGGTAAAACCTTTTTCTTTTCTCTTTTCTTTTTTCATAAAACTTGTAAAATCTCTAGAGAATTTAATTGAACTCCAAATTTGATGATTCAAATTTGTAGTGACTCCATAAATCATGTTCTGTCACATGGTGCTATTTGCACATTTTTCGAGAAAGTTTCTCTTCACAAATAATTATCAAAATCTCATTTTTTTTTCTATTTCTGTGTTAAACTTTAGAAAATCACAGAGAGCTCAAAATTGATCCAAATGCAATGATTCAAATTCCTAGGTATTTATATTCTCATAACTTAGTTTTTGAACATTTTTCCCAATACCTTCTGTACCACATCAAATATTATTCTATTTGTCCATGTATAGCCAACTTTGCAAAATCATAGGAAATTCTTTTGAACTCCAAATCAAGTGAAACCAACTCCTAGATGCTTCTAAAATTATTCCTTGTTAAATGGGTGGTTTTGCACATTTTTCAAAATACTTCTTCTATACACTTCTTGCAAATCCACAAATCCCTTGATTCCATCATATTGAAATGTTCAGAGATATCGATTGATCAAATCCCAATGAAACCACTTTGGTCATTCCTTATATGACCAGAGGTATCCTAGAAAAGTCCAACTCCCTTTTTAGAGCACTTTTATTTTCTGCCTTGTTGTGTTGCTTATTGTGAATTGTTTCCGACGTTAGTTGACGAAGTAGACGGAGTACTTGGAGATGAACCAGAAGCTTTGAAGACTCTGAGGAACAAGGCAAGCAGCCCTTTGACCATGATACACCATTTTACATCATAATAGCATTGTCGTTGTTCCATCGAGTGCATAATATACCTTGAATGGCAACCTTGCTAGGTTTGCCTCCGTGGCATACCCCGTTGATACTCGCATTGTTCATGACTCTGACCTTGTTTAGAGTTATGTTGGGAAGTTGTAGAAATATGCTATAGTAGTTGGCTACGCAGCATGGATCAGGGTTATTCATTGAAAGAAACAAATGTGGTTTGACATACTTGCAAAAAACCCAGTGGGTGCCACTAATGCCTCTGGGAGATGATGAGGAACTAGGGCACTACTTGGTGGAGAAGTAGTGTACCGAGTCTTAATGAAAGTGTTGTTTACAGAGACAGATTAGATTTAAGAGTTGTCGACCGTCCCAACCAAACATGTGCAACCACTCTACCCCTTTATGGGACGGGGCATTATTGATTACTTAGGCTGATACTAGCATGGTGCCCACACCACTAGTGACGGGGGTGACTTGAGGTCATCTTCGGGATGGGGTCGTGCTTGGATAGGCGGCCATGACTGTTTTTACAGGGCACCGGACACACCGTTGGTCCCTTCGTGTATGCGCGATAATGTGAAAAGGGCATAGTCCCACGATCTTTTACTTATACACAAGGGTTGTGCACCAACGAGTGGACCCTATGTTAGTATCGTCTGGGGAAAGGTAATGATCGGGTGCTTCCCCCGAGTACTTGAGGTACTGCGGGATCGTGGATGACACGAAGGCTTCCCGGATCTTGTGGGTAAAGTGCGCAACCTCTGCAGAGTGTTAAACTATTCGAATAGCCGTGTCCACGGTCAAGGACAGTTGGGTGGTGCTGCTTAGACTATGTCCATAAGTTTCTGGAAAACAACACGGTTTGGTAAATCTGTTGACGTGATTCGTGAGGAAGTCACTATGAGCTTGATCATGAGTTGTTCATAACTCTTTCTCGATACTGATGTCTGTAACCTCCTGATACTTGTTGCAGACGCATGCATGTCCTTGATATATCTTGATCATACTTGCATATGAAAAACTAGCTTTACGCAAAAATGCCAATTTAGTAGTAGAGCCCTGCATAATTGTTCTGTCATCACACTTGGGTTGCTTGCGAGTAAATTCAAAGTACTCATTGGCTTGCCACTGGTTATTTTATTGGCCAGGCATGAAAGAACAGGATTTGATGAAGATTTCTTGGTGACGAACATGCGAGCTAGCACGCTTCCCAGTCAGAATACCTGTAGGGTTAAGGCAGATGGCATGGGTCCAAGTTGTTATTGAAGATTTCCGCTGCAATGATATACTCAAGACTTGACCATAAAGGTCAAATTTTGTGTAACATGGTATGTATGGATGTAAAACTCTTGTTATTCAGCTTCTCTGTGTTCAGTGAGCATTGATCTCTGGGATCACTGTACACGTGCATCCGGTGATCTCGACTTATGAGTCGGGGTCCCCACAAGAAATCTTTTAGATTCGGCCGCGGGAGGCACTTTCATGGAAACTACCTTAGGATAAGCTACCAAACTCCTAGATAATATTATGGTTAATTGTTCTCAATGGCACAGCGAAAGATCTACTAGTAAAAAAGTGCATGCTATTGAAGAGATTAGTGTTTTGAGTGGAAAGATGGATGAACTTATGAAATTATTTGCTGCTAAGAGTGCTTCTTCTGATCCTAATGATATGCCTTTATCCACGTTGATTGAAAATAATAATGAATCTTTGGATGTGAATTTTGTTGGTAGGAATAATTTTGTTAACAATGCTTATAGAGGAAACTTTAATCCTAGGCCTTTTCCTAGTAATTCCTCTAATAATTATGGAAATTCCTACAATAACTCTTATGGAAAGATGCCTTCTGAAATTGAAACTAGTGTTAAAGAGTTTATGAATTCGCAAAAGAATTTCAATTATTTGTTTGAAGAAAAATTGTTTAAGATTGATGAATTGGCTAGAAGTGTGGATAGAATTACTCTTGATGTTGATTCTTTGAAACTTAGACCTATCCCACCTAAGCATGATATCAATGAGTCTCTCAAAGCCATGAGAATTTCCATTGATGAATGCAAAGAAAGAACCGCTAGGATGCGTGCTAAAAGAGAAATTATATAAAAGCTTGTTCTTCTAGTTATCATGAAAATAAAGATGAAGATCTGAAAGTTATTGATGTGTCTCCTATTAGATCCTTGTTTTCTAGTATGAATCTTGATAAAGATGGGATTGGAGGTGAGTCTACTTTTATTAAAAGGTGTCCCAATGATTCGGAGTTTTTAGATCTTGATGCTAAAATTGTTAAAAGTGGGAGTGAAGAGATTAAAACTTTGCATAGTGATGAACCCACTACTTTGGATTTCAAGGGATTCAATTATGATAATTGCTCTTTGATTGATTGTATTTCCTTGTTGCAATCCGTACTAAACTCTCTGCATGCCTATAGTCAAAATAAAGCTTTTGCCAAACACATAGTTGATGCTTTGATGCAATCTTATGAAGAAAAACTTGAATTAGAAGTTTCTATCCCTAGAAAGATTTATGATGAGTGGGAACCTACTATTAAAATAAAAATTAAAGATCATGAATGATTTGCTTTGTGCGATTTGGGTTCAAGTGTCTCCACTATCCCCAAAACTTTGTGTGATATGTTAGGTTTCCATGAGCTTGATGATTGTTCTTTAAATTTGCATCTTCGGATTCTACCATTAAGAAACCTATGGGAAGGATTAATGATGTTATTATTGTTACCAATAGGAATTATGTGCCCGTAGATTTGATTGTTCTTGATATAGATTGCAATCCTTCATGTCCTATTATTCTTGGAAGACCTTTCCTTAGAACGATTAGTGCAATTATTGATATGAAGGAAGGAAATATTAGATTCCAATTTCCGTTAAGGAAAGGCATGGAACACTTTCCTAGAAAGAAAATCAAATTACCATATGAATCTATTATGAGAGCCACTTATGTATTGCCTTCCAAAGATGGTAATACCTATATCTATCCTTGTATCGTGTCTAGCTAAGGGAGTAAAACGATATCGCTTGTTGGGAGGCAACCCTATTTTATTTTTATTTTTTGTTTTTGCTTCTGTTTAGAAATAAATATTGCATCTAGCTTCTGTTTAGATGTGGTTTTGTGTTTTAATTAGTGTTTGTGCCAAGTAGAACATTTGGGAAGACTTGTGTGAAGTTTATATGATCTTGCTGTGAAAAACAGAATCGTTGGCGCTCGCTAGAATGGTCACCAGATTTTTCTGGAGTGTGCTATTTAGTTGATTCTTTTTGCAGATGATTAATAGAAAAATTCCATACGTTTACCAATTTATTTCAATTTTTTTGGAGCTATAGAAGTATGCGAAAGTTATAGATTACTACATACTGTTCTATTTTTGACAGATTCTATTTTTCGTGTGTTGTTTGCTTATTTTGATGAATCTATGAGTAGTATTGGAGGATATGAATCATAGAAAAGTTGGAATACAGTAGGTTTAACACCAATATAAACAAAGAATGAGTTCATTGCAGTACCTTTGAGTAGTGGTTTGTTTTCTTATACTAACGGAGCTCACGAGATTTTTGTCTAAGTTTTGTGTTGTGAAGTTTTCAAGTTTTGAGTATTGCTTTGTGAAGGAAATATGCCCTAGAGGCAATAATAAAGATGTTATTTATATTTCCTTATATCATGATAAATGTCTTTTATTCATGCTAGAATTGTATTAACCGGAAACTTAGTACATGTGTGGATACATAGACAAAACAGTATGTCCCTAGTATGCCTCTACTAGACTAGCTCATTGATCAAAGATGGTTATGTTTCCTAACCATAGACATGAGTTGTCATTTGATCAACGGGATCACATCATTAGGAGAATGATGTGATGGACAAGACCCATCCGTTAGCATAGCACAATGATCGTTTAGTTTTTCTGCTATTGCTTTCTTCATGACTTATACATGTTCCTATGACTATGAGATTATGCAACTCCCGAATACCGTAGGAACACCTTGTGTGCTATCAAACGTCACAACGTAACTGGGTGATCATAAAGATGCTCTACAGGTGTCTCCGAAAGTATTTGTGGTGTTGGCATAGATCAAGATTAGGATTTGTCACTCCGAGTGTCGGAGAGGTATCTCTGGGCCCTCTCGGTAACACACATCACAATAAGCCTTGCAAGCAAAAGACTAATGAGTTAGTCACGAGATGATGTGTTACGGAACGAGTAAAGAGACTTGCCGGTAACGAGATTGAACTAGGTATAGAGATACCGACGATCGAATCTCGGGCAAGTAACATACCGTTTGACAAAAGGAACAACGTATGTTGTTATGCGGTTCTGACCGATAAAAGATCTTCGTAGAATATGTAGGAGCCAATATGAACATCCAGGTTCCGCTATTGGTTATTGACCAGAGATGAGTCTCGGTCATGTATACATAGTTCTCGAACCCGTAGGGTCCGCACGCTTAACGTTTGATGATGATCGGTATTATGAGTTTTTGAGTATTGATGTACCGAAGGTAGTTCGGAGTCCCGGATGAGATCACGGACATGACGAGGAGTCTCGGAATGTCCGAGACATAAAGAGTGATATATTGGACGGCTATATTCGGACACCGGAAGTATACCGGAAAAGTTTCGGATTTATCGGGAATGCCGAAGGGGGTTACCGGAACCCCCTACGAGAGGGGATGGTCCATAGTGGGCCTAAAGGGTGAGAGAGAGGCAGCCCATAGGGCTGGCCGGCGCCCCCACCTAGGAATCCTAGTTGGACTAGGATTAGGGGGGGCGCCACCTCTCCTATTCCTTTCCCCCTTCTTCCTTTCGGTGAATCCTACTAGGAATAGGATTGCAATCCTATTCCTAGTAGGAGTCCCCTCCCTAGCCGCACCATAGAGGTTGGCCGACCCCTCCTCCCTTGCTCCTTTATATACGGGGGCAGGGGGGCACCCAAAGACACACAAGTTGAATTGTTTTAGCCGTGTGCGGTGCCCCCCTCCACAGAATCACACCTCGGTCATACCGTCGCGGAGCTTAGGCGAAGCCCTGCGCCGGTGAACACATCATATCCGTCACCACGCCGTTGTGCTGACGAAACTCTCCCGTGAAGCTCAACTGGATCAAGAGCTCGTGGGACGTCATCAAGCTGAACGTGTGCTGAACGCGGAGGTGTCGTACGTTCGGTGCTTGATCGGTTGGACCGCGAAGAAGTTCGACAACATCAACCGCGTCACTTGACGCTTCCGCTCCCGGTCTACGAGGGTACGTAGACACACTCTTCCCTCTCGTTGCTATGCATCTGGTAGATAGATCTTGCGTGATCGTAGGAAAATTTTAAAAATACTACGTTCCCCAACAGTGGCATCATGAGCCAGGTCTATGCGTAGATGATATGCACGAGTAGAACACAATGAGATTGTGGACGATACTAGTCGTACTGCTTACCAGCATGTCATACTTTGCTTCGGCGGTATTGTGAGATGAAGCGGCCTGGACCGACATTACGCGTACGCTTACGCGAGACTGGTTTCACCGTTACGAGCACTCGTTGCTTAAAGGTGACTGGCGGGTGTCTGTCTCTCTCACTTTAGCTGAATCAAGTGTGGCTACGCCCGGTCCTTGTGAAGGTTAAAACAGCACATACTTGACGAAACATCGTTGTGGTTTTGTATGCGTAGGTAAGAACGGTTCTTGCTAAAGCCCGTAGCAGCCACGTAAAACTTGCAACAAACAAAGTAGAGGACGTCTAACTTGTTTTTGCAGGGCATGTTGTGATGTGATATGGTCAAGACATGATGAGTTATACGGTTTTGTATGAGATGATCATGTTTTGTAAAGTTATCGGCAACTGGCAGGAGCCATATGGTTGTCGCTTTATTGTATGAAATGCAATCGCCATGTAATTGCTTTACTTTATCACTAAGCAGTAGCGATAGTCGTAGAAGCAATAGTTGGCGAGACGACAACGATGCTACGATGGAGATCAAGGTGTCGAGCCGGTGACGAAGGTCATCATGACGGTGCTTTGAAGATGGAGATCAAAAGCACAAGATGATGATGGCCATATCATGTCACATATTTTGATTGCATGTGATGCTTATCTTATTATGCTTCTTATTTTGCTTAGAACGACGGTAGCATTATAAGATGATCCCTTACTAAATTTCAAGGTATAAGTGTTCTCCCTGAGTATGCACCGTTGCGAAAGTTCGTCGTGCTGAGACACCACGTGATGATCGGGTGTGATAAGCTCTACGTTCAAATACAACGGGTGTAAGCCAGTTTTGCACACGCAGAATACTCGGGTTAAACTTGACGAGCCTAGCATATACAGATATGGCCTCGGAACACTGGAGACCGAAAGGTCGAGCGTGAATCATATAGTAGATATGATCAACATAAGATGTTCACCATTGAAAACTACTCCATCTCACGTGATGATCGGACATGGTTTAGTTGATTTGGATCACGTGATCATTTAGATGACCAGAGGGATGTCTATCTAAGTGGGAGTTCTTTAATTTAATATGATTAAATCGAACTTTAATTTATCATGAACTTAGTCCTGATAGTTTTTGCATATCTATGTTGTTGTAGATCAATGGCCCGTGCTACCGTTCCTTTGAATTTTAATGCATTCCTAGAGAAAGCTAAGTTGAAAGATGATGGTAGCAATTACACGGACTGGGTCCGTAACCTGAGGATTATCATCATTGCTGCATAGAAGAATTATGTCCTTGAAGCACCGCTAGGTGACAAGCCCCCTCCCGCTAATGTAGACGCTTTGAACGTCTGGCAGTCGCAGTCTGGTGACTACATGATAGTTCAGTGTGCCATGCTTTACGGCTTAGAACCGGGACTTCAACAACGTTTTGAACGTCATGGACCATATGAGATGTTCCAGGAGTTGAAGTTAATATTTCAAGCAAATGCCCGAATTGAGAAATACGAGATTTCCAATAAGTTCTACAGCTGCAAGATGGAGGAGAATAGTTCTATCAATGAACACTTGCTCAGAATGTCTGGGTACTACAATCATATGACTCAACTTGGTTGCAAAGTTGACGAGGATAGTGTTATTGATAGAGTTCTCTAATCACTGCCACCAAGCTATAAAGGCTTCGTGATGAACTATAACATGCAAGGGATGCAAAAGACAATTCCCGAGCTCTTCGCTATGCTCAAAGTTGCGGAGGTAGAAATCAAAAAGGAGCATCAAGTGTTGATGGTTAGCAAGACCACTAGTTTCAAGAAAAAGGGCAAGGGAAAGAAAGGGAACTTCAAAAAGAATAGCAAGTCAGTTGCTACTTCCACGAAGAAACCCAAATCTGGAGCCAAGCCTGAAACTGAGTGCTTCTACTGCAAGGGGACTGGACACTGGAAGCGGAACTGCCCCAAGTATTTGGCGGATAAGAAGGATGGCAAGATGAACAAAGGTATATGTGATATACATGTTATTGATGTGTACCTTACTAATGCTCGTAGTAGTACCTGGGTATTTGATACCGGTTCGGTTGCTAATATTTGTAACTCGAAACAGGGACTACGGATTAAACAAAGATTAGCTAAGGACGAGGTGACGATGCGCATGGGAAACGGTTCCAAAGTCGATGTGATCGCCGTCGGCACGCTACCTCTACATCTACCTTCGGGATTAGTTTTAGACCTAAATAATTGTTATTTGGTGCCAGCGTTGAGCATGAACATTATATCTGGATCTTGTTTACTGCGAGACGGTTATTCATTCAAATCAGAGAATAATGGTTGTTCTATTTTTATGAATAATATCTTTTATGGTCATGCACCCTTAAAGAGTGGTCTATTCTTATTGGATCTCGATTGTAGTGATACACATATTCATAATATTGAAACCAAAAGATGCAAGGTTAATAATGATAGTGCAACTTATTTGTGGCACTGCCGTTTAGGTCATATTGGTGTAAAACGCATGAAGAAACTCCATAATGATGGACTTTTGGAATCACTTGATTATGAATCACTTGGTGCTTGCGAACCATGCCTCATGGGCAAGATGACTAAAACTCCGCTCTCCGGAACTATGGAGCGAGCAACAGATTTGCTGGAAATCATACATACTGATGTATGTGGACCAATGAGTGTTGATGCTCGCGGCGGGTATCGTTATTTTCTGACCTTCACTGATGATTTGAGCAGATATGGGTATATCTACTTAATGAAGCACAAGTCTGAAACATTTGAAAAGTTCAAAGAATTTCAGAGTGAAGTAGAAAATCATCGTAACAAGAAAATAAAGTTTCTACGATCTGATCGTGGAGGAGAATATTTGAGTTACGAGTTTGGTCTTCATTTGAAACAATGTGGAATAGTTTCACAACTCACGCCACCTGGAACACCACAGCGTAATGGTGTGTCTGAACGTCGTAACCGTACTTTATTAGATATGGTGCGATCTATGATGTCTCTTACCGATTTACCACTATCGTTTTGGGGTTATGCTTTAGAGACAGCTGCATTCACGTTAAATAGGGCACCATCTAAATCCGTTGATACGACGCCTTATGAACTATGGTTTGGCAAGAAACCAAAGTTGTCGTTTCTTAAAGTTTGGGGCTGCGATGCTTATGTGAAAACACTTCAACCTGATAAGCTCGAACCCAAGTCGGAAAAATGTGTCTTCATAGGATACCCAAAAGAAACTGTTGGGTACACCTTCTATCACAGATCCGAAGGCAAAATATTCGTTGCTAAGAACGGATCCTTTTAGAAAAAGAGTTTCTCTCGAAAGAAGTGAGTGGGAGGAAAGTAGAACATGATGAGGTAATTGTACCTTCTCCCGGATTGGAAAGTAGTACATCACAGGAAATTGTTCCAGTGATTCCTACACCAATTAGTGAGGAAGTTAATGATAATGATCATGAAACTTCGGATCAAGTTTCTGCTGAACGTCGTAGATCAACCAGAGTACGTTCCGCACCAGAGTGGTACGGCAACCCAGTTCTGGAAATCATGTTACTAGACCATGATGAACCTACGAACTATGAGGAAGCGATGATGAGCCCAGATTCCTCAAAATGGCTTGAAGCCATGAAATCTGAGATGGGATCCATGTATGAGAACAAAGTGTGGACTTTGGTTGACTTGCCCGATGATCGGCAAGCCATCGAAAATAAATGGATCTTCAAGAGGAAGACCGACGCAGACGGTAATATTACTGTTTACAAAGCTCGACTTGTTGCGAAAGGTTTTCGACAAGTTCAAGGAGTTGACTACGATGAGACTTTCTCACCTGTAGCGATGCTTAAGTCTGTCCGAATCATGTTAGCAATTGCCGCAATTTATGATTATGAAATCTGGCAAATGGATGTCAAAACTGCATTCCTAAATGGATATCTCAAAGAAGAGTTGTATATGATGCAACCAGAAGGTTTTGTCGATCCAAAAGGTGCTAACAAAGTATGCAAACTCCAGCGATCCATCTATGGACTGGTACAAGCATCTCAGAGTTGGAATATACGCTTTGATGAAGTGATCAAAGCATATGGTTTTATACAGACTTTTGGAGAAGCCTGTATTTACAAGAAAGTGAGTGGGAGCTCTGTAGCATTTCTAATATTATATGTAGATGACATATTGTTGATTGGAAATGATATAGAATTTCTGGATAGCATAAAAGGATACTTGAATAAGAGTTTTTCAATGAAAGACCTCGGTGAAGCTGCTTATATATTAGGTATCAAGATCTATAGAGATAGATCAAGACGCTTAATTGGACTTTCACAAAGCACATACCTTGATAAGATTTTGAAGAAGTTCAAAATGGATCAGTCAAAGAAAGGGTTCTTGCCTGTTTTACAAGGTATGAAGTTGAGTAAGACTCAATGCCCGACCACTGCAGAAGATAGAGAGAAAATGAAAGTCATTCCCTATGCCTCAGCCATAGGATCTATCATGTATGCAATGCTGTGTACCAGACCTGATGTGTGCCTTGCTATAAGTCTAGCAGGGAGGTACCAAAGTAATCCAGGAGTGGATCACTGGACAGCGGTCAAAAACATCCTAAAGTATCTGAAAAGAACAAAGGATATGTTTCTCATATATGGAGGTGACAAAGAGCTCGTCGTAAACGGTTACGTCGATTCTAGCTTTGACACTGATCCGGATGACTCTAAGTCACAAACCGGATATGTATTTTTATTGAACGGTGGAGCTGTCAGTTGGTGCAGTTCCAAGCAGAGCGTCGTGGCAGGATCTACGTGTGAAGCGGAATACATAGCTGCTTCAGAAGCAGCAAATGAAGGAGTCTGGATGAAGGAGTTCATATCCGATCTAGGTGTAATACCTAGTGCATCGGGTCCAATGAAAATCTTTTGTGACAACACTGGAGCCGTAGCCTTGGCAAAGGAATCCAGGTTTCACAAGAGAACAAAGCACATCAAAAGATGCTTCAATTCCATCCGCGATCTAGTCAAGGAGGGAGACATAGAAATTTGCAAAATACATACGGATCTGAATGTTGCAGACCCGTTGACTAAGCCTCTTCCACGGGCAAAACATGATCAGCACCAAGACTCCATGGGTGTGAGGATCATCACTTTGTAATCTAGATTATTGACTCTAGTTCAAGTGGGAGACTGAAGGAAATATGCCCTAGAGGCAATAATAAAGATGTTATTTATATTTCCTTATATCATGATAAATGTCTTTTATTCATGCTAGAATTGTATTAACCGGAAACTTAGTACATGTGTGGATACATAGACAAAACAGTATGTCCCTAGTATGCCTCTACTAGACTAGCTCATTGATCAAAGATGGTTATGTTTCCTAACCATAGACATGAGTTGTCATTTGATCAACGGGATCACATCATTAGGAGAATGATGTGATGGACAAGACCCATCCGTTAGCATAGCACAATGATCGTTTAGTTTTTCTGCTATTGCTTTCTTCATGACTTATACATGTTCCTATGACTATGAGATTATGCAACTCCCGAATACCGTAGGAACACCTTGTGTGCTATCAAACGTCACAACGTAACTGGGTGATCATAAAGATGCTCTACAGGTGTCTCCGAAAGTATTCATGGTGTTGGCATAGATCAAGATTAGGATTTGTCACTCCGAGTGTCGGAGAGGTATCTCTGGGCCCTCTCGGTAACACACATCACAATAAGCCTTGCAAGCAAAAGACTAATGAGTTAGTCACGAGATGATGTGTTACGGAACGAGTAAAGAGACTTGCCGGTAACGAGATTGAACTAGGTATAGAGATACCGACGATCGAATCTCGGGCAAGTAACATACCGTTTGACAAAAGGAACAACGTATGTTGTTATGCGGTTCAGACCGATAAAAGATCTTCGTAGAATATGTAGGAGCCAATATGAACATCCAGGTTCCGCTATTGGTTATTGACCAGAGATGAGTCTCGGTCATGTCTACATAGTTCTCGAACCCGTAGGGTCCGCACGCTTAACGTTTGATGACGATCGGTATTATGAGTTTTTGAGTATTGATGTACCGAAGGTAGTTCGGAGTCTCGGATGAGATCACGGACATGACGAGGAGTCTCGGAATGTCCGAGACATAAAGATTGATATATTGGACGGCTATATTCGGACACCGGAAGTATACCGGAAAAGTTTCGGATTTATCGGGAATGCCGAAGGCGGTTACCGGAACCCCCTACGAGAGGGGATGGTCCATAGTGGGCCTAAAGGGTGAGAGAGAGGCAGCCCATAGGGCTGGCCGGCGCCCCCACATAGGAATCCTAGTTGGACTAGGATTAGGGGGGGCGCCACCTCTCCTATTCCTTTCCCCCTTCTTCCTTTCGGTGAATCCTACTAGGAATAGGATTGCAATCCTATTCCTAGTAGGAGTCCCCTCCCTAGCCGCACCATAGAGGTTGGCCGGCCCCTCCTCCCTTGCTCCTTTATATACGGGGGCAGGGGGGCACCCAAAGACATACAAGTTGAATTGTTTTAGCCGTGTGCGGTGCCCCCCTCCACAGAATCACACCTCGGTCATACCGTCGCGGAGCTTAGGCGAAGCCCTGCGCCGGTGAACACATCATATCCGTCACCACGCCGTTGTGCTGACGAAACTCTCCCGTGAAGCTCAACTGGATCAAGAGCTCGTGGGACGTCATCAAGCTGAACGTGTGTTGAACGCGGAGGTGCCGTACGTTCGGTGCTTGATCGGTTGGACCGCGAAGAAGTTCGACAACATCAACCGCGTCACTTGACGCTTCCGCTCCCGGTCTACGAGGGTACGTAGACACACTCTTCCCTCTCGTTGCTATGCATCTGGTAGATAGATCTTGCGTGATCGTAGGAAAATTTTAAAAATACTACGTTCCCCAACACTTTGATGGTTTACAAAACAAAGAGTGGCAAGAGCCTAAGCTTGGGGATGCCCAAGGAACCCCAAGGTAAAATTCAATGACAACCAAAAGCCTAAGCTTGGGGATGCCCCGGGAAGGCATCCCCTCTTTGGTCTTCATCTATCGGTAACTATACTCGGAGCTATATTTTTATTCACCACATGATATGTGTTTTACTTGGAGCGTCATGTATCATTTGAGTCTTTGCTTGTTAGTTTGCCACAATTATCCTTGCTGGACACACCTTTTTGAGAGAGAGAAATATGGCCTAGGAATTGTTAGAACACTCTATGTGCTTCACTTATATCCTTTTGAGAGTCTATTAAAACAGCATGGTAATGTGCTTTGGCTATAAAACTAGCCTTCACATGATAGGAATCCAAGATCAATGTAGTAAAAACTTTCATACTAAGTGCATTGAATATGAAGAGAAGTTGGATGCTTGATAATTGTTTTGAGATATGAGGATAGTGATATTAGAGTCATGCTAGTGGAGTTATTATGAAATTGAGAAATACTAGTGTTAAAGTTAGTGATTCATATAGCATGCACGTATGGTGAACCGCTATGTGACAAAGTTAGAGCATGAGGTATTTGTAAAGTGTCATCCTTTGTGTGGAAGTCGGGGGCACGCGATGGTTAACTCCGACCAACCTCCCCCCTAGGAGCATGCGTTCATTGCTTTGTTTTGATGACTCGTAAATTTTTGCAATAAGTATATGAGTTCTTATGACTAATGTTGAGTCCATGGATTATATGCACTCTCACCCTTCCACCATTGCTAGCCTCTCTTGTATCGCGCAACTTTCGCCGGTACCATACACCCACCATATATCTTCCTCAAAACAGCCATCATATATCTTCCTCAAAACAGCCACCATACCTACCTATCATGGCATTTCCATAGCCATTCCGAGATATATTGCCATGCAACTTTCCACCGTTCCGTTCATATGACATGCTTCATATTGTCATATTGCCATGCATGATCATGTAGTTGACATCGTAGTTATGGCAAAGCCACCATGCATAATTTTTCATACATGACACTCTTGATTCATTGCACATCCCGGTACACCACCAGAGTCATTCATATAGAGTCATACTTTGTTCTAGTATCGAGTTGTAAATCAATTAAAGTGTGATGATCATCATTATTATAGCATTGTCCCATGTGAGGAAAGGCCAAATGAAAAAAAAAAGATGGCCCAAAAAAAAGAGAAAATAGAGAAGGGACAATGCTACTATCTTTTTCCACACTTGTGCTTCAAAATAGCACCATGTTCTTCATGATAGAGAGTCTCATGTTTAGTCACTTTCATATACTAGTCGGAATTTTCATTATAGAACTTGGCTTGTATATTCAACGATGGGCTTCCTCAAATGCCCTAGGTCTTCGTGAGCAAGCAAGTTGGATGCACACCCACTTAGTTTTCTTTTGTTGAGCTTTCATACATATTTAGCTCTAGTGCATCCGTGCATGGCAATCCCTACTCACTCACATTGATATCCATTGACGGGCATCTCCATAGACCATTGATACGCCTAGTCGATGTGAGACTATCTCCCTCCTTTTGTCTTTTCCACAACCACCACTCTATTTCACATAGTGCTATATCCATGGCTCACGCTCATGTATTGCGTGAAAGTTGAAAAGTTTGAAAGAATGGAGTATGAAAACAAGTGCTTGGCTGAAACCGGGGTTGTGCATGATATGAATATTTTGTGTGATGAAGAGGGAGCATAGCGAGACTACATGATTTTGCAGGGATAACTTTCTTTAGCCATAGTATTTTCAGAAGACATGATTGCTTTGTTAGTATGCTTGAAGTATTATTATTTCTTATGTCAATATAGACTTTTGTCTTGAATCTTTCAGATCTGAACATTCATGCCACAATTAAGAGAATTACATTGAAAACTATGTTGGTTAGCATTCCACATCAAAAATTCTGTTTTTATCATTTACCTACTCGAGGACGAGCAGGAATTAAGCTTGGGGATGCTTGATACGTCTCCAACGTATCTATAGTTTTTTATTGTTCCATGCTATTATTTATGATGTTTTGGATGTTTAATGGGCTTTGTTATACACTTTTATTTTGCCTATTTCAGGGTTTTACAGAAAATAAATATCAAACAGAGTCCAAACAGAATGAAACTTTGAGAGAGATATTTTTGGAGCAAAATATGCACAGGAGACTTGAGAACCACGGAGTAGGGCACACGTGGCGTCCACGAGGGTGGGGGCGCGCCCCCCTACAGGGCGCGCCCCCTGCCTCGTGGGCCCCATGTTTGGCCCCCGGTGCCCTCCTTCCTTCTATATATACCTACGTACCCCGAAACCATCAGAACAACAGAAAAAACCCTAGTTCCACCGCCGCAACCTTCTGTTACCATGAGATCCCATCTTGGGACCTGTTCTGGAGCTCCGCCGTAGGGGGGTCTACCACGGAGTCCTTCTACATCATCATCATCGCCTCACCATGAGTTGTGAGTAGTTTACCACAGACCTTCGGGTCCATAGCTAGTATCTAGATGGCTTATTCTCTCTCTTTGGATCTCAATACCAAGTTCTCCTTGGTCTTCGAGGAGATCTATTTGATGTAATCTCTTTTTGATGTGTGTTTGTCGAGATCCGATGAATTGTGGGTTTATGATCAAGATTATCTATGAGAAATATTTGGTTCTTTTCTGAACTCTTTATGTATGATTATAATATCCTTGCAAATCTCTTCGAATTATTGGTTTGGTTTGGCCTACTAGATCTAAAGTTCTTGCAATGGGAGAAGTGCTTGGCTTTGGGTTCAATCTTGCGGTGTCCTTTCCCAGTGACAGTAGTGACAGCAAGGCACGTATTGTATTGTTGCCATCGAGGATAAAAAGATGGGGTTTATATCCTATTGCTTGAGTTTATCCCTCTACATCATGTCATCTTGCTTAAGGCGTTACTCTGTTCTTATGAACTTAATACTCTAGATGCATGCTGGATAGTGGTTGATGTGTGGAGTAATAGTAGTAGATGCAGAATCGTTTCGGTCTACTTGTTTCGGACGTGATGCCTATATATAATGATCATGCCTAGATAGTCTCATAAGTATTCGCTTTTCTATCAATTGCTCGATAGTAATTTGTTTACCCGTCGTAGAATACCGCTATCATGAGAGAAGCCACTAGAGAAAACTATGGCCCCCGGGTCTATTCTCAACATATCAATCTACAACCCACTTTACTTTTCCGCTTTTACTTTCTGTTCTTATATCCAAAAATACCAAAAATATCAAACTATCCTATCTATCATATCTCACTTTCGTAAGTGACCGTAAAGGGCTTGACAACCCCTTGGCTGCGAAGTTCTTATTTATTTGTGCAGGTGCGAGGGACTCGCACGTGGTCTCCTACTGGATTGATACCTTGGTTCTCAAAAACTGAGGGAAATACTTACACTACTGTGCTGCATCACCCTTTCCTCTTCGAGGGAATACAACGCAAGCTCGAGAAGTAGCAATGCCGCCGACTGATATGGCCCAAGAGAGCAATTCACTCGACGGCATACCTTCACTCGAATAGCTCAACTGCAGTCGGAAGGATGAGGACACTCCACCATACAAAAACCACTCGACCCTCGAAGGTCAAAGGTCCCATAAGATCAGCAACGGTCGTACATTCACTCTGTAGTAATGACGGCCTTTACTATCCATTATTACAGGCGTTATCAGTAACGTCCTGCATTTATGTACATTGAACCATTTGTAACGTGGGGATGGCTGGGGTCCTGGCGCACTCTATATAAGCCACCCCCCTACTCCGGTACAAGGGTTCGCACCCCTGTAACACACACATAATATTCCAGTCGACCGCCTCCGGGCACCGAGACGTAGGGTTGTTACTTCCTCCGAGAAGGGTCTGAACTCGTAAACATCTTGTGTACAATCTCACCGTAGCTAGGATCTTGCCTCCTCCCACGTACCCCCTATTCTTACTGTCAGACTTAGAACCACGACATAGGGACCCCATTTTGACAGTTGGACCTGTGTGGATCCTTGGACATGCTTGCTCCTGCTATTAGGCCGGAATGTTGACTGTCATATTGGCCGAATCGCCCGGTAAAAGTTCAGCCTCTATATTATGATTTTGATTCTAAAAAATAAAGTGATCTTCTATTTCTCTCTATAGAAAGCCGCATACCCCTAAAAGCCGCATCTCTGCGAAGTAAAAAAAAATAGAATGACAAAAAAGGCAAACTCTTTTTCCCCTCACAAGGCGACTAGGGAAAATCTTCCTCCCCTGGATCTTCACTGGCGAGCCCGTGGATTCGCCTCCCCTTTGCCCGTCGCTCCGGCAGCCGGTGACGGGTGGGGGTTTCTGGTGCCTTGGATCCGGCTAGTAGACAGGTGGAGTTTTAATCCTCACAGGGATGGCATTTGGACAGATGCCGGCGCTTCTTCTTCGAGTCGATCTTCCGGGTTTCGATCCTCCTCAAGTTCGTCCATTGGGACGGATTAGACAGAGCTCCGACGTAGATTCCTACCAACTCGCCGGGGCGGCGAGGTTATAGTTTTTCATCGTGCGTACGCACCGGCGATATTTGATGTCAGGTTCTCCAGATCGATTCTAGTATTCAACAGCGACGACTGCGGCTCTATGACACTGGTCCTTAGGGGCATGTGCACGAAGACTTCCCGGCTCTCGTCGACAAGCGCATGCCGACTCGGCGACAACGTTGCGTCCGTGGCTGTTTCGGCGACGGTAGTGGTCGTTCGGTGGTCCATGAACCTCGGTGTAATTTTTATTATGTTTGAGATATTTTGTAATTCCCATAAATTTTTATAATACTCCCTCCGTCCGGAAATACTTGTCATCAAAATGAATAAAAAAGAATGTATGTAGATGTATTTTAGTTCTAGATACATTCTTTTTTGTCCATTTTGATGACAAGTATTTTGGGACAGATGGAGTATATCTGATCCTTCTCGGAAAAAGAAAGAGAATGACGTATCGTTTGACATGATTTCGTATTTCGTCAACAGCAAAGAACAGAAAGAACCTTCCGATCGCGCGCCACGCTTACCACGTGAAGACCAGAGCTGCCACCAATGGGAGCGTGACGTCTTATCGGCACAAACCTTCGTGAGCACTGTTAATATATAGATATCCGATGCCCCATTGATTCAGGAATCGCGACAACCTGCCGGGCGTCCGACGGCACCGATCCATCACACGATGTCCGGCGAAGACACCGCAGCACCGCAGGTCATGGAGGAGCTGCCGGGCGTCCTCAAGCTCCTCAGCGACGGCTCAGTCGTCCGCGGCGACGAAGCCGTGCTCTGGCCAAAGGACCCGTTGCCGGACGTCCCCGGCGTGCAGTGGAAGGACGCCCTGTACCACGCGGCGCGCGGCCTTAGCGTCCGCGTGTACAGGCCGTCGTCGTGGGTGACGACGGACGGCGGCCCTAAGCTCCCGGTGCTGGTGTACTTCCACGGCGGTGGCTACTGCCTCGGCTCCTTCGCGCAGCCACACGTCCACACCTACTGCCTCCGCGCCGCCGCCGAGCTCCCGGCGGTCGTGCTGTCCGTCCAGTACCGCCTCGCCCCGGAGCACCGCCTCCCCGCGGCCATCGAGGACGGCGCGGCTTTCCTCTCCTGGCTGCGCGGCCAGGCCGAGCTCGGCGTTGGCGCTGACCCCTGGCTCGCTGAAACGGCCGATTTTGGCCGGACGTTCATCTCCGGCGCATCGGCGGGCGCGAACCTTGCCCACCACGTCACAGTCCAGGCCGCCTCGACGCAGCGAGACGTCCACCCGATGCGCGTCGCCGGGTACGTCCTCATCTCTGCCTTCTTCGGCGGCGACGAGCGGACGGCGACGGAGGCTGACCCCCCGGCAGACGTATCCCAGACGGTCGAGGGATCCGACATGTTCTGGCGCATGTCGCTGCCGGTGGGGGCGAGCAGGGACCACCCGGTGGCCAACCCGTTCGGCCCGGAGAGCCCCAGCCTTGCGTCCGTGGATCTCCCGCCGGTGCTCGTCGTGGCGCCCGAGAGCGACGTGCTCCGTGACCGCGTGATGGGGTACGCCGCGAGGCTGCAGGAGATGGGGAAGGCCGTGGAGGTGGCCGAATTCGCCGGAGAACAGCATGGGTTCTCTGTCCTCCGGCCGTTCGGCGAGGCGGCCAACGAGCTGATGCGAGTCCTCAAGCGGTTTGTCTACACAGGTGCCACCGAGCGTTGATGTGATGTCCTGATTCTTGTGTAGCAAATCGTTTGGATTTTACCTGCAATAATGTAAATCCAGCCACACAACCTAACGAACCATTTGATGGTCTCCCCTTCAAAAAAAAAAAAAGAACCATTTAATGGTCTCCCCTTCAAAGAAAAAACATTTGATGGTCTCCCTTTCAAAAAAGGATCTTCACCGTTTATCGTTTGGACCGGTTTATCACTATGACAAGCGATTTATCAGGAATCTATCAATAAATCGGGCCTAGTCATAGCACTATGTTTGCAAAAACTATGTTTATTTGCGTTTTATGGACCTTGTTATACAATCTTTACCTAATAATAAAGAAAGTTGGGTTTCAGCCCGTCCGTCATGCCATTTTGCAGAAAAGCCCCTCAGTTTTCTGTAAATTAACCCGCACTACACGTTTAAGTCATACCGAACCGTTTTTTGGCATTTCCGCATAAAAACCCCTCAGGTTTCATGTAATCAACCCGCCATCCATACTTACGTCAGCCGAATCGTTTTTTTGTGTTTTAACAGAAAAACCCCTAACCTTTTGGTTAATTAATCTGCAGTTTATCTAAAACAAAAATATCCTTATCTTTTAAACCGTAACTCCGATTTTAACATATTATATATGAAATTTGATTAGAAAAATGTGTAGAATCTAAATAAACTGTTACTTTTAGCTTTTAAATATTTCTAAACTATTAATTTGGGTGCAAACTTAATCTATAGTGCACGGTCCGTTTTTCTTTCGCACCGATGGCGATCCAAATTGCAAATAAACACACATTAAAACCAGATTGAGAGGAAAAAAATATTGATAACCACGCACGCACAACTCTGAAAAACCTCATGGGAAAAAAATAACATTTTTCTCATCTTATTCTGAGCGATTGTGTGCGTGCGAGCGCGCGTACGTGTGTGTGAGAGAGAGACGCCTTAGGACTGACCATATTCAAATACGTTTGAGACCACCATCGGGAACACAAATGTGATGCCATTTTAAAGTAAAGAACATCTACCTACCAGGGTCTCGAGTCGTGGTTATTGGGTTAAGAACGTGTGTTTTTTTCTATCCCGTTGCAACGCACGGGCTCTTTTGCTAGTATATACCAATGTCCTATTTTATTTGTCATTATACGAGGATTTAAAGGCTAGTAATCAAGGTAATATTTCTATTCAATATGGTTTTGGTGTTAAATATAGCATATTTTAGTGTTGGGAATCTAGGATTGGCAAAAAATGGCCGATTAATAGTCGATTGATAAAATTGATTAATCGACCAATTTCGATTAATCTCTAATCCCCAGCTGATCGAGACGCTAACGATAAGCGATATCCTCAACATTGCTACTATTGAAAGACAATGTGATAGGGTGTGTAGGTCTCTCTCGACTGAGACTTAACCAAGTCTTAGTCAAGTGATATAGTATATAAGAAGAAAAAATCTAAAGAAAAAATGTATACGAATCTTCATGCAAGATCAAAGGATGTAGCATCTACTGAGACTTGATATTAGCGTCACATCGTATCATAGGACGGGAAACTAACATAAGCAGAATCTTGATTCATCACGACAAATAATTTATGAGCGATTCCACTTCTCTAACAGCCGCCTTCGCTTCCTCTACCACCAGGCTCCTATCACCATCGAGTCGAGGGAGAGGGGACTGGCTCGGGTGTGGGCTAACTCATCTATCTACCTATGTCAAAATAACAATGGGCCACAGTTGACAGAAAGATGCAAAACATTAAAAATGGATAAAACTTGACCAACTTGCTTAACTATGGTAGAAACTAGGACAATTTTTATACTCCTCAAATAGAGCAAGAAATATCCAAATTGACACTTAGGGAGCAAAATTTGGAATTCACTATAAATAATTTATGGTAGTAAGTGAAACTCAAATATGACTCCTTCCTCATAAATATGATATCGAAAAAGGTAAGTATCTAGAATTCTAAAATAGCAAGCACCAAGTCATATGTCATAAATATGGTAGTAAGTGATCACTCGGGATGTTCTCTCTTGAGGCGAGCATTCTTCTTCGGTAGAAAGACATCCGATAGGACTGTCTTGGACTTGAGGGAAGCAGCAAATATCTCTAGTGCCTACATTAAAAAAAAAAATCCATACATACACAAACACACACAAAACAAAAAGTAAATCACCAGCCGATCAACTTGAGCAAAATCACCACCTAAAAGTTCAAAGACTCGAAAGAAATTAGAGCACTACATACCTCTTCCTTGCCGATCTTCACTGTCTTTTCCTGCAAGGCGCTAAGGTCCTTGATGCCCAACAGCGAGATTGTCGCGAAAAAAGAGGCCGAAGTCACAGACAGGTCATCCCCAACGGTGTACATGCCCACGGGTACCGGTGTGGTCGTGAGTGGTGCCGCGGCCGCCAAGGTCCCGTTTGTTTCAGCGGCGAGCGTCATAGCCCTCTGCGTATAACATTTGCATCTAGGGCAGGCCCTGTTACGTATCGCCGATAGATATCCACAGCTAGTGCCTACGCCTGATGAGTAGCCAGTGTTATGGCCTTCACATGTGTAGAAGGTGACAATACCGTTGCTGAGTCGTGTGCCCAACAACTGCTGTAGGAGGGGGAGCGTGGCGGGGGTAACGGCCGGGCTAAGGTACCGCTCCTTGCTCTTGTAGTTCGCATCTAGCTTCTCCATGCTGCCGAGCACGTTGCCGATGCTGCCAACCAAGCGCTCCTTGGTCAGTAGGTCGAGGGCGGTGCCCAGCGGCAAGGGCAGGAGGCCGGCGAGGAACTCCATAGTAGGCTCTTGTAGTTCGCATCTAGCTTCTCCATGCTGCCGAGCACGTTGCCGATGCTACCACACGTCGCTTCCGGCCTTGACGAAGCACACCTTCTGAGACTTGGTGTCGATCATGGGCTTCATCGATAACTCCATAGTAGGCATGTTATTCTGTTGTAGTTCAATTCAAACCTTCTAAATGAGCAACGTTAATTGACAAGAAAACATGCTTTTCTGTATCATCCAAAAGAAGTTGACTTTTCCAAGAATTAAAGCAGATGGACCATCTTTCTAAACTGTAGCACTAAGAGATCTCCATGACCGTGTGAGCAGACAATTTCAGATTAGTGGATAATATCAAATGTAACCCACAAGCTACGTACAAACCAGGCAACGAATATCACTAGATAAACATTTTTTAACTACAAGATTTGTTGGAAATATTATATTTCATTTATTACATGTAAATGGATGCTTTGTGTAATGCATATTTATTATTATATGGTTTAAGTTGTAAGAGTTTAGACTGGGGCGGAGATTGTAAGAGTTTTTCAACATGTTAGATACTGCTAGTGTTGTTAGTGCATGATTGTGTTGTTGTCCTGCTCCATATGATCTAACCCATTCCTAGCTAGGTTAGTTAGGTACTTCTCACTCCGTGTACATGGGTATATATAATATATTTTTCTAGTATAAACTCTTACATGGTATCAACGTCTTTCTAATTATTGTTATACTCGTTTCCTCGCCTCCACATGTGCTTACCATGGATAACGCATCTTCCATCTCCTTCGGCGCCAACACCAACCCTCTCCATCTACCCTTGCGATCCAACATGTGCCCATCCAGCAACACGTTCCTGTCGTCCTTGACCTCCATTAATCCAACTACAATATGTGATACTCCCTATTCATGTCAGTCTTCTGCATATACAGGCTCACCGACCACGTCGAATGCTTCGTCGACGGCCGTATGCGCCTCATCGTCCTTCACTATATATCTATCGACTCTTGCATCATCAACTAGGTGTACACCCATCTCCCAGGAAATCCTCGACATCATCATGAACCTCATGAGACTACTTACTTCCTTTGGCTTGTCGTTCACAACCTCTTCATCAACAACCGTTCTCATCGTGCAATTATATGCCCTCCACAAATTATACAATCTCTACCAAGGTGTTCTCTCTATCACATAACACTATAGCAAGATAAATCATCTCACGAACACACCATGATGCATGTCGGCTAGAACATCACGAGCGAGGGTCTCGTCCTTAATTTCATCAAAAACCTCAAGCTCTAACTTCAGTATGTCTGTCACCAGCAATCCCTTGCACGTGTTGTCATCCTTTCTAAATTGTCGTTCCTCCACGCCGAAGCCCATGTTGGCTCATGCAGTCCTAACAACTCTAGCATTGAATTTTGGGGACAACATGAGTCGCCATGGGCGTGGATGTGGAGGGTGGATTCGTCCTCCATGGCGTTGATGTGGGTGATGTTCCGCTCCTCTTGCTCGAGGAAGGAGCGATATTAGACGAAGGATGGCGGTCCACGCAAGGACATGTTGGTGAAAGACTGATTGAAGCTTAACTTTAGGTCAGTGATGACATTGAGGACAATGCCCTCATCGATGTGTGGTAGCCGACGATGTTCCGAAGAGTGTCCTCGAGCTACTTTAGCTTGCTACAATATGTCACAATGGAGAGGTCACCTTGATAGAGACTATGAAATTTGTGCAGGTCATAGATCCCATGATGAGCACGGTTACCTAGGAAGAGGTTGTGGACGCCAATCCAGGTGGAGTAGGTGGTATCATCGGGTTTGACAATGATGGCGAGGGTCTCATAGGAGGAGTGGTGGTGTACACCCAATGGACGATGCATGAGTTGAATGATGTCCAACCGAGATCGGCGAGGCGCATGCGGGCATTGGCGGAGTCGTCAATGTGGTTGGTGAGCGCATACATGCAGAAGACCATCATGGAGATTCACAATATATAGTTGGATTCCTGGAGGTCAAGAATGATAGGAACATGTTGTCGGATGGGAACTTGCTTGATCGCAACAGTTAAGGGTTCAGCGTTTGCGCCAGAGGATACGGAAGAGGCGTTGTCCATGGCAAGTAGGTGCAGAAGTGAGGAAATGAGTATCGGGTGATTTAGGAAGAGGCTGGTACTCCCTCCGCCCGGAAATACTCGTTGGAGGAATGGATGTATCGAGATATGTATTAGTTCTAGATACATTCATTTTTATGAATTTCTCCGACAAGTATTTCCCGACGGAGGAAGTAGAATGTAAGAGCTTAGACTAGGAAGAAGGTTTTCCAAACTATCAATTGTATTGATGGTGGAGGAATATATACCCATGTAAACGAGTGGTAGCCAACTCCAACTAACCTAGCTACAAAAGGTTAGATTCTAAGGACTGGGCCAACAACAACAACATGAACTAACAACCCCAGTAGCACAGCGTGTATATGCACGTGACTATTTAACAAAAAACTACCACATTTCATGGAATCATGCCTACAAACTACCACGTTACAATTTTTTACCGAAAACTACCACGTCTTCATTAATCTTTGACTAAAAACTATCATGTCGGAAAAATGCCCGATTCGCCTCTTCTAAACGTCTTTCTGACAGGATGGGCCCACCTGTCAGCATCAATCTTCTTCCTCCTCCTCTCTCTCTCTGGCATTTCCTCAAACACCTCGTGTGCACTCCGCGCTCTTCTTCGGCGCTCGTCGGGACTGGAGACGGCGGTGCAACCACGCCGACTGGAGACGCCTCGGCCGTGCTGGCGTGTTGCAGCCTTGTGCGCGTGCGCAGCAGCCGCGTGCTGGTCGCCTTCGCCGCGAGCGTGCGTGCAGCCGCCGGCGCGTGTTGGCTGGCCGGCTTGCGTGCGCAGCCGCAGCCGCCGCGAGCTGGCCGGCTGGGTTGCGTGTGTGCGCAGCCGCCGCCGCCACAACGTGCTGGCTGGCTTGCGTGCGTGCGCAGCCGCCGTCGCCACAGCGTGCTGGCTGGCTTGCGTGCGTGCGTAGCCGCCGCCACGGCGTGCTGGCTGGCTTGCGTGCTAGCGTGCGCAGCCGCAGCCGTCGCCGCCGTGTGCTGGCTGGCAGCAGCCGCCGCCGCCGCGTGCTGGCAGGCTGGCAGCAGCCGCCGCATGCTAGACGGCTGGCTTGCGTGCTGGCGTGCGCAGCCGCAGCCGCCACCGCCACGTGCTGGCAGGCTGGCAGCAGCCGCCGCCGCCACGTGCTAGCCGGCTGGCTTGCGTGTAGCCCTGGGCATAAAAACCGAAGACCGAAGACCGAACCCGAAAAAACCGAACTAAATAAGATCGAATAAAAAATGGTCTGCGCTAATGTAAGACCGAATTTATTACGGTATGTTCGGTCATCTGATGTTGTGGACCCAATAGTCCGAATTGACCGAAATTAGAAAAGCCTACCTACGGCCCATCTGGCCAGCCGGCCCAGCCCAGCCTACCTACACACCAGCCGCAGTCGGACACCACCAGTCCACCACCACGACCTCGTCTCCAGTCCTCCTCACAGAAACCTAGCCGCCGCCCCCCACTTTTCTTCCCCACGTCCTCTGTTCTTCCTCACCACGAACCCTAGCCGCCGTCCCTTGCTGTGCCGTCAGCCATGCTGACCGGTGATCTCCTCCCCTCCACCACCACCACGAACCCTAGCCGTTGTCCCTTGCTGTGCCGCGGTGCTGAGCCGTCAGCCATGGTGAATTGGTGACCACCGCACCGAGGCGCGCCGTGCGCCCCTGACCGACAAGTCGACGACGACGAGGACTAGCACCTTGAGCTGCTGCCCTGACGACGACGAGGACCGCACCGAGGGAGCTGCTGCCCTGACCAGCGCCCCCAAGCCCGACCCTCTTCCGTCGCTCCTCTGCCCGTGACGGAGCCATCCGCCGTCGGTGCTCCAGCTCCTCTGCCCGTGACGGAGCCATCCGCCGCCGGTGCTCCAGCTCCAACTTGCCCATACATTTGTTCTTTTATATGTTCTTTTATTAACTAGACCTAGCTAGCAGATCTCAACAAAAGGACATTGCATTTGTCACTATCTATATATCACCATAGCTGGTAGATTATAAAATTTGATTGAATACTTGTTGCAGAGTTGATTGAAGAATTTGGTGACAAGGTGAGGGGAAAGCGCAAGGTCAATGGTGGTGTTGTTGCTTCTTCCATGGCCAAGTCAAACAAGTGTGCAAGCCGACCAACAAAGTGATGTACACGTCTACTCAAGGCTGAATTAAAATCATGTTGAATGTATGATGTTTTATTTATCATCTTGTGCTCGTGACTTGTGACTTAAGAGACTTGAGAATTGAGAAGTGAGAGTGAGAGTGTGAGAGCTTAATGTTTGTTATTTGTTGTTGAATTGAAATCATGTATTGACCTTGATTTGTTTCATGTCAAGTGCAATGTTGTCAAGTACTAAGTGCTGATGGTGTTTTCTGCTTGTCAATGTCATGGGCTGATATTACTTGATCTTCTTACTTTGTTCTGTCAAATATAAATAGGTATGCATGCATGAATCTTGTTGCGAGTGAAGCGGTGATTATATATAGTGCTGATTTTCTATTTAATATTGTCAGTTGGTGTACTGTATTCCATATAGATTGCTTGTTTGAATTTTTCTTATGTACACATGCGCCACTATACCAACATATATTGCCTCTGTACAGACACCTTTGTACACATATGTGACATACTGATATGTAATGTACCTCTAGTTTGTATACAACTCGTACCGGAAGTAACATAAATGTGAGTTCTTGCAATTACTTTAGTCTGTTTGGTCGGGACCGAAGACCGAATAGCAAAGACCGAAGACCGAATAGTGAATAACCGAAAAGACCGAAATTATATTGGTCTTCAATTATGGAAGACCGGATTTTTTAAAGACTGAAAAGACCGGACCGAATAAACCGAAAAGACCGAACGCCCGGGGCTACTTGCGTGCGTGCAGCCGCCGCCGCGTGCTGGCCGGCTGGCCGCCATCGCCGGAGCGTGCGTGTGTGAGGAAGAAGATTGGAAGAAAATTGATGCTGACAGGTGGGCCCATCCAGTCATAATCATGTTTAATTTCAGCCAAAGCAGTCACTAGTGTTTTTGGACAAAAATTAGTCAAAAAATGATAGTTTTCGGCACAAATTTGTAAAGTGGTAGTTTGTAGAAATGTTTCCGCGAAATGTGGTAGTTTTTTGTTAAATACTCATATGCACGCTGACAAAGATACACCAGGTATAATTGAATTTACTATTAGCAACACTAATTGCAAAGATATCCACATAGTTTGGAACTTAACTGCACAAAAATTTACACAGTTAAGGACATAGTCATTTGCCCTAAAAGACTTAAATCCTAATTTAAGCCTTTGAGGCCTTAGGAGACCATTAAACCCCAGAAATCTCAAGACCAAATATAATTAATTTTAAGCTACAACCTTAGAAACCTAACAGTGCATTGATTAACAACTTGGGAAATTCCAGGATTAGGTTTTCATGCCAATTTTTACACCACATTTGGAATATTTCTTGGTAGAATAGGGCAAACTTCTTCAGTTATAGGGGTTTCTCTTGGCTTAAACGATCTTCTCTTGTCTTAAACACTCTCTAAGAGTAAGCACGAGAGTGTGTAATACAGTTTAGTGTGAAAAAAGCCTTGCATTATGGGACGGGGGGAGTAGTTATTAGTTTATTCCTTTCTTTTTTGTACCACTAGATGAATGTTGCAGCACAGTAGAAACTAGAACTTTGCTTTGGTACACCCCATAGAAAATTTTACGGATTTAGATGCAAATTAAAGGTGAAGATTAGAATGTACCTCTTCAATTGAAAAAGGACAATATAGTCTTTTGTATCCAAATCAATCTATTCAACATGTTTGATCTGCAGGCTAACATGACGATGGCCTTTTGTAGAAACTTAAGATTCTTGTAAACTTTTGAGAGGGGTGTACCGAAGCAAAACTCTTACAAAATTTTAGTAGAAAGATGCAGCAGAAACACGGCGCACAACACATGCAGCATAAACATGGGATATAACATATGCAACAGTAGGCAAAGACAACACAAACTAGTCCACAAATGAAGCAAGAAAGATAATATATGGAAAATGCAGTAGAAAATATACATCACAAAAATACAATAGGAACTAGAGTAAAGATGCCGCATAAAATATTGTAAAGAACTGCACAATGCAAAAAATACAATACAAAAAAAAAACTCGTGAAAATATATCAAACCGGGGTGTCTAGTTTAAAGTTGCCGTCGAAACAAAGGCAATGGTCAAAATGTATTTTGATTTGGATGATTTTCTGACCGAAAAAAGACTTTCCGAAGTCTGGAAAAGGACTTAAATTGTTGACATAATTTATTTCGGAAGCTAGCATGGG